>LPNX011012996.1:1593-99228 GCA_001517045.1 Pseudotsuga menziesii
AACATACTTTTTTTCTATATGTCTTATAATCAAGTCATTGGATTTTTTACCCACAAGCTTTCAAATGTTGTATAAATGTATTATGATGTTTTCCAATGCATCTAGAGACATGCTTCCTCCACCTATACTTGCACAAAAAAGAGATATGCTGCTGTTGAATTCCCGAGACTTGGAGTTGCTAGCGGATCTACCTTGAATTGTTGGCTGGTGGTAGGTGTACTATATTCTCCGCCGGCTACTGTGCTTTTTCATAATTTGGCTCCACCTGAGTCTCACCACCCTTTTTCTCATAATTAATTATGGTATCATCTCCCTAGACTTGTGGCCGGTGTGTTGTTAGTTATCACGATATGGTGTTTTTGAATCATTTAGCATCCTGGATATTTTCAAAGATATAGTCCTCTTAAAAGCAACTCAGTCTTACATGGAGCATTTTTATTTGCATTCAATCTTAAATCTTAAAATCTATCTTTGGGGTCATTGCCACCTCGTGGCTCTTGTTATTATATTTACATATTTTACCATTATTAAGGTGAAAGAAGTTTATATATCATAAGGGTGTTTATAAAATATTTACCTATTTTATAAATTCGGTTAAGTATTATATTTACATTTATTACAAGTATAGTATGGATGGACTATGAATGTATGGATTTTAACATAATTCCCTAAAATGAAGCATGTTTTGTTGGGAGAAAGAAAATTGGAACAATTTCAATATTATGTTTCCCTTGTGGTTTGAATTTTGTACTTTTGTGGGGTGTTTTAGAATAATCCCACTTGTTATGCATGCTTTAAATGGTAAACATATCCCATATGATTTAAATGATGATGATGATGAACTAGATGACAATGACAGTGATGATGTTTTTAAAGAAGACGATGATGGAAATGATGATCATCATCATCATCATGATCGTCATCTTTGTCATTGTCATCATGATTATCAAAATAGTCATCATCATCGGCATAATCATCATCCATGTCATCATCATCACCATTGTCCTTGACATCATCATCATGATTATTGACATTTTCATCACTTATTCATCATTACCTTTGGCATAAGAAAATAGCATCTACCAAAAATATGTGATTAGTGGAAAAGGGTCATGGAGGACACACACGATTTATGCATGACAAATAACAACTTATTTTTTATTATGATCAACATCATCATTATGATTGTACTCATCATCATTGTCATTGTCATCATCACCATCGTCACCATTCATTTCATTGCCATCATAATCATCGGCAATGTCATCATTGCCATTATCCTCCTCCTCCTCCTCCTCCTCCTCATCATCATAATCATCATCATCATCATCATTGTCATCGTTCTCCTCATTATCAACAACATTATCATCATCATCATAACCATCCTCAATATCATAATCATTATCCTCATTTTCATCTTCAACATATGGGTGTAAAACTGGATGCAAAAGTGGATAAAAACATGGATGCAAAAAATGATGCAACAAAAGTAGGCACAAAAGTGGGTGCATAATGGGGTGCACCAAAAATGGATGCAAAAGGTGATGCAAAAGTGGATGCAAAAAATGATGCAATCATGGAAGCAAAACATGATGAAAAAAGTGGCGCAAAAGTGGATACAACCATGGATGTAAAATTGGATACAAAATTGGATGCAAAAATAAATGCAACAAAAGTAGATGCAAAAGTAGTTGTAACACCCAATGCAAAACCTGATGCAAAACCCAATGCAAAAATGGATGCAAAAAGGGATGCAATAATTGATGTAAAATTGGATGCAAAAAAAGATGCAAACGTGGATGCAAAAGTTGAAGCAAAAGTGGGTGTAAAAGTAAGCGCAAAAATGGGTGTGAATTGGGACACGAAAAAAGTGGATGTAAACATGGCTGCAATAGTAGATGCAAAAAAATACGTAAACATGGATGCAAAATGGGATGCAAAAAGGGATGAAAACGTGGGTGCAAAAGTGGATGAAAACATGGATGCAAAAGTGGATGCAAAAATGGCTGAAACAAAACGAGATGCAAAACTAGACTCAAAACAGGATGTAAACTTTGATGCAAAACTTGGTGCACGAAGGGATGCAAAAAAAGAAGCAGAAGTGGATGCAAAAGTGGATGTAAAAAAGGATGCAAAAGTGGATGAAAACAAGGGCGTAAAATTTGAGGCAAACATTGGCGTAAAAGGGGGCGCAACAAGAGTAGATGTAGAAACTAGGTGCAAAATTAGGTGCAAAACTAGTCTCAAAACCTGTCGCAAAACCTGATGGAAAACCTGGTTCATAACTAGGTGCATAACCCAGTGCAAATTATGCCGCAATTTGCGCCAGATTTAGAAAAAGGACGCAAAAAACGCCTAAAATAGCACCAACCCGTGAAATTGCGCCATTTTGTCCATAAAATGAAGAAAAATACACTGAAAGATGGTCTAGACGCAAAAAAGGATGCAAAAAGAGATGCTAAATCCAGTTTTTGTTGTAGTGAGCTGACTGGAGTTAGTGATGCACTCCAACCTACTAATTGACATGCAGTGACATGTAGTTGAGTTACATTCAGTTAGACTTAGTCATTTATTGCACTCTGATTCAGTTAGATTAAATCATGTTTAGATTAGTGGTAACTAGTGTGTTCATTGTGCCTAATTGGCAGTTAAGCTACACCCATCCATGCAATTCAAATGACCTCTAGTGAATTCAAATTGTATTGCATTCATGCAAGTTAGCATGACATTGTATCATTGAATTTTATTCCATTATTGATAATATACAACTGTAACCTTCTATTGTAGTACTGTTATGTCATTTTATGCCTAAATTGTCTTGAATCTCTTGTAAGTATGTGCTTAGTCTCAATATTGTTGTGACTGAATTTAATACACCTATCGGGGTTTATCATATTTAGTAAGTCTACCTTTCTAAGATTTATGATTTGTCTCCATACAACTCGATTTTACCTATGAGGGATGTACTATTTATGTACACTATTATTCATCATTAATTAATGAAAGGATACACTCCAATATTCATCTCTTCATTCATGTGATTCAGTGTCTTTTATTCTCTCTATTTTTCTTGTGTATTCTTGTGAGAATTATCTTAGTAGAAATATCTATTTCCTGTGCTTCTTCTTAGCATCATTGCTCATAGCATTGAGCTATTGTTTCTGCAATTTCTTTTTAACATTCCACATCAAGTGGAATGTGTTATATAGGGTTTTTATTTTATAATAATTTATGTTGATGGTAATAACATAAATTCTAGTTGGTCAAATCTTGTGAGCATGGTTGGTTTCGATGGGCCTCATTTTGCATGGCGACCCGAGTTCAATCCCTACAAGATAACCAGGAGGAGACACTTAAAATCAATCCATACTAAGAATTAATGTGGCTTAGGATGGATGCAATGCATGGGTGATTTTGATGGCATAAACACCCTTGGTGACAATTTCTTATACCATAGGATAATCCCACACATTATGGACAAACTGGAAAACAAAAAAAAAATTACATTCTAGTTGTTTTGACCAATGGTTGGGTAGTTAAATTCCTCCACTAATGGTAGTTATAGTAGTAAGTTGTTGGAAATTGATTTTGATATAAGGAAGGGATAAATGGAACAATATATGTAAGCATTAAATTTATAAACATAAATTCCAAAACTTTTGTGTTACTGAAAGAGAGCAAGATTAATTTGAGGGGGAGATACAACAGTTATGCATGGATTCTATACAATGTTCATAGAAAGAATATGGGAATATACCTTGCAAACAATATGACAACCAACTGTTATATCCTGTTGTCTTCTTCAGTCAATGGAATTCTTGGCTCAAATGCGTTTTTCATCATTTCTACCTTAATGAGTGCAACTATAACACTCTTATGTAAATGAAGTCATGGAATATGAAAATTATCAAACTTCGACCCTTTGACACAAATTCCTTATAGTCACAACTCATTGGATCTCATATTCCATTTGTACTATCAATACTCCATTTGTACTATCAATAGTAATGTAAGGATCCAAGTAATATCTTTATTTTTTTGTGTGGGTTGATTGTACTATATTTATACTAGTCATGTTGCAATGGTACTATTGTATAGATCCAAAACATGACCTATGTGTCATGTTTCTACATGACATGTTCCATGGTATGTTTGCATAGAGGATCTGTGTAATATCCTGAATTTTGAACTAACACTAATGGGAATAAGTCCCATAGCATGTGATGTTGCTTTGATGTTTATATTTTGTATATTGGGTATAAGACCCCACTGCACATGAGTATGATCAATTGATTTGATATATTGGGCATAAGACAATGCATATGTTTTATTTAGCATGTATGTGATTGTATGTGTTGGGCATGGACCCTGAAGCACATGATTGATGATATTTTTTTTTGAGCGCAAGCTCTGGAGAACATGAATACTTTAATGTTTGTGTTGAGAACAAGCTTTGAAGCACATAATTATTTGATGTTTGTGTTGAACATCAGCTCTTGAACACATGAGTGATTTGATGTGTGTGTTCAGCACAAGCTCTGAAGTACATGACTATTTGATGTTTGTGTTGAGTCTCAGCTCTAGAACACATGAGTTATGAAATGTTTGTGTTGATAAAAAAGCTCTGAAGCAAATGAAACATAAGAATTGGAAGTGTTGGTCATAACCCCTGGAGCATTCCAAATTGATGTTGAGCATAAGCTCTGGAACATCGGATCCTTGGCCATTGTATCCCTAGGTGTATTATACAAGTACATCTGAGCATTAGTTTTGAGCAAGAGGCTCTGGAATTGCACTAAGTGTAAATCCCAGTTTTTAGCATTGAGTGTGGTCTCTAAATAACGCTAGGAGTTACTAAAAATAAATTACGTTGAGTGAAAACGACTCTCATAAAACATCGACCTCATCTTACGTATTTTTAAGTTGATTAAATGAAATTTTGAATTTATGTTTCTCATCAAGCACTGAAGAACTACCATTGTATACGAGGTAATACAACATGCAAGGATGTTTAGAGTTGTCTAACTTAGTTCACCAACTCTACTTGAAGGCCTTAATAAAATAAATGATTATAAGCTATTGAAAGTACCATGTGATTAGGATCATGCTATATGATACCTAAAGTAAATGTTCACAACGATATATGTATATATATAGTTTATATATGTTATGAATAAAAGAGTAAACATATGTATTAATAATAGTAACTATAAACAATAAATAAAGAACCTGTGTGTTATTATTTACTAAAATAATTATATAAATATTTAATACCTAAAAGAGTCAAAATAGGAACTAGTCAAAGATTTCCTAAGTTAAGTTAAATAAATATTAATTTCACATAAATCAAGGTAGAGATTATTTCAAGAAAATAAATGATTCTTGATCTAACTCCTTTTTCCTAAAAGATTGTCTATAAAGTCCCAAGCCAAAGAAAGGCCCGGGGATCCCCATTCTATTCTATCTTATCATTATTTTCCTAATAATTTTGGGAGAGCATTCCAAAAGCAAAAACAATCTAGTTCAGAACCTGAATTCCAGATAGGGGAAGTCTTGCCCTTAGGAGATCTAGACTACTTGCGTGTTGGAACCAGCTCGGGGGGACTGGGATTGAAACCAGGAACGGTTCCAGGTCATGGTTGGGTGGAACGTTGTAGTTCCCAAGTTATTTAGTCGACAAGGCTAAGGTCAGAATTGTCTATGTTCTTATTAATTATGTGTGTTTGTGTGTGTAGGGTTCTAGCCATTAAAAAACTACAAATTGTAGGTTTCAGCTAGGTTTTGGCATTTGTTTCTAGAATCTTAGTCTGAACTATCTCTACATAAACCCTAGAATAGATTTTATGTCACAGATTGATTTATTTGCTTAAATATTAAACTAAACCATTATTACCTAGATAAGAAGTTATAGTTTATATTCTCTTTGTATTGATTTAAATTGTCAAACAAGTATATCTTAGATTTATAAACCCTAGACATTAAAATAATTAGCTATTGGAATTATGCTCAAACTTTAAATGTAAACTAAACCACATAGTTCATTAAAATAAGCCATTCATAAATTATAAACATACAAACTAGAGATCCAATCTTTGAGCTCTTTAAATTAAAAACTCTCCCCAAAACATTTTAGATAACTAATAAACTACAAACTAAAATAAACAAACTAACCAGAGATCAAATCTCTTAACCCATTAAAATCAAACTCTCAAACATAAATCTAAAATGCTGGAAGATTTCATATTACCAACGAAAACGCTTTTGTTTCCACATTATAAATAACCATAAACATCATATCGTAAACAGCAACCAAACACTTAACTAAACACTATAAATCCATGCTATGAAAACATATAACATTTCTAAGAATCGTTAACCCATCCCAGCCACCGAATCCTGTCCAAGATTGGCTGTAGGTACATGTGTATTCATATCATAATCTACAAATCAAAATTAAACAACGAATTAAAATAAACCCATTACATATTTAAAAATAACAAGACAAATTCATTCTTTGTGCATCGCGCTGGTGGAATCTTTTAACAAAACCATGAACTCATTTTACCAAACCAAGAAGCATGTTCTTACACCTCTTCTCTTTGAAATCAATTCCATCTAGGATCGAATCCTGTGAGATGCCCAAATGAAAATATCAAAACCTAATTCAACCAATTAATAGCCCCGAAATCGAACCCTGTAGGGTCCAACTAACCAAACCAAACATGACGAATGATACATTAAGGGTTTCTCCTCGCTGGATGCCTGAAAGGACTTAAATATAACTAACGATATAAAAAAAATAGAGCTACACTCTTTACATCAAATGCACCAGTCACAGTATAAAAACTTAAACATACATTTGGCTACGTATCCACGCTAAAGAGTCAAGACAAGCTTCATGCTTTTACGGCCGCGAGGTAAAACCCAACCACATTAAATAATAAACTCATGCATCCACATTTTTTACCACATATTACTACCCTAAGAGATAATCGCATAAAATACACAGTTGAATCATACATGGTTCCATTTCAAGCAATGCCACTGTAGGTATAAGAAATGAATCATAAAAATGAAAACAGAGTTTCCATTAACTTAAACAAAACTCATTACAGATCATTGCAAAATGATGATTTCATACACAAGGCTGAGCCAAGATATCGATAGTCGAACTTTATCCTCGAACAATTTTACATACAACAAAGCCATGGAAAGACTACACAAGTGCATCCTTGGATACACAACAACTATTAAAACCCCAACCAAACAAAACAACTAAATGATGCATTTCCCCACCCAAAACTCAGAACCTATGTCAAAAAAACACACAATAGTGTAAGGTCCTTTCCAATTTCGGGGCTTACCCGTAGAATGGTTGCATAGGAAACCTATGGTGCCATCCTCAAGCCACGATAGATCCATGCTCTATCACCTATACAAACCAACGGGAGAACCATCAGGAATATGCAATAGACATCATAAACAAACCAAAACATTGCATTATGCATACCAATGACATCGCTTACCTTATGAGAGAGTAGGAAGGCTGTTGAGTTGTGCAGCATGGCACCAGGAAGCATGAGACCAAAAACCTCCCCTAGTGAAAGGAAAAATCAAACGATAGAAAACCCTACCCAGTTCTTGAGGAGTTCTTCCTGTGCTTCCCAAGGAGCATTAAAGTTGCCACCGTGCCCACCACTGTCAACCAGATCAAAACCCATAACTCTATAGTTTGGTTCACATCATATGCACCATTGCATACCCAACACTAGTGCATAAGAATTAAACCCTCCCAACCCCGTGCTAATACAAAGTTTCGATGGCATATGGAATATGCCATAAACATGAACCCATTACCATATAGTTCAAACTTTTATCACCATGCATTTAAAGTCTCAAACCTTAGCATATAATGTATACAATGAAGTTTATCAACACGCATAAATTCAACTCTCATAAACCTTATACCATATGAATTAGGTATAGTTTATCCCTAGGACTTTAGTCCTCTTTTTCACCCAATTATAAACAGGAATAGTGTAGTGTAGATGTAGAATTGTAGACATAGGATGTTTTTATTACCACGATCATAGGCAAAGTTCATCGATGAATTCACCTGCACAAGAGAATAGGATCCTGCATTAGTTCATGATGAACTAAGTAATCCCCTTAGCAATACAAATCCTTACCTTTCCGAGTGGTCCCTCAAGGGATAAAACCCTGACACTCCACCCCTTGACATACGAAGGCAAGTCAATCTCTTATGAATAAAACCATAAAAAAATTTAAAGACATATAAAATAAAAGTAAAATGTAACATAATGTAAGCGTCGACAAATGTCCGCAACTAGTAGATAGGAAGAGTAACTATACAAACAAGTCCAAGTGATAGGAAAACATCATGTAAACACATCATCATCATACAGGAAAAACATATAGAGGGAAAAACAACTTGCGATACTTAGGTTCAGTATACAACCAAGTTTTATTTTGCAGGAGTTTTAAATGATGTATTTGAATTTTAGTACTTTATTAGCCTACAAATTTTTATTCTTTTATGAATTTTAGGGACATTACAAGTGGTATCAGAGCCAATATTCAAACACTAAGATACCTAATGGGAGTTACCAAACATTCGTTGCATTAATAAATTGTATTTGAAATTGCGTTAACAAAAAAGAAATTATTTGTTATTAAATATTTTAAATTGTAGGATTCAAGAATAGTTCAGATCATGAACATGGAAAAAGACAACAGCTAGAAAGGAAATTTGAATACTCCCACACGGGAAGAATAACTAGTGGTCGAATTAAACTTTGATATACTAAAATCCATACAAAGTTTGCAAGCGGACTTACAGATCTTCAAAAATGATAATATGAATGAAAGAAAAGAGAAACAAGCAATTGATGAAGCTTTAATATAGAACATGACGAGAGGAATCCCACATGGATAGCCTACTCATTCAACCAACAAATTCAAGAAATATTTTTATCATAAATGGGCCAGCAGCCCAAAAGAAGAAGGAAAAGAAGAACACACACCTGAACCTCCAGAAATAAATTATCATAGTTTTTCTAGTGATAATTCTCTTTCTCCTTGTAGAAAGAAACAGAGGAATGATGAAAACCTCCAAGGAGAGTTCAGAAAGATAAGAGCCCCAACCTACGAAGGAGAGATGAACATCGGGGAGAAAGCTGAAGAATGGCTTCTAGATATGAGAAAATACATCCGAGTACACAACTACTCTAGTGAGATGAAATCCCATCTAGCCATCTATAATTTAAATGGAAAAGCAGCTAGATGGTGGAGAGACCTAAAGCATACCAAAAAGGATACGGAAAAATAAATCAGATGGAGTTACTTTCACAGAGTTTTTCAGGAGAAATACATGTCTGAAAGATTCTTTGACAGGAAGGTGAAATAATTTCATGAGTTAAGGATGGGTTCCATGACCATGGATTCTTTCATTAACATATTTTTGGATTTGTTACATTACGTACCTTACATAAAGGACAATAAAGTGAAGATACAACAGTTTTTAGGATGTCTTCCTCCCAATTTCTGAGAGAGAATTGAGTTTGACATGACTAAAACTCTAGAAACTAGCCTACACAAAGCTAGGATTTCCTCAGGGGTGGCAGGTGCGGGAGGGTTCCTTTTGGATCCTGAAGGAAAAACTAAACAAACCTTTTCTTGGGGAATTGGATGCAGGACTAATAATGAGGTGGAATGGATAGCTCTTATTCAGGGTCTGATGATTCTCGCCAACTCCAATCACTACAAGGTTGCAATATTTGGCGATTCTAGACACGTCATATATAAAATTCTCAATGGATACATTACTGGCTTGGTAAAATGTTGTCATTTGTATGACAAAACTGCCTCGCTCCTCTCTCCCCATTATGAATTCTATCATATACTCTGAGCAAATAATGTGATCGCTGATGAATTGGAAAATGTGGGGGCTTCCCTTCCATAAGGGCACTTACAACTCAATGGGGTTAATTCCCCCCCTAAACCCATTTCATAATGAAATTTAGATTAATAAGATCAATCATAATTGCAATGGCCATGATGCAAGGGGCATTTAAGAAGGCACCAGTGCACATTTGGTTCATTCCACCGCCTCCCATGCCATCGCCACGTGTGCTCCCACTATCCTCGATCCTCGACGATATTAACTCCAGTCCTTTCCTACGTTATTGTTGTTGCATCCAAAACACTCCAGGTCCTGCCATATTCTGCATTATGGCCTCCCTCAGTCTCCATTCTCACCCTGCAGCTCCTTGGAACAGCGGTCTGATCCTTGCTCGCTCTATTTTCTCGTCGGAGAGGATGCTGTTGAATGTGATCTCAGGCTTCGACGAGGGATTTCTATAGGAGATTATATGGGAGTCTCTTCCTTTTTGCAGGGTGTTTGTAAAAGAAATGCTCTCTCTTGCTACTTTCTTCTCCTGTCATTTCTCTCCCCGCGTCAGCGGCCCTCTATGGCGTCTAAATTCGGGTCTCGGGATCAATTTTCCTATAGGTGAGATTTTCACAGTTGAAAACAGTTTGATTCTCGGTTGCAATTGTTTCGGGTGGAAGGAAGGAGCCATTGGCACTCTTACCTGTAAAAGCAAGGCTGATCATGATTCTCTTCTGTGAGAAGTCAGCATTCTCCGCTCGGCTCTTGGTGAGTTTTATGGTTCTCAGATTCAAAATTTGGAAGGTGTTGTTTCTAGTTTTTCTTGCTTAGCTATTGACTCTTTCTCCTCTAGGAAAGGAAATATGAACCTGGCAAATGAGAATGTAGGGATTGCAGACCTGAAGAAAAACCTTAGACGCCTGTATGAAAGGATGGCAATAGGCATAATGGATAACAAATCACTGGTTCTAGAGGTGAAGGATATGGGTGAGGTGGTTAGCTATACCTCCTACCAGATAAGAAATCACGATTCAAGGATTGATGATACAGAATCCAACCTTAGAGAAATGATGGGAAAAGTGGATAGAATCTAGGAACACCTTCAACGTTTGGTCAGTATGAATGAAGCCAGTCAGGCCCGTGAAACCCTGTTGTAGTTCATCCCATGTAAGAGGAGTCAGTGGAATAGCCAATGAAGCCACCAGGCTAATTTCTTAATGACTATCTCTGTTTATGTTTATTACTTAATCAGCAGTATATTAGGGTATACACTACCACTGTCCATCGAATATATGTAAAAAATTTATGTGGAGTTCTTTGGTCTCCCCTCTGTACCAATTTTGGTTTTATCTTTTTTGAACAACAAGAACTCTCAATCTTGGCTTATTTTGTAATGTATGGTTGTGCATAGCATATTTAATACCATCATCTTTTACTGTTTCTTCTATAAAAAAAAGCTAGGATTTCCTACGAGCATGGAAAACTAAGGCAAGAAAAAATCAACAAAAGTTGAGGCAGATCTAGAACCTTCTCGGACAACCGCAAACCGGGTTTCAACCCACCGCCTTATAGAATAACAGTTTTCCAGCAAACAAAAACTTCAACAAAATGGGTGCGAAACCAAATGTGCCTGCACCAAATGCCAACATCCCTACAACAAATGGGGGGTCCAATGATGCCCCACTACAAATCAAATGTTGGAAATTCCAAGGGCCCCATTATGCCAGAGATTGTAAAACAAGACTAACGAATTCATGCACAACCTACAAGAGGAACCAATGGTAGAGGACATATATAGCACACCGAGGATTTATGCAGATTTGGATATCCGACAAGCATACCATCAGGATACTATGATTGAAATGGAAGGTAAGGTTTCAAACACTTCTATTTCAATTTTGATTGACCTCGGTTCTTGTCGAAGCTACGTATCACCAAAAAATGTTGAGACATGTAAATTATACAAATTTAAACATGAGAAAATGTGGTTGGTACAATTAGCCATGAGTATGAAATGAAATGTTTCTGAATTAGTTAGAGATTGTGAGGTGAACTTGAACAATTTTTCCGCTAAAATAGATTTGAATATTTTACCCTTAGGATCACACGATGTACTTATTGGCATGGGTTGGTTGGAACAACACCATGTCATGCTTGATTTCCTACACAAGTCAACCTTGTGCATAGATAGCCAAGGGAATTAGACAAGTATTCAAGGCATACCTAAGAAGGTTTATGTCATGCATATATATGCCTTACAAGTAAAGACATGCATCAAGAAAGGATGCAAACTGTTTGCAGCAAACATCCAGGATGTAGAAGCTAAGAGTGAACAACACATCGAGGAATTTTTGGTTCCTATAGAATTTATGAATATATTTACTGAGGAAATACAAGGATTACCAGTGAAACAAGACTTATATTTCTCCATATAACTGACACTAGGTTCAGTTCCGGCTTCAAAACCTCCATACCGCATGAGCGCACCATAATTAGTGGAACACAAGTTGCAGTTATAGGAACTGATTGAGAAAGTTTATATCCGACCTATTGTGTCCCCTTGGGGAGCACCTATACTTTTCATAAAGAAGAAGGACAGTATGATGCGGATGTGCATCGATTACCACCAACTTAACAAGATGACCATCAAGAACCATTACCCACTCCCTAGGATTGATGACTTGTTCGATCAAGTCGAAGGATCCAATATCTTTTCAAATATTGACCTATGGTCCAGTTACCATCAGGTATGGATCCACAATGAATATATTCATAAAGAGACCTTTCAAACATGATACGACCACTACGAGTTTGTAGTAATGTCATTTGGGTTGACCAAAGCACCCGTGAATTTTATGTGTATGATGAACAATATCTTCAGTAAATACCTGGATAAATTTGTATTCATATTTTTAGAAGACATCCTAGTTTACTCTAAGTTTAAAAAGGAACATGAAGCGCATCTCCGCATAGTACTATAGGTGTTATGAGAACACCAACTTTACGCTAAGTTTAGTAAATGTGATTTTTACAAACCATGGATACAGTACCTAGGTCACATCATCTCTGAGAAGGGGATACTTATTGACCCAGAAAATATTAAATACATAGAGGATTCGCCTACCCCTACCAGTGTCACTCTCATTGGCTCATTTTTTGGGATTATCCGGTTACTACCAAAAGTTCATCAAGAAATTTTCAAGGATTGCTTGTCCCATGACCTCTTTGCAAAAGAAGGCAAACAAGTTCCTATGGATGACCAAGTGCAATGAAAGTTTTTAGAAGCTAAAACAACTTTTTACTATTGCACTGATACTATGAATTACAGATCCCGATGGGGATTTTGTTGTTTGCACAGATGCAAGAAAAGAATGACTCACAGGATTCCTCTTGTAGAATGATTGCAAAATCTATTACGAATACTAGAATTTAAAGGAACACGAACAAAATTATCCCACCCATGATCTTGAGTTAGCAGCCATTATCCACGCCTTAAATATGTTGAGGCACTACCTCATGGGAAAGAAATTTGTTCTAAAGACAGACAACATGAGTTTGAAATATTTATTTGATCAGCCAGACCTACATGCCAGGCATGCCAGATGGTTGGATTTCCTTAGCGAGTACCATTTTGAGTTCAAGCATATAAAGGGAAAGGAGAATAAAATTGTCGATGCTTTAAGTTGACAAGCTCATATGTTATATGAGATGAATTTCAGTCAAACCGATTCGGATTTGCAGGAGAGGATTAGAACGAAAAATGGAGTTGACCGTTTCTATGTTGAAATCCTCGAGAAGGTCCAAGAGGACAGGTTGTTTCAATAATGAAAAGAGTATAAGGTAGACGAGACTGGACTATTATGGTCCAGAGAAATATTGTATGTTCCAGAAGAAGGGGACATCAGGTTTAGTATCCTCACGAAATTTCATCAGAAATCCTACTCGGGGCATCCAAGATATAAAAAGATGATATATGTTGTAAATAAACACTTTTTCTTGCCTAAGTTAAATGTCGACATAGCATTGTTTATCACAAAATGTTAATAATTTCATCTAATCAATGTTGAGCACCGACATCCTCCAGGTTTGCTGCAACTATTACCCATTCCGGAATGGAAGTGGGAGGTCATTAGTATGGATTTTATTATGGGCCTACCAAAGAGAAAGAAGAAACATGATTCTATCTTTGTAGTGGTTGACAAGTTATCGAAAGCGGCACACTTCATCCCAGTAAAGTCAACCTACAAGGAAGTTCAAATTGTCGACATATTCTTAAAAGAGATATTCATATTGCATGGGATACCCAAGGAAATCATCTCGGATAGAGACACGAAGTTTACCGAAAAATTTTGGTGATCCTTATTCTCTGGATTAGAGACAATTAAACTTTAGTACTGCTTACACCCGCAAACAGATGGGAAGACAGAACGGGTAAACCAAATTTTGGAAGACATGCTTAGCATGTATGTTATGAACAACCCCACCAAGTGGGAGGATAATCTGCATCTCGCAGAATTTGTGTATAACAACGGATACTAGACCTTCGCCAACATGAGCCACTTCGAGGTACTCTATGGTCAGAAGTGGATAACACTGGTTACTTGGGATATCCCAGTGGACCGGCTCATGTTAGGGATTGATTTACTAAAATACTTAGAATAATCGGTCACCAAGGTCCAACAAAACCTTCAAGAAGTGCAAGACCGATGGAAGATTTACAATTATAATAAAAGGAAAGATAAATATTATCAAATCGGTGAACATGTTTACTTAAAAGTAAAAGCAAAGAGAAGCTTGATGAGCTTGGGAAGGTGCAGAAAGTTGGCACCAAGATTTTGTGGACCCTTCAAGATACTGGCCAAGAGAGGGCCAGTGGCTTGTGAGTTATCATTACCTACTCATATAAAAGTTCATAATTTTTCCCATGCATCCCTATTGAAGAAATATGTATATGATACTAAACATGTTATTGATTGTTCCTTGTTATAGGTGGAACCTAAAGGAGAGTTTGTACCCAAACCCCTTCATATATTGGACAAGAGAGAGCTGCATCTCAAGAGGCGCATCATAGTCTAGTTGAAAGTGCAATTGAATCACTTTGAATCTGATGAGGCTACTTGGGAGACTGAAGCCACCAAGAGAGCAGCTTACCTTGCCTTACTTCATGATTTCATTCCTAATCCCTAGAACACCAGGGAAGGTGTTGTTCGAAGCGAGGATGGATGTACTATCTTGAATTTTGAACTAACACTAATGGGAATAAGTCCCATTGCATGTGATGTTTCTTTGATGTTTATATTTTGTATATTGGGCATAAGACCCCACTTCACATGAGTATGATGAATTGTTTTGATATATTGGGTGTAATCCAATACATATGTTTTATTTAGCATGTATGTGATTGTATGTGTTGAGCGTGGACCCTGAAGCACATGATTGATGAGATTTAGTGTTGAGCACGAGCTCTGGAGCACATGAGTGATTTGATGTTTGTGTTGAGTGTGATCTCTGGAGCACATGAGTTATGAAATGTTTGTGTTGAGATCAAGCTCTAGATCACATGAGTGATTTGATGTTTGTGTTGAGCACGAGATCTGAAGCACATGACTATTTGATGTTTGTGTTGAGCATCATCTCTGGAACACATGAGTTATGAAATGTTTTTGTTGAGCAAAAATCTATGAAGCACATGAAAGATAAGAATTGGAAGTGTTGGGCATAAACTCTAGAGAATTCCAAATTTATGTTGAGCATAAGCTATGGAACATTGGATCCTTGGCCATTTTATCCCTAGGTCTATTATACAAGTACATCCTAGCATTAGTGTTGAGCGAGAGGCTCTGGAATTGCACCAAGTGTAACTCCAAATTTTTAGCGTTCAGTGTGGGCTCTGAATAATGATAGGAGTTACTCAAAATACGTTATGTTGAGTGAAAATGACTCTGATAAATCATCGACCTCATCCTACTTAATTTTAAGTTGATTAAATGAAATTTCAAATTTTTGTTTCTCATCAGCCACTAAAGAACTACCATGATAGACGAGGTAATCCAACAGGCAAACAAGCTTAGAGTTGCCTAACTTAGTTGGCCAACCCTACCTAAAGGCCTTAATAAAATAAATGATTAGAAGCTAATGAAAGTACCATGTGATTGGGATCATGCTATATGATACCTAAAGTAAATCCTAACAATGATATATATATAGTTTATATATGTTATGAATAAAAAAGTAAGCATATGTATTAATAATAGTAACTATAAATAATAAATAAAGAACCTATGTATTATTATTTACTAAAATAATCATATAAATATTCAATACCTAAAAGAGTCAAAATATGAACTAGTCAAAGAGTTCCTAAGTTAAACTTAAATAAATATTATTTTCACATAAATCAAGTAAAGATTATTTCAAGAAAATAAATGATTCTTGATCTAATTGAAATTTAATTGTCATTTTCCCTAAAATATTGTCTATAAATACCCAAGCCAAAGAAAGGCTCGGGGATCCCCATTCTATTCTATCTGATCATTATTTTCCTAATAATTTTGGGAGAGCATTCCAAAAGAAAAAACAATCTGGTTCAGAATCTGAATTCCAGATAGGAGAAGCCTTACCTTTAGGATCTCTAGACTACTTGCATGTTGGAACCAACTAGGGGGGATCCATATTGAAATCATGAACGATTTCGGGTCATGGTTGGGTGGAACGTGGTAGTTCCTGAGTTATTCGATTGACAAAGCTAAGGTCATAATTTTCTATGTTTTAATTAATTTTGTGTTTGAGTGTGCAAGTTCTAGCCATTAATAAACTACCAATTGTGGGTATGAGGTTTTTACCTTTTCTAATTTCTTACGTATTTCATTAAGTAGGTTTTATAATATTGATTGGAAATCTGCACATTGAATGCATGTTTCAGCTAGGTTTTCATTTGTTTATAGAATCTTAGTCTAAACTGTCTCTACATAAACCCTAGAATAGATTTTATGTCACATATTGATTTATTTGCTTAAATATTAAACTCGACCATTATTACCTAGACAAGAATTTATAGTTTATATTCTCTTTGTATTGATTTAAATTGTCAAACAAGTATATCTTAGATTTTTAAACCCTAGTCATTAAAATAACTAGCTATTGGAATTCTGCTCAAACTTTAAATTTAAAGTAAACCAAAGATTTCATTAAAATAAACCATTCATAAATTATAAACATACAGACCATAGATCCAATCTTTAATCTCTTTAAATTAAAAATTTTGTCCAAATCATTTTAAATAACTAATAAACTACAAACTAAAAGAAACAAAATAACTAGAGATCGAATTTCTTAACCCATTAAAATCGACCTCTCAAACATAAATCTAAAACAATGGAAGATTTCATATTTCCGGCGAAAATGCTTTTGTTTCCACATTATAAATAACCATAAACATCATATCCTAAATACCAACCAAATAGTTAAATAAACATTATAAATCCATGCTATGAAAACATATAACATTTCTAAGAATCGTTAACCCAACTCAGCCATCAAATCCTGTCCAAGATTGGTTTGAGGTATATGTGTATTCATATCATAATCTACAAATCAAAAGTAAACAATAAATTAAAATAAACCCATTACATATTTAAAAATAACGAGACAAATTCATTCATTGTGCATCATGCTAGTGAAATCTCTTGACAAAACCATGAACTCACTTTACCAAACCAAGAAGCATGTTCTTACACCTTTGGTCTTTTAAATCAATTGCATCCAAGATCGAATCCTATGAGATTCCCAAACGGAAATATCAAACCCCAATTCAACCGATTAACATCTCAGGAATCGAACCCTGTAGGTTCCAACCAACCAAACAAAACATGAAGAATCATACATTAAGTGTTTTGCCTCTCAGGCTGCCCGAAAGGAATTTAATATAACCAACAGTATAAAAAAAATAGATTTGTTCTCTTTAAATCAAATGCACCAGTCACAATATAAAAAAATAAACATACATTTGGCTGCATATCCATGGTAAAGAGTCGATACAAGCTTCATGCTTACGACTGCGAGGTAAAACCCAACCACATTAAATAATAAACTCATGCATCCGTGTTTTTTACCACACATTACTACCTCAAGAAATAATTGCATAAACTACACAGTCAAATCATCCATGGTGCCATTGCAAGCAATGGAATTGTAAGTATAAAAAACACATCATAAAAATAAACACATTGTTTCCATTAACTTAATCAAAAACCATTACAGATCGTTGCAAAACGATGAATTCATACACAAGGTCGAGCCAAGCTGTCGACACTCGAACTTTATCCCCAAACAAGTTTACATACGATAGAGCCATGGAAAGACTAAACAGTCGCATCCTTGGATACACAACAACTATCAAAACCCCAACCAAATGAAACAACTAAATGATTCATTTCCGACCCAAAACGCGAAACCTTTGTCAAACAAATACATGCTAGTGTAAGGGCCTTGCCAATTTCGGGGCTTTCCTGCAGAATGGTTGCGCAAGAAACCTATTGCGCCACCCTCAATCCATCATAGATCCATACTCTATCACCTGCACAAACTAATGCAAGAGCCATCGATATTATGCAATCAAAATGATAAGCAAACCAAAACATTACATTGTGTAGACCAACGACATCACTTACCTTATGAGAGAGAAGGAAGGCTATTGAGTTCTGAAGCATGGAATCGGGAAGCATGATACCACAAAACATCCCCCAACAAAAGGCCAAATGAAATGATAGAAAACCCTACCGAGCGCCTGAGGAATTATGCCTGCACTTCCCAAGGAGCATTAAAGTCACCACCTTGTCCACCACTATCAACCAAATCAAAACCCATAACTCTATAGTTTGGTTCACGTCGTATGCACCATTGCATACCCAACACCAACGCATAAGCCTTAAACCCTCCCAACCCCATGCTAGTACGAAGTTTCAATGGCATATGGAATATTCCATAAGTTCATAAACCCATTACCATATAGTTCAAACTTATATCACCATGCATTTAAAGTCTCAAACCTTAGCATATAATGTATATAATGAAGTTTATCAACATGCATAAATTTAACTTGCATAAACCTTATAACCATAGGACTTGGGTATAGTTTAGGCCTAGGAATTTAGTCCTCTTTTTCACCCAACTATAAATAGGAATAGTGTAGTGTAGATGTAGTGTTGTAGATGTAGGATGTTTTTATTACCATGATCATAGATAGAATTCACCAACAAATTCCCTTGCACAAGAGAATAGGAGCCTACATTAGTTCATGACGTACTAAGTAAGCCCCTTAGAAATAGGAATCCTTACCTTTCCAAGTGGTTGTTATGGGGATAAAACCCCACCACTCCACCCCTTGACATACGAAGGAAATTCAGCGTCTTACGAATAAAACCATGAATGAATTTAAAGACATATAAAATAAGAGTAAACCATAACATAATGTAAGCATCGACAAATGCCCGCAACTAGTGGATAAGCAGAGTAACCCTAAAAACAAGTCCAAGTGATAGAACATCATCACGTAAACAAATCATCATCATACAGGAAAACACATAGAGGGAAAAATAGCTTACGATACTTAGGTTCAATATACAACCAACTTTTATTCTGTAGGAGTTTTAAACAATGTCCTTGAATTTTAGTACTTTATTAGCTTACGATTTTTTTTTTAATTTACGAATTTTAGGGACATTACAATCCGTCATTGTCTATTTTCTACTAATTGTATTAAACACTTAACAACTTAATGAGAACTTGTGATCTATCGAACCTCAAGGACAGTAGTCAAAATGTTAGAATATTTAGACTTTTATTGAGCATGTTTAATGTATATACAAAGAATGATAGCTAGACATAATGATATTGAATATGATTGCTACAATTTTATTAAAATAAAAATACAAACAAAGGCTATAACTTGTCTTTTAATGAAAATAAAAAGTTGCAAACCCATGTTTGTGAGACATTATCGATGAATTGCAATTAGTTCTTAAAAAACGATATTTCTATTAACAAGTGTTTTTAGCATTGTACTATTTCTACCTATAAGTTGTTGAAGCATATATGTGAGACTTCTCAATAATCCCCCATGAAGAGAAGAAGGACAAATCCAAAGAAAAATCGATAATAGTGGGCTTTGCTTGTAAAAATTATATTGCAAAATCTATGAAACAAATAATTTGTCACTAACGTAAGATATACAAGCGAAAATCAACGAAATGGAAACATGATAAATACCTTTAATGAGGTGACAATGGTGTATCGGGTGATTCTACCATTGTCACTATTGGTGATGCTACTATTGGATCTTGATTCTGCCAACGGAATGCCTCATTCAATCAATTCATAATATTTCATGTTTTTTTTTGTAAGCTGCACAGTTCTATTTAAATACAGAGGAAAAATTTACAAAAGTCAACCTGGCCCAAACTGAAGGCCGTCTACAGAGACTAAAGGACTGAGACAGAGACATAGTGACAGACACTGAGTTCAAATATAAAGTAGACAGAAACATAGACATAGTCCTAGACATAGTTTCCAGATACAGACATAGATACAGAGTTCAAATTTAAAGATAGCCATGTATGGGCTTGAAAAAAACCTAGAAAACAAAATCCTGGGATGAAAGGTCCTTTCTGCTGCTGGAAAGCACGAACCTTAGGCCGGTGGAATTTCTTCAATGATGGGGCAGTCCCATATTTCTTCCTGCGATTGGGTGGGCGAGTTGGTGGTGGATTCCTAAGTCGGTTGTGCTGGTTGATGTTGCTGATCAAGATTCTAGTTGGAAATTTCCTCCAGGCATTTGAAGAGAGGCTCAATCATTGACGGGATAGGGAAAGGCGAAGTAAGAGGAGTCATTGTTGTGTACCCTGTTGCGCTCCCACTACCACCTCCCCCACGACTGGTGAGAACCATGCCCCTGGTTACACTTCCACTGCCACCTCCTCCCCTGTCACGGCCACCACCATTCAGACCACCATGCCCTGAAATGCTTGCGGTGCCCTTCCAGGAAAATGAGTTATCCATGGCTGTGAGATGAGCATCTATCTTAGCAATTCTGGATTTCATGGGAAGGACGGAGTCGCGAGATTTAGACCATTTGCTAAGCATGTCTTCAACTAAATTGCATAGAATGATTTTCATGAGCTAGTAATGGTTTATCTGGCTACCATCCTAACCAGTTCCTAACTTCTGGTTCAGGACACGCCCTTCCTAGGCTTCCACAAGGATGTGAACCCGAGAAGAGATGTGGGGATCATAGTCGACCATGACTTGGAGGCTTCAACCATGCTAGGATTTGCCTCTACTCGAGATTTCACTTCTCGGTGTACCTCTTTGGAGCGACATGGCGATCCGATTGCACCTCCCCTTTCTAAAATTAGCAGACTGGGAGATGCTAAAGTAAACGAACCAGAGAGCCACTAGACACACAGAGAGCCCAACAATTTTCTGAGCCAAGTGGAGACAACACAGAATGTCGAATTGATTTATCATGGCGTTCATATCCACCTTCCCCACTGCCAAGGTACCAGAGCCATGAAGGCTAAGAGGAAAACAGGTCATCGCCAACCCACGTCGTATGTGCCGAAGTGAAAGGCCCAGCTTCTCCCACGCGCGATGGACATCGAAGGTTCTGGAGGCTTGTAGAGACGAGGTTGATGGATGGGTCGGGATCATGATGGTCGCCACGCGACAGGTGCGAATGCCGAGGAAGGACGTGTTGACATTTGTCGGACTAGTCACCCACACCGAGACATAATATTTCATGTTAATCCTACATTATATTTGTTTTTTATCTCTATCGATTTGATACATGTATATTGCATCTAAAATATTAATTGGGTTCCAATTTAAATAGACGTGCCAAGAACCAATTGTAATTGCTGAATCATGGTACATGGGGAGAGGTTTGCATTGCAATTTTTATATTAGAAGATAATATATTACATGTTCGTTCTCTTTATTTATCTTTTGTATGGATTGCATATGATTTTTTATCAAATTCACATGTAGTATATGTTTAAAAAGTAAATAAGTTCTAATTTAATTTATGTTATATAAATTAATACTATTAATTTTTACATGTATATAAAATTGAAATTTTTTTATTTATAATGTATTATATGTGTTTACAAATTTTTAAGTATTTTAAATTTAATAATTTAAATTAATTAAGTTTATATGTCTATTGGTTATAACTTGGGTGGTTGGCAAGAATTATTGTCACATTCTTCATTTCATTTCAATTTGTGTAAGGAACATAATTACTTTATTGATCCCTTTTATTATATATATTAATATAAATGTGAGATTTTATAATAATAATAATAACTTCATTATAAATAATAATAATAATAATAATAACAATAAAATGTTCTATTTTATATATAAATATGTGTTTACTCTACTTTAATTTCAAATATGTCTTATTATTATTATTCTAATTTTTACAATTTTATGTATAAGAAAACATCTAAACCTTATTTTCCATTTATACTATTTTATGCAATCACTTTTACATTAGTTTGAAATGGAAATGTGTTTTGAAAATGTTTTTTTTATCATTTTATAGCAAAATCGTAGTTTGAAAAAATTATGTATAAAAAACATCTTATGTTTTATTAAATGTTTAAATAATTATATTTATATAAATTTGAGTTTTTATAATAATAATAATAAATTTAGTATAACCTAAAAAGAAATTAACAATCAAATACTCTATTTTATATAGAACTAGCATTTGCATCGAGAGGTGCAAAAAAACATTGAGAGGGTAAAAATATTCCGTCTTTTCGCAAGCCGACCTTTGTGACTTACCTTGGGAGACTGCATATTAATAGTGAGTTTTGAAATTTTAGGTTATGGCATTTATAATTGTTGTGTTTTGGGGTTTCAATTTTCGATTATAAATTGTGCAAGAAATAATAAAAATTAAATGACAGTGACCTAAAATTAACATGTGCAATGATTATGCCAAATATTTGCAAATAATAATAAATTTCAAGCTCCCGCAATCCGCAACCCGTAAATTGTGGGATGCGGGTTTCGGGAAAGATTAGCGAGATGATGATCGACGGTATATATGTTATTTGATATTTGATCGACGGATCGAAATTATTCCACAGATGGGACTTGTAGGATGGATTGAATCGGACCAGCTTGGAAAAATATCAAATGTACCCACGATCGGGCGGTCCAGATGAAGGAAGGTTGCAGAACGAGGGTCTCTGTTGATTTCGTTGAATTAAATTGTGCAAGTGTTAGCCTTGGTCTTGATATTGAAATCGCGCGCATAAAAGACTCAAATCTTGAAAAGAAGTTGATCCACAGTGAATATAACTGGAGAAGCAAATGAAATCTACATGGTTTGAGATCGGCTGATGAACCAAATCTCCCAACGTGGAAAAAATCTCCCAATGAACCTAGTACAGAAAGGACATTCCCACATATGATCTATTTTTATGACTAGTAATTGAGTCCCGAGACACCATTCGTAACATCCTATAGATCAAGACCATGTCCCCATCATTGCCTACTGTCCCAACTCCGAGGATCCATCATGAAATTTAGATATTTGAAACAACAAATCTCGCCTCTACATGAAGCAAAGAAATGTGGCCAGTTGAATCCACGCTTATCCCACCTCCAGCATAGGCGAAAGGGCAAGGAAGGTCAAGTCCAAATTCCTTGACCCACCTGGGCAGCAACGTGGGATAACACCTAAGGTCTTATCCATGGCCAGTATGATAATTGAATATCAGAGGAGATGACTTGACTGGATTTTCCGCAAGGAATGAAGCCTCCTCACTCACTTGCCACTTGTACTATTGTTATGATTGCAAGTTGTTAAGTGTACAGCTATGCTGGTAAGTTATTTTCAAGTCTATCTGGGTCACCCTATATAGCACCACCCTTCGGAGCTACTGAAAAATGGGGATGAATTAACACTGAGAGAAAAGCCAAAAGTGCTCAGTTATGTGAGGTCTTGAGTTTTCTTGTAGATAGAAATGGCTATATGGTTCAAGAACATCATTTGTCATAAGGTATTGATGGTTGGAAAATATTAAATTATGTTCCTTTATCATCCTGGTTGGCTGCACTAGGAAATCTCCAACCATCAGGGCCTAGATGTGATGCACTTTGAATATTTTCGAATAGTCATACCTACAGCTGCACAATACGATGGTTTTCCTGTCCCTGGAGTGTCATCCCAGAAATCCTTGAAGAGGTCACGGCTTCATAAGTCCCACTACATGGGGGCCATATTCAGGGATAACCAGTCAGAGTGAATGCTCGTACTAGGGTGGCGGGTGTCCAAAGTCTTCATCACCTTGTTTGTAATTCCCACTTGCTAATTTTCTCTGAGGTGGTGACGAGGTTGAGGACACACTCCACTGTATTTCCTGTTGGAGATCCTACTTCATGGGAGGTGAGGAGAGAAAGAATTCCTCTCTCCAAGTCCCTTCATACAACAATGTTACCAGGACATAGGGGAATTGTGGACAAGAGTAAGCACATAAAGCACATAAAGTCCTTTGCTAGTCTGGAAACCATGCAGAAAGGCACCCTTGAGCACGAAACACATAAGAATGGAAGGACACGTGGCTAATTCAATAGACAGACAAGTGGTCGAGCACAGTGTGCCTACTGCATCCAATGTTATACCTTTCTGTAATTTTATGCTAACGAGATGAAAATTCATTATAATTAATACATTTCACAAGAGTTTGAGCGTTCTGGGGTTTCAAACCATATTCATATCATAATATTCGTTGGTTAAGGTTTGTTTATGGCTAATCTATTCCAAAACAGTGCTTTCTTATAAGAGCAATATTAATACTTTATGGTTAAACTTGGGGTCCTCTTACATTTTTAATAATTCAATTACATTTTAGGATCATTTGGACTCTCAACAAGAGACTCAGACTAATCTTCTGTAGCCAATAATGGGCAATGGTAAATAAAATCATAATTTACTTTATGTAACCGATTTAAATAATAATCCAAGTTATGAAAGCATTTTTTAAAGCAATTCTCTAAACCAAACCTTAGTGACTCTCAATTAATTTGTTTAAGAAATTATTTCAAGGTCTCTTTGTTTAATTGGCGTGTTTTTTTAGTACTTAAGAGAAGAATGGTAATTATTTCAAGTTGTATTTGTTTCATTAATGGCTCGTCCACTTTCATTTTCACACAGCTAGGGAAGCAGATGTGGCTGATTCAATAGACAAACGAGTGGTCGAGCGCAACGTGCTTATTGCATCCAAAGCTATAAATTTCTATAATTTTGTGCTAACAGAGACGCAAATTCATTATAATTATTACTTTTCATAAGATTTTGAGCGCTTAGTATTTAAAATCTTATTAACAATGTTAGTTGGTTAAGGTTTCTTTATTTCAATAGTTGTGCTTAATTTATGGTTAATCTATTCCAAAACAGTGCTTGCTTATAAGAGCAATCTTAATAGTCTATGGTTAAACTACGGGTCCTTTTACATTGTTAATACTTCAATTACATTTCAAGATCATTTGGACTCTCGACCCAAATCTATGAAAGAAAATTTTAAAGCAATTCTCTGAACCAAACCTTAGTGATTCTCAATTAATTCGTTTAAGAAATTTTTTCAAGCTCTCTTTGTTTAATTAGCGTGTTTTTTTAGTACTTAAGAGAAGAATGCTAATTATTTCAAGTTTTATTTGTTTCATTTAATCTGTTATTTCAAGTTTTATTTGTCCATTCAGCTTTTAATGTTGTATGAAACATTTAAAAATGATTACAACTCTTGGCATTTGTTTTCATTTATTTTTAAGACTATCATTAGGTGGTTAGTTATTAGGGAGATGTTTGTTCATGAAATATGTTACAAGCAAGGGTTTTAAAACTTTAAAACTTACCAATGTGTAATAGTTCTAGAACTACCCTAATGACAATAGTTGCTAAAGTGATAGAAAATCCTTTCCTTATGTAAAGATACTAATAGTTAATCATTTGCTTCCATAAGGACTTAAAAAATAGTCATGCAACCCACACTAAATACCACAAAGGGCTTTAAGCTTTATTACTATGACCTCCCTAAATTTGGAGAAATCTTCACATTTGATTCACTACCACTTGCACTAACTTAAGTTACCATCGTCTTATTGTGCATGTGTGTGTGTGTGTGTGTGTGTGTGTGTGTATAAATGAGATAAAGGATCAATGATTTCTTACTCCCGCAAGCCAACCTTTGTGACTTACCTTGGGAGACTGCATATTAATAGTGAGTTTTGAAATTTTAAGGTAAAGACATTTATAACTGTTGTGTTTTGGGGTTTTGATTTTCGATTATAAATTTTACAAGAAATAAGAAAAAGTTAACTGACAGCAACTTAAAATTAACGCGTACAATGAATATGTCAAATATTTTCAAATAATAATAAATGTCAAGCTCCCGCAACCCGCAACCCGAAAATTGCGCGATGCGAGTTTCAAGAAAGATTAGAGGGTTTGACACATAATACTTACAAAAAATTTCCAGCATCCCGCATCCCACTACTCCAAATATCGAGGTGCGGGTTGCGGGATGCGGGTTGCAGATTAGATTAAATACAACTTCATGTATTTTGTCTTCCCGCTAAATTTCAAGCTCCACAACCCACAACCCAAAAAATGCGGGATGCGGGTTTCGGGAAAGATTAGAGGGATGACACACAATACTTACAAAACCCATCCTGCAACCAGAAATTGTGGGATGTAGGTTTCGGGAAAGATTAGCAGGATCACACATAGAACTTACAAAATTTCTCCCGAATCCCGCAACGGCAAATTTTGGGATGCGAGTTGTCTGACTGAAATTCATGCAAATAATAAATATCAAGCTCCCGCAACTCGGATTGCGGGATGTGGAATGAAATATTATTTGCAATATCTCGTTATGAAACCGCATCCCGACGGGTTTAATCTTGACTATCCATTTGTTTTAATCCTGCTTTTCTAATTTGACCCGTGTAAAATATATAAAATCGGCTGGTCTTTTACAATTTATTTACCAATTTTTTACTATTGCAAATTATTGCGCTGTGTGAATTTTACCAGGAAACTTCATCACAGTCTATTTCAATTCAAGGTTAGTATCTTGGTCATTTCTTCATTCAATTTATTACTGTAGTCAATACTGAAATGGTTTTAATTTTCGCTTCCCATTGTTTTTTCTTTTAAACATATTTTTTCCAATTTGCAACAATGGCAAGATCTACTCACTGCAAAAACCTGGAAAAGGATATGTTAACCAAGGATCCGAACTTTGGTATTTTCTCAGATACCAATGGCAGGATCATTGAAACCTGCCAAATTGATGCCAAATTGAATGGTCTAGGGTTTATGCAATTTTTTATAATGACAAATTTTTTGATATTCAAGACAACCAGTTGGCTTACGAAAGAATCAGGGATTCTGGACTTCATTCTGTTGCTACTAGACCTGCTATTCTCCCCTACAATGATGCGGTCAAATGGATAGTAGAACATGCGAACTCGAAAGACTGTTCTTTGAACAATACTAGAGGGTTAGAGATAGCCAATTTCCATCCCGAGGTATTTACGAAGGCTTATGCCCTTAAACCGGTAAGACAAACCCTTAATGTAGAGTTTGCAAAATCCTCCAAAAGTAGGTTCAATTTCAAAGAAATGTTAAAATCGTGGATGCACCAACCTAGTAAATTCTCAAAGAGGTCTGATGAGCTTTACCCTATTACCTGGTTCAAAGAACCCTATTCCTTATTGGAAGCGATGTTATGCAAACTGTATGGCCTTCCTAATTGTTATGTGTTCAAATCTGAATGGGCTCTAGTAGCTCATCATGTTTTAGCAACTAGGGATTCTTTCCTGTGGGCATCCATGTTGTCGCTAGAACTCAAAATTTATATCCAAGATTACCAGAAGGCCACTGCTAGAAAGAAACCAATTTCTTATTTTCAACCTTCATTTATGATATATTGTGCGCTGAGTTCGAATATCCCAATTTGGAATGGAAGTGGAGTTTTTCACGCCCCCCCCCCCCCTCCGGTTCCCATTTATTATTCAGAACTGTGGGATATTAACTATGCACCCAAGTTCTATGATAAATGTCAACACTTCCTTGGCACCATCTATTTTTCAATATTCAAGAAGGAAGCTCCTGCATTTTCACCTAAAGCCATAGGTTTGATTGGTACAATGGGTGACTGGTATGTTGGTGAGTATTTTTCGTACATCAAAATATGGGATAGCAACACTGTTCATATGCTACCCAAAATTGTCCTTGACAGGTTGGTTCTAGAAGAAGTGGCTTTCCAAAGTGTCAATGATGGGGTTTATAGGAAGTTGATTGGCCCTAGGAAAAAAGCTTGACCCAAATTCCCTTTGCACCTTGGATCCTTGGTTATCCCAACTTCAAACTAGGATGCAATATTGGGTGAACAGATATAGTCCTTGAAGCTTGTTTTTTCCACCAAGAGAAAACAAGATCCCAAGGGATGCCTCAATGCCCACTTTAAGCAGTATCGTATCAACAGTAATTATGTGCATGAGGAAATTTCCGATGATTCTATTTACCAGGGTGTTAGTACATTTTATGAATTGTTGGGGAGAGCCAAAATCAAGGGTGAGGAAGCCCAGATCTTGCATCATCAAAAGAAACTGAAAGACAGGATTCAATGTTACAAGGCACTGCAGATTGGCCTCTTGGAGAAAGTACGAAAGGACAGGGAAGAAAAGGAAGCTGAAGCAATGAAAAATTCAGCAGTGGGAACTTTTTTGGATGAAGACAAGGGAAAATCTAATGGAACACCTTCCAAAGGTACCGGTTAGCCAGCAGGTCAAAGCCTTACTACTTACGTCAACACAGTCAAAACAAATGCAGGCAATGATGACCTCTGTGATGAATACTCACGCAGTTATAGCTACTGTGATTGTCACTGATATCCTGGTGATTGTTGCAGTTAGTTATCCAAGTGATAATGAAGAAATAGTTGAACCAAAACCATTCAAAATATTGAAGGTGAAGGCTTCTTCCTCTATAGCTCCTATTATTGATTTAGTTGATTTAGACTTAGAATAAGAGGTGATAGCCTCTACACCTGTCACTGAAGAGGTGGATCAATATTTGCAATCATTCACAGATTTTTTGAATGGTGATGGTAAGAAAGATTTTATCCCTATTTCTACAGTTTCACAATCTTCATATCTTTCTAGTTGTTCGTATTCAGCATTGCTCCTTTCATCCATCCATACTTTATCTACCTTTCCTGCAGGAGCATGCATATCACCTACACTATCTCAATTGTATTAGGATTTGATATCTACACCTGAATATGTCACATATGATATTGTGCAAACCTCCATCTCACTACCTATTATTTCAGAAGCACCAATTTGCAAGATTCCCTTACACCTATCGTCCGTTACTCTTTCAACATTGTCTCGTAGTGAAAAGGTTTTGGTGTCTTTTCACCACTTTCAGCTGTCAATATCCACTACCCATATTCTGAATCTTCAACCCCACTCTCGTCTTCAATCGTTCAAATAGACTCTATTCAAAATATTTTAGAAGCAACAATTTTGAAGATTCCCCTAGAGCTATCATCAATTACTCCGTCAACATAATCTGGTACTGAAAATGTTTTAGTGTCTTCCTCACCGCTTCCAACTCTCAATCTCCGCTTCTCATCTTCTGAATCTTCAACCGCACTGCTCTCTTATATCCCTGAAATAGCCCTTGTTCAAAGAAATTTACAAGCACCAATTTTCAAGATTCCCGTACATGTACCCTTAGTTACATTTCCAACATCATCTAGCACTGAAAAGGATTTAGTGTCTTCCTCACCAGTTGCAGCTATCAATCTCCACTTGCCATCTTTCGAATCTTCAACTCCACTCTTGTCTTCAATCTCTGAAATAACCCATGTTCAAAAAATTTATCCTTTGAGTACTCACATTACCATAACCATGCCCTCTCCTATCATTACCCAAACATCCTCTTTGGTGTCTACAATGATTGACACCTCTGGATCCATTGATCCAAGAGATGAATTTGATGAAGACATTGTTGTCTCTCTTGGAGAATATTATTATAGAAAACCTGATAAAGCAGTGATCAGGAAGAGAAAAAAGAGGGCTAGGGATCAAAGTGGGATGGAAGCATCTATTTCTAAGCAAATACTTTGGACTCAACAGCCCGGTGACCCACAGATAGATGCAGTAGATACAGATGCTGCTTTGGGTGCATTCACAGGTGCCAATATCCATGATGCTAACAATTTAAATAGGGAGTTTGACGGGAGGAAAGAAGAGATACCTAGTTGAAGGAAGAACTTGAGAAGAGTAAAAGGGAACATGAGGCTCATGTTGTTGATCTTATGAAGACATATGAGAATAAGTACAATGAACTACAGGTCAAAAGTGCCTTTCTTCAGGTTGAGCTGCAAAATGAGAAGAATTCAAATGTTGCCTTTACACAGAGGATAACTTCACTTGAAAATCAATGTGAAGATGTAACTGCAAGTGTAGCTTCCTCTTCGTTCTCCAGTTTTTCACAAGAATAATTTAAGGAGTTGGCTATCAGGATAAATCAAGACCATTATGAGTTAACAACTAACTTGTTCCATAGTTTAAATGATATTTATGAAACCTATATTTCTTTTGGTCAAATGAATGTTGTACTTGAAGATCACGTGGAAAAGAGGGAGAACGCTTCTAAGTATTTTGATGAGATTGTGGACTCGCAAAGGTATATGAAAGAAAAACTAGAAAAAATTATCATCCTTAGCAGCTTTCAGCTAAAGAAAGTCAGAACAGTACTATGTGGTTGGCTTGATCTTAATGAGATGGTCAAAGAGACTATTAAAAAGGAACAAGCTATGTGTGGAAGAAGATGGTATGATGTTGACAATATCATGGAGGCTTTGCTTTTTCCCACAATAAATATTATTGAAAACGCTTGTCCTCCAAAATTGATGATCGAGCAGGTTGAACGATGGAGAGATGAAGCAAGGAAGAAAATCCAAGGGCTCAATCATATAACGATTGAGGACGTGGATCACTTAATCAGACAACTGTTGGCTATTGAGAGAAATGTCCACATTTACATCCGCATCTGGCATAAGTTAGATAAAAACAAAATGGAGAATTATAAATGTGATGTTCAACTTGGTTTTGAATCAGCTAACTATCCCAACATTGAGGAATTGCAAGCGTTTTGGAACAGATGGCGGGATTTCCTTGGATATTAGTTTTATTTAGATTTGTCAATCTCAATTTGATGGAAATATACTCTTTGTAATAATTATTTAAAGGGTGGGTTTCACATGTAATAGGGACTTTTTGGAAGGAAAAAATATGGACAAGAGATTGGAGATACCTCTGCTTAATTGACGTTTTGTAAATTTGTGCAAATCTATTTAATACAGTTATGATATTCTTTCATGTTTCTTGTTGTTTATTTGATTAAGTTTCCTTAATGAATTATGATTTTTCTTGTTTCAGATGGATCAATATTACTCTTAGTATTTTGTGATCAATTAGTACATTTATTCACAGCCTTGTTAGTGACTCATGTACTAATAAGCTTTTAATAGAGTTTATTTTATTAAAATCTTTATCTATTTCGGCAAATGATTACACAGTAAATTCGATAATACATATGTTAATTTGTTAATGTGTTGATTTATTTTTTTAGAAAATTAGAAACTCAATTTTATAGATTCCTATAACTTGTGAGAAAAAGGGGCATCCCAGAGAGAAAGACATGAAGTTGTAGTTTTCTTGTTTCAGATGGATCAATATTACTATTAGTATTTTGTGATCAATTAGTACATTTATTCATAGCTTGTTAGTGACTCATGTACTGACAAGATTTTAATAGAGTTTATTTTATTAAAATCTTTATCTATTTCTGCAAATGATTACACAGTAAATTTGATAATACATATGTTAATTTTTTAATGTGTTGATTTATTATTTTAGAAAATTAGAAACTCAATTTTATAGATTCATATAACTTGTGAGAAAAAGGGACATCCTAGAGAGAAAGTTGTGAAGCTGTAGATTCCCGGGTAATAAGTTGGCCCTCTTCAATTGTGGATAGGTTGTTCGCGAGTGTTGTTGGATCAATGCTGGGGAATGGTGGGACTTGAATGGTAACTTGGAAATGGAATTAGAGAGTAGGAAGTTGTATTGGAAACCAGAGAAAAATATTCAGAAATAGGCGATACAGATTGGTCGTGTTACAGAGGTTTTAATGGAAAAACTGTTGGAACTATTCCAACACTACTGTTGGAAATTTCAGTAGGTAGATATGAGTTTGGATGGGGAGCCTCACGAGATGCAGTTTGTTGTAGTTCTCTTTCAGAACTATACCTATTTTTTCCATAAGGTAGGGATATTGTTTTATTTTGAGATTGCTCAAACAAACAACAATTTAAAAACCAAAACTCCAAATTCTAGGTATATATTTAAAATTTTCTTGGATATTTATTGAAACAAAAGTAGATATTTTACATAAACAAGTGACCAAAGAAAAACATTATATCTATACATCAGACAATGAGAAGATTCAAGCAAAAGTTGGTTTTAAAGACTTTGAAGCAAGTAAGCTTTCCTCTTGTTTCCTACTTTCAACATATCCATTGCCTTGCATTTGAAAGTATCTGGAAAAAGAGAAAGGTGGAGAAATGTTGTTATAGCTCAAAATGACACATCTCTGCCTATGACCACTTTCTTATGTTTTCATCGCATGTCGACACTTCAAGAAAGTCACTAAAAGTTACTGAAAAAACACCTAACTTGGAGGACCCATATATTGAGTTCTATAACTCCGTTTGACCTCATCTCTACATTGTTGGAAAGATATTTCAGTTAGCTAAAACTTTCTAGGAGACACCAAAGTCTAAAAATGCCCAAAAGTATGCCTTAAATACATGAATTTTTGCATTGTAACCCTCGTATAACTCCTCGTGTACGCAACTGTTGTCTTTGCAACCCACGTACGCCTCCTGAAAATGTCAAAAAAATACGTATTTTGAAATTCGGGTAGTTTGGGTAGTTATGCAACTGACTCCTTCAGTTGTAACTACTTTGTCTTTGACCCTCAATCTTCATTAAGCATATAAATAGAGGTAGGAAGGTCCATCAGAGGGGACTTGAATCTTTGCATTATTATGCTGAAGGAATTGGAGCTCTCTTTTCCCACACCTTTTCCCTAGAAGCTATCTCCTTGTGTTGCAGATCTTGGAGGCTGAGTTCATTGGAGAAGAGAAGTAGCAGAACCAGAGCAAGGTTTTGTGATGTGTCGAACTTGAAGAGAAGGTATATTTGTACTTGTTTTCAAGATTAATAAAGTTGTGATGTCCTTCTTCTTCCCAGATCAATGTGTCTTGTATATTGAATCTCTGATTATGATTATATGATGTCATTTATCAGATTATGTTTTCATGTTTCATTGAATATAATATCATTTCATATAGTCTATTTGGTTTGAGGAAGGTATAATTCGTTTTGCAGGTATCTTGGAGAAAGAGGAGCAAGAGAAGGATTGAAGGGCTACTTGGATCAACCTTCGTTTGTTAAGGTATGAACCATTCTAATATTTGAATATTGTTTATATATACTTGCAAAACCATTTGCATCCACCTTTCAACCCCAGTATGTTGATGGCCTCTTAAACCCTAGCCATAGGAAACTTTCCTTTACAACAGAAGTGGTGACTCCGCTGGGGAGAGCCTTGTCTGTTTGGGGTTTCTCTGTATTTATTTCAGTCTTTTGCAAGGTTTCAAGTTTTTCTTGCCACTTAGGAGAACTTTATCAGTCTAATAGAACACCTCCCCTACCTTCCTAAGGAAAATTTTGACCTTTTTTGGGGGGATTTTTTCCACCCATACATGAGTTGCAGACTGAACAGTCGTGTGTCTGTTTGGTACACGCGACTTTCTATACTGTCAACCCATGTATGATACATGAATTTTCAGTGGTACAACCTGCATGTGCTTGTACACATGACTTTTTGTACTGTCAACCCACGTATGACACACGACCTGTCAGTAGTAAAACCCTCGTGTGCCCCTAAAACAGTGTTTTTTCCTCATTTTTGTGGTTTTTTCTGCTGTTGTGGGCTATTTGGTAGGTCTTTTGGTGTCCTCTACAGGTGCATGACTCCGGGGAGTTAGTTTGATCCCTTTTGGTTGTTCTTTATCTATGTGGTAAGCCTTATTATAGCATTAGGGTTTTCTCTTTGCTCTTTCCCCCCATCCCCTTTGCTTGGAATGATTTTTGGCTTATGTTTATGATCACCCTCTGTTAGTGATCTTTGTCTGAATTCAGAAGCTTGTTGGTGTTTGTTTCCTTCTTCTCTTGTTGGTTTAATTCACCATGCCAAAGTAGTTGACTTGTCTCTTATGCAAGCCTTCCTTCCAACTAGGGTTTATATTGACTTTAGGGAATTCTAGAGTTTGTTTGGTGGTTGTATAGCAGAGTTCCTTTTGCTTTGTTCTTGTTATCTACATACTTCTGTTAATAGGTAGTTTTTCTTTTGAATTTATTAAAGAAAAAGAAAAATAACATATAGTTGTTTAATATGCATGTAGATTAGGGTTTTGTCTTTAATGCACTGCATATCATTATTTTTTTTAAAAATAAAAAGAAATTGTTCTTTTGTGGCTTTCAAGTTTCTATTTGAAAAGAAAAGAGAATAGTTTTTTATTTTTGCATTTCATTTCTCTTTGCTTGGTCATTTTGTTTCAACTTTGAGTAAAAACACCACATAAATTTCACGCCATTTACCCTTTGACTAAAAACATCCCTTAAAATGAACGCTATAATTTAAAATTTATTAGCAAGTTTTGTTTTATAGGGTCATACACCTACTAGCTTAGGCTAGACTTGTGGGATAGGAAGTGTAAACTCCCCATAAGGACTTAAATTAAGACATAGTTTTCCAATCGATAGGTAAATACTTCTCTGTGTTGATAGCATATGGGAAGCTCCTCTCAAACGAAAGTTAAGTACGAGGCCACATGGAGGCTTGGACTAAGGAGATAACCCTCTGATTCCTTTCCAAAGCGTAGACCAATGTTTTTGCGCATCTTGGGATTCTATCTTAGACATGGTTTCTGGATTTGCTACCCTGCCCATGCATACGAACTAGGCTTACGACTGTCGCCTCCAGACTGTCAATATAGTTAAGGTAGCCTTTAGTCTCTTTGACATCTAGGGTTCATATACAGGTACACCCGAAGTCTATTTCTAGTTGACCTTGGACGGGCTTGGAAGGTAACCTCGATAGAAGGTGTGGGAGGGTGGTAGGTGATTGCTCCGCTTGTGCCTAAGAACATCTATAGGGATGCCAAGTAACTATCTATTAGCTTTCTTCTGGAAATCATATCTTATATCTTATATCTTATACCTGTATGTTTGGCTTTAGGAATTATAGTGAGTGCTCTATGGTTTTTCTGTACTTAGTTTTCCTTCAGGTGTGTGCTTTTCACTTTTGGTTGCCTGTCGACCTCAGACTTTGTCTCCTTGTTTGAAGTTATGGCTATCCCCCCTTTGAACACCAACCAAGAGATCCCCATTATGGGAACTCCTTGTACTATTCCTCTTACAGGGAATGTTGGTGTTCCTTTGATGGCCACCTTGAATCTACTTGGATTCACCCTAGGGATACCGGTGTGGTTGTTTTCCACTCCAACTTCCTTGAATTCTCCGGGTGCTTCGCAAGTAAGCTCCTTATATCAAGGGCATCAAAACACAGCTTCCCCTTCACCTGTAGTTAATTATCCTCCTCCTTCTACCTCATACGGTGAAAGTACTAATACTAGTAACCAACGGTCTAAAAGGAGTAAAAGAAGGAGGAATAGGAAGAAGATGCATAAGCAAGGGGGCACTCGTTCAACCTCTGCAAGTCAAGTTGAACCTCACCACCCAGCCTCTGCAGTTCATGATGGGGGCACCTATCTAACCTCTGTAGGTCATGTTGGATCTAATCACTCAACCTCTGCAATTCAAGTTGATCTTCACCATCCATCCTATGTTGATCATGCTGGTGTGATCCTTCCAACCTTTCCAGGTCACGTTTGATCTAGTCACTCCACCTCTGTAGTTCATGCTGAGGACTCCCATTCAACCTCTAATGTTCAAGTTGAACCTCTCCATCTAACCTCTGCAAGTCATGTTGGATCCATCCACCCAGCCTCTGAAGTTCATGCTGGGGGCACACACTCAACTACTGCAAAGCATGTTGATCCTAACCATTCAACCTCTGTTGTTCATGTTGGTGGTTCCCATCCAACCTCTGCAGGTCATGTTGGACCCAGTCTCTTAGCCTCAGCAAATCACGTTGGGGGCAGTCTCTCAGCCTCTGTGGTTCATGCTGAAGAAAATTTGTCAGCCATTGCGAGCCATGTTGACATTTTTGAAAAGACTAACCAATCAAAACACAAGACCAAGTTTCCTTGTAATCTTTGTGAGGGAGACCGCCTTACTTATAAATGCCCTTCCATTGTGGAGGTGTGAAGAGTTTGGTTCCAAGGTCATCCGATTTTTTAACATCCTGAAGTCTCTCAACAACTAGACTCTCTTAGTCAGGTTGGACCCAGTCACCCAGCCTCTGTAGTTCATGTTGGGGGCAAACTCTCAGCCTCTGTAGGTCATGCTAAGAGCAAACAGTCAGCCACTGCTAGTCATGTTGACACCGTTGAGAAAAATATTCATTCAAAGTGCAAACTTAAGTTCCCTTGTAAGCTATGTGAGGGATATCATCTTACTCACTAGTGCCCTGCTATCGCAGAGGTGTAGAGAGTGTGGTTGGAGACTCAAGAATTTCCTTCTCCTGAACAACCTATAGTTTCTCAACAACCTACTCAACCTTTGGTTGATCAAGTGGTTGAATCAATCTCAGCTTTGGTCAATCCCACTCTTCTTTCGGAGAGCGATCCAGATGTGATTGAACCAATGTCATATTTGGTCATTCCCACTCTCCCTTCGCAGAGTGAATTTCATGAAGTGGTTGAATCGAATTCATTGTCAATCAATCCCACTCTTCCTTTGGAGAGTGAAGTGTCTGCTAATCACATTTTCTTCACTGCCAGTTCAGAACTTACTGAACAAGGGGGCATTGAACTAGCTTCAGATCAACCCTCACCAAGCTCTCAGATTGATTCCTTTGATTGGGATAGCCTAGTTGAGCTACGCCTTCCTTCTGATGCACCTTTCCAGATAAAGGTCAAAGTTGAACCATACACGATTGCTCGTTGTATTATTTATGAAGGAGCCTCCATTAGTACATTGTCTGCTAGTGCTTGGCGAGGAATGGGATCTCCTAGCCTTGTGTCAACTGCTAGTTAGTTACTAGCATTTGATAGAAGAACTTGTATAGCCTTGGGAATTCTTGCTCAAACACCTGTTACATTGGGTGGGAAGACCATCTTAGTTGACTTCATGGTGATAGAAGACCCCTTGGACTTCAATATGCTCCTTGGACATGATTTTTCTATGTCATGGAAGTTGTGGTGTCAACATTATTTCATGTGATGTACTTTAATCATGGTGAAGAAATTGTCACTATCGATCAATTGGATTTTCTTTATTCATCTCCTGACCAAACTAGATACCAAGTATTTCCTTTATCGATTCCCAGTGTTTCTATAGACACTCCCCCGCCATAGGTGAGCTATGTTGACTCATGTCCTTTGCGTTCAATTGCTACTGAGAAGCAGCCTCTGTTTTCATGCTTACCTTCTCAGGACTTGGTTTTAGAAGTTTACCAAGTGAGTCATCCTATATAGACTATGGAGCCTACTCTCCACTCTGTCAATCCATTTGAAAGTTTAGACATGTGTCCTATCTCACGTGATCTCCTTCCTATGGATGAAGTCTTCCTAGATTCTTTGATACAGTCTGATATTCTTTTGGATGTTGGTTCAGTTGTGACTAATTCTAAACCTGATTTTCCTAGTAAGCCTAACCTTTCTTCTTATGTTGGTCTTGTTGATTCTTTTGACTCTTCCTTTGAACAACAAGTCAATGATCCCGATGATTTTGATTTTTCTTATGATTTTTTCAACTCCTATGATACTGAGTTTGTTCTTGCAGACTCTATATCCCTTATTGATTTTTTCTCTCTTTATTAGGTTGATCTTATTGATTATAAACCCTCAAGCCTTGGTGCTATAGAATCTTCTTCGGTTGATTCTTCCTTGAATTTCCCTTTTGTAGAAGATAGCAAAGTTACATGTGTTTCTGCCAAAGTGACCCGCATCAGATCTTTTCTTCTGAATATGAACCTGATGTTGTTGTTTCTTGGAGACAGGAATCTTAGTTGGATTCACAGCTGTTTACTTGCCTTGTCTTATTGTTCAAGCTGTAACTACATTTTCATGTGCCCTACTCACGCTTATGAGCTTGATGTCATCTTCCACGCTTTTAGCTCGTTGTATAATCCCTCATCTTTGTTCTCATCATCACTAAGCATTCTATCATTTTTCCTTTTCAACTTGACACCCTTTACCTTGAGGAGACTTTCCCCGAGTGTCTTTATCTTACTCATGTTCCTTGCATTATGCATAGGTTTGTTCCTTGCGCTTGGAATTAGTTTCGCATGCCTATGACACTTGTCTTCTCACATAAGAGCATTATTTCTGCTCTCCTTCGATCTCGTTAAAAATAATAACGAGGCCACGAGTTGACTTTTCCAAAATCATTAAAACTTCACAAGAAATATATTGAGTTTCTTTAGGCCCAGGTCTGACTCCTCAAAATAGACTTGACTGCTAAGAAAACTTGTCCATTCAGGCTCGTTAAGAATATGTGAATGGGCATCCACATTGGTGGTAGGCTATCACTTTCTAGGACCATGTGGAATAATACAAGAAAGGAACACTCTCTTTTCTTTAGAATTGAGAAGAGTATTCTCAGGCATAGGTTTATCACTTTTTCAGACCTAAGGGACTAAAATTACGAAAAAGGAACCCTCGGTATGAGCTTAGTTTTCTCTTTTTTGTGCTCTGGACCAAAACATGAAAAAGATTCTCAGTGTACTTTATGTCTTTGTCATGCTCGTTAAACCCTAAAGAACAAAGCATAGAGTTTACTATCCCCATTTCTCGTAATCAAATGGATCTTTTCGAGTGATCTTGTCTTCCTTCACACTCGTAAAACTTAGGCTATATGTTGCTTTTGAAGGAGCACAAGGAAGGTGGTAATTTAACCTTTTTCGGACCTTCCTGACTAAATATGAAAAAGGTTTTCCTTACTTCTTTGGAAGCTAAGAGGGTTCTTCTATGGTTTTTTTTTTACTTTTCCGGCCTCATGAGACTAAATTGTATGAAAAAGCACCCCCCTGAAGTCTTCTTTGGAGTTTTCAGACTCTCTAAACTATGAAAACACCATTGAGCATGTACTAGTTTGGGCATGTAAAATCCACGAATCAGTGCTTTATCAAGCATTCTTGTTTCTCTTCTTTGAGCTTTTAAAAAATGACAGAGGTCCCAATTTTTCTTTCTTGGCCTCGTTAAACCTTTACAAGAAAGAGGGGAAGGCAAGTTCATTCACGTGTATTTTACATCATGGCAGCAAGTCTTGTTTCCTTGAACAAAGCACTAGTTTTGATTCTATCAACAGTTGGGTCCTAGTATTTTGACCTTATCCTAATTCAAAGTTTTTTACTCCTTCAGTTGGTCTCTTTTCCAATTATATGGGGAATCTGTAAATGTCTCCTACATTGCAGATTTGTGTCGTTGATTTTTTCGTGTCAAAATATGCCTAAGTCACTTTTTGTGTCGTGCTCACTATTCAAGGATTAAACCTTTGTTGGCCATTCTGCAGTTGCCTTGACCTTTTGTGTCGGCCATTCCCTGGTATCAGTTCATTACATCATGTCTTCGGCGATTCTTGTCATGAAATTCAGTACCAATTCCAAATCCAATTAGTCTTTGACTTATCTCATGTTGGATGATGAAGGATGCCTTAATGCCTTCCTTCCAATGAATCTCTTCCTTTCAATTGCAACACATCTTTCTCTGGAAATGAGATTTAGAGTTTTATGATAGTACCTTGGGGATTGTTGTCATCAATGGAAATTTCCCTCGCTATTGGGTAGTGGGAATACCTTATTGTCTCCTACTCAATGGATTCTTCAAGTGTTCGACTTCAAGTCCTTGTATTCACACTTGTTAGAATGTACTAGGTACCTTGGGGACCATTTTCATTAATGGTGGTTTCCCTTGCATTTGTTAATGGTTCTCATTATTGACCGGTAATCAAATGGTTTCCTCCATGTTTGACTTCAACTCCTTTATTTGCATGGTTAGGATTTGTACCTTTTGGGCAGTTTGGATTGAAGACCTTGGGCTGATAGTAGCTTCATAATTTTTTTCTATTTCCCAAGTTGCGCAATACCTTGTTACATTTTATATGACATTTTGCTGAGACATAGATCCACCTTGTATTCTTGTGTCTATGATCAATTGTTGAGCATGGATCCACCTTGTTCATTTGTGGCCATGACTCCTTTAGATTTGATATGGCACCTGTTTTCATATTGAGCGACCATGATAGTTTCATCAATTGTACATATGTTGGTTCCACATGTATCTTTATGGAGATGACTTGTATATGGACTTGTATGTCCCAAAGATCAGTTTTGTTTGACATTTATCTCTCTTTCAGGTACCTTTATCGATCTTGGATTCTCTGCTCTCTCCATACTCAGTTGCTTCCTTTATAATGTATTTTGGATATCCTCTTTCCCTCTAACCTCATACATTAGGGGGCATATGTTATAGCTCAAAATGACACATCTCTTCCTGTGACCACTTTCCTATGTTTTCGTCGCATGTTGACATTTCCATGACGACACTTCAAGAAAGTCACTAAAAGTCACTGAAAAAACACCTAACTTGGAGGACCCATACCCCGAGTTCTATAACTTTGTTTGACCTCATCCCTACACTATTAGAAATATATTTTAGTTAGCTAAAACTTTCCAGAAGACACCAAAGTCTGAAAATTCCTAGAAGTATTCCTTAAATACATGACATTTTGCATTGCAACCCACGTGTACCTCCTCGTGTACGTGACTGTTGTCTCTGCAACCCGCGTACGCCTTTTGAAAAATGTCAAAAAAATATGTATTTTGAAATTCGAGTAGTGTTGTGCACCTACCCAACAGCCTTCAAAAAACAAATTTCATCAAACAAAATTATATTTTGTTTTGACGAAATGTTTGAATTTCTTATTTCGAATCTAAGGAATTGGGAGCTACTGAAACAATCACATTCCGCAAGCTACTGAAACAATGAAATTCTATGTTTTTTTTACAACCTTTGTGAACTATGGTTAGTTGACAAAAATCACTACATTGAAACAATTATTTTTGATGGATTTGACTTCTCAACTTAAGGGATAATTTCTATTTTTATGCCTCTCAGCATAAGTATTAATTTGAATATTAATCAACGGATATGTGTTTTGGTTTATTGTAAGCTTGACAAGGCCCTAGAACATGAAAAGCTAAATATTTTATGCAAAGATGATTTATCCTAAGCTCACCCTTTAAACTCCGAAACATGCTCGATCTTACCATAAGTGTTCAATTTCGATATTTGTAATATGCCCCATGTGATGAATTATATTCTTGTATATAAGGTTTGGTGGTTTATGTTGTGTCGTATGCTCGCCACCTTCGAAGATTCAAATCATCATAAGGTAAGGTCAATGGTAAACACCCAAGGTTCATTCCCTCTGGTTGGTTCCATTCGTGTCGCTATCTCATCCACTTGATCACATATTGATATGGTATCATTACACTCGTACGTAGCTCTGTAAATGATATTCAATCGCCGGTACGTGCTCAGTATCGTGGCTCCATGCTCATTGAACACTTGTATCTGATGCGATGAGTGGTGTTATTACGATTGGGCCGGATAAATAATGGCGAAACGAGTTTGGACTGGAGTCTTCGCCGTCACTTACTATTATATGATTGCCGCTCTGTGTGATCATTCTCCCTCCCCCATGCCGATTTTACAGGGGTCTTGTCTGGATATGGTCATGGCACATTTTGTTTATGAGAGCGTTGGGTTTCATTGCTTGTGTTTTCTGCTTGGTTTGTATTTTGAATGCTCGCTCTCTAGTTTTCTGTCCTGTTTCGATTTGTCGTGTCTCTCCTGTGTGCGACTGCGTGCATTTGCGCTTGCAGCTATGGCTCCGGTGGTTAGAGTTGAACCTAGTGACATGAAACTTTTTGATGGAAACTCTGAACTGTCAGCCAAGTTTGAAGCAGTCGGATGGTTTCCATTCATTCGCATGTTTATAGACTCAAATCCTAAGGTGACTAGGTTATTCGCTTTGTCGCTGGCTGATGCTAGGGTTAAGGTGGCCGACCTCCAATTTAGGGTCGACGAGCACTCGATTGCTCTGGCTACGGGTTTTCCATTGACAGGGGAATGCTGGTTCAAGTACAAGCAGATGGATATCACGGAATGGAGGCAGATGTTGAAGAATCCTTGCCAGGATGTGTCCTTTAGAACTAGTGTATCGCGGAGATTTTTCAAGAAGGAATGGAGACCGGTTCTAGACGTTATTCACCGGTACATGACCTGTGAGGGTCATTTTTCCTCAGTTTATGTCTATCACCTTCGATTGTTGGCTATTTTTCTCGGTTTTCTTGTTAATTTGCCCTATTATTTACTTCAGAGTCTGACCAAGATGTCTTCGGCCATTAAAAAGGGGCCTAAGAACATCGGTCTCAGTCTATTTCATCATGGCCTGGTTAGGATATTTATAGAAAAAGAATTGTCTAAGAAAAATCAGTCATGGGATGATTTTATCGAACAGAACGGTTTCTCAGCATTCTGCCATTGTCAATTCGACTTCCCTGAAGAATGTATTAGGCATCAAGAGCCTTGTCGAGTTCTGACTTCACCTGTACACAAGCCTGTGTCAAACCCTATTGGTGGTGTAAGCCCCAGCGTCCGCAATGATCTTGCTCCCACTCCTGTATGTAGTCCTAGTACTCCTATGCCTTCCAAGCGTAGGAGGAAGTCTTTAAACATTTCCCCTGTGACGTCGAAATGCAATGACAATACATGTCAACAGAAGGGAAAAAAGCCGAATGGTAAGATCAGTGGCAGGTTTACGAGGAGTATGTTAGCCAAGGTTAGTGCTGTTAAATCTTCCATGAGCAATAATAAAGACATTGAGACGGTTGTGCTAGATGACGAAGAAGAGAATCTAGTATCGCCTAATGATGGCCTTGATGTTGATCATGAGCCTATCATGAACCATGCCGATAATAGTCCTCCTATGTCTGATAAGGATCTTCAGGTTGACCCTTTGTTCGATCCTCCGATTGAGGGCAAGGCTATAGAAGCAAAATTACCGGGTTGCTATCGAATTGGTGAGATGATTCACTCGCTATTTGTAAACTATTTGTTGGATCAAAATACATAGGATGGAGGAAGAAATAACAGGAATGGTAGCACATCATGATGTTATGAAAGCCGAGAATACTAGGATGAAAGAGAAATCTGATTCCGATGATAAGTGTCTGCTACGTTTGAAGAAGCATAAAAACAGGATGATTCGGAGAGTCCTGAAGCTGCAAAACGAGAATCATAAGAGTGAGGAAAAATTGCATGAGCTCAATGCTCAAGTTACTTTAATGCAATTCAAAGGTCATTCACAGAATCCGGCGAATGGTGTGAATATCCAGGTGTTTAATGCTCCCGTGAAATTATAATATGTTGGGCACACTCACTATTGTATTTATGTTTAAGAAGATTTCAGGTTTGAAGTTTATAATCAAGTGATAATCAAGTTATTTTCTTACAGGTATTGGTTGGATTTGATTGATAGGTTATATAGTTTATTTTATTTTGCTCTTGTGTATGTGTTAATTATTTCTTTTTATTGTGTAGCGCTGCAGGTTATATGGTTGATGTGTTTTTTTTCTTGGATCGCTCATTTTGAGGATGATCCCTAGGGAATCGGGAACAAATCAGTTGGCTTTGCTGTTTCCCAGGTTTCACTAAATCGTTAGTGTTTTATCATTTTGTGATTTTGCGCTATAAATCGAATTTGTCCAATTTCGAGACATTATAACGCATATAGAAAAATGACAAATTGCATTTGTCATTTTTAGTGAAATTGGTTAAGATTTCGATTTTGTAGTTTCCAGTTTTATAGAACTATCTCCATGTGAGATTAAATGTATTTAAAGGAGACATGTATTACTGGAAAGGGGGTCGATAGTTGGGAAAAGGGCGAGGCAAGATCACTGTAATCATTTTCTGTGACCTAAGACAATTTTTCATTGCCAGTTATAGCTCTCTTGACTGGTGATATCTATATATATATTTACAGTATTTATACTTGGGAAATGTATTTATGATATCGTTTGATCTTGTCACTTTTTCTGCAGTCTTTATGTTTTGTCATAATTTCTTTAATGAATTATGCAAAAATGCATCTTGTTTAACTATCGACTTATGGTGGTTTTAATCTGCTAATATATGTCACATAGTAGATTTGATGTTTTCATCATGATGTGTGTGATATACTTGTCCACTGTGTCATCTTGTTTAAATTTCTGAATTTCTTCCGAATATTTTCAGGATTTTTAGCACAGTAGCATTATTTGCAAATTTAATTCCAGGTTACTTCTATCGCGCTCCCGATCAGGATAGGACTTACGATAGGTTAATGATAGTTTCTCTTAATGTATATTTTTTACAGAAAACCTATTGGATCATATTTGACATTAATGTGTTTATAAGTTATCATTTCAATTCTGTCTTTAATGCATAGGTGTTTATATTGTAATTTATGTAAAATTGATTGAATCTGTTAATATTTTATTAATTATTTGTTATTGCATTCATATATTAATTGGTTAAATAGATTAATTTCTAGTTGTTAGTCGTGTAATATACCAACTAATTTAGTAATTATCTTTGACAGTCTACTGTGTATATACTATAGATTTAGTTAACAAAAGGCAGCTTTAGTTTTTCTTTTTTGAGTTTTTTTCCTGTAGCAGGGAGTAGTTTAGGGAAGGCAACGGGGCCTTAATCCCGTCAAAAGAAGCTACTTAAACGAATGAGAGCATCTTTGAAAACTTTCGGATCGGGTTGCCTCTCGGTTGACAATTGTGCCATCTCAGGCCCGTCAACAATGGCGCTAGAAGGAGGGCCAGCTTAAGCAAATGGCTGATGAAAACAATCATGTACACAAAATTAATCAGCCCTCCACCCCTCAAATACAATCATCATCTCAACCACAAACATTCCAGTCATCACAATTAGAGGAGACTCCGTTGAACGATACTGTTCGAAATCTTATTCATCAGTTCAATGCTAGTGGTGCCCATCCACATGAAGAACTTGATCAGTTCGAACAGGCCATCAATGAATCCCGCAGGATTTTAACGAGAGCCTATTCAAATATTATTGGAATCCAACCCATCAAAATTCCTCTTCCTCAGATCAGACGTCCACGCACTCATCATACTGAGTCTGCACCTTAAGAATAGGATCAACCTTTAGGTGTCCTCCCTGACCTTCAATTACAATAGCCTCTAATAGGCACCAACCAACGTACATGTTCTTTAGGACCACCTGCTGCAGGGGGGTTTGGTCAACCACCATCACCACCACATTCACCTCCTCACATTTTTCAAACACCACCTTCGCCAACTCCTTCTCCAAGAAACATGGCAGGTCTAAACCCGAACCCCAATGCCAATATGCCATGGTTAGCTCAGGATGCGGTTGCTGTGCTTGGGAATCAACATCCTTTACCAAAACATCCTGAGAAATTGTTTCCCAAGTTCAATCCCGAGCTGAAAGAGCCCGCAGAATATCATGTTAAAAAATTCATGCTAGCAGTTCGGCTTTTGGATGTTGAACATGAAGACGTAGTCTGTAGACTTTTCCCTTACAAGTTTGAGGGAAAAGCCTCGACCTGGTATTTTTCACTTACTGCTGGTTCTATCACCAACTGGAATGAATTCGAGTTGGGTTTCATGAACAAGTTTGGAGATGATAAGACTCTAGCTTTGTTGGTATTATAATTGTCTAGAATTCGTATGGAAACCAAGGAGAAGGTTAAAGATTTTAACCAGCGGTTCTTGACCCTTAGAAACAGAATTCCTGCCACCTCAAGGCTGGCTGAAGATGTCACTATTGAATTTTATACTTCAGCCCTACCCGTGTCAATGGCCATGTTTGTCAGGAGAGCGGCCAAACCCACTCTCACTGAAACTTTTGATGAAGCCATTAAGGTCGAGAAAGACATGTTTTCTATTAAGACAAACCCTCGGGTAGACACTGATTCCGCATCTTCTTCTCGCAAAAAGGATGAGAGTCCTTCCAAAACCACAAGTCCTAAGAAAAAGGGTCAATATGCACTAGACTTGGATAGTCTCCAAAGAGTCATAAAGAAGCTATCCAATGAAATCATAGATTTGAAGAAAGGTACTTCTGAAAGTACTCCCAATAAACAACCACCTAGACAGCATTTTAGAAGACCATTTCAAAATACAGCTGCTAAACAGATTCCACCATCTGAAGCTAACAATGTTGATGAAATTAATAGCTTCCTGAAATTGTTGGTCTCGGGCTTAGAAACATCAGCCGAAAGTGAAACCCAATATTCAGGATAGAATTCTGAGGATGCCCAAAGTAAAGACAGTAACACTGAAGAACAACCTCCTCAAATTATCGGTCATTTCTGGGATACCACAGAATCAACCGATGATGAAGATGTTGCTATTGTGAATGTCAATCAGCATCAATATAACACTAGGAGCAAGAAAAGTCAGTCCTCAGAGGAACCTTCCACAACATCTACAGATGACGGTTCAACTGTGAAAACAAAAAACCAACCTTCCAACACTAAGTCTACACAATCTCTTGATTTGGAGTATGACTTGGTCGAGGATTTGAAGAAAATCAGAGCCAACATTTCTACCTATGAGCTCCTCAAATTTCCTGTGATTCAAGATAAGATGATGCAAGGGGTTTCTTTAAGTAAAAATGTCAAATATTCCTCCACTCAAAACAGTTCTACTAGCTCCAAGGACAACCCAACGAAATCGTCAGTCAACGCCTCGTCCATAGGTAAGAAATCAGATTCCTCAACCCCTCCTTTTCTGCTTACATTTGAAATCTGCAATCGCAAAATACACAACTGTATGATAGATTCAGGGGCTTCAAAAAATGCCATTCCATACTCAGTATGCAAAAAACTTAATGCAGTCCCTGTGCCATGTGATACAATCATTGTGCAACTTGACCGATCTAATGTAAAGGTAATAGGAAAATTGAACGAAGTCCTGATAAGATTAGCCTCTAACCCTTAGGTTCATTTCATCATTGACATAATTGTTGCAGATATCCCTGAGGCATACGGCTTATTCCTCAGCAGGGATTGGTCTGAAAAACTGAAGGGATATTTTGCGACGGACTGGTCACACTTATGGATACCTCATAATGGTCGTCCAAACAAAATCAGAATTGATCGAGAACATTATATGAAGCACATGGTCACCAAACTGGATGACTCAAATGAACCAGTGCTATTTACTAATACCATAATGGGTAATTACATGGTTGATTCTTTCTTTGGAAACCTTGAGGCTGAGACGTCATTAGTTCAAGATTCGGAACAGCAATCTGAAGTTTTCCATTTCACACAAGTTTTGGATGAAGTTCCAGTTCCAAACACTGCACATTTGGACCTGAATGATGGCCTTTGGTCTCTATAATTTGACGGGTCTAAGTCAAAGGAAGGAGCCGGGGCTGGTTTCCTGTTAATAAATCCTCAAGGAAAAAGGTACTTTGTTGCTTGTAGGTTGGAATTTGAATGCACCAATAATATTGCTGAATATGAAGCCCTTATTCAAGGGCTGAAAAAGGCAATTGATTTAGGAGCTAAAGCTTTGGTAGTGTTAGGAGATTATGAAATTATCGTTAGACATGTACGTAACACTATACATTGCATTGCTGGACATCTAAGAAATTACTAGATAGAGGTATGGAATTTATTATTATCATTTGAAGATTTTAACATAAATTCTATCCCTCGTTATTTGAATCAGGAAGCAGATCTCCTAGCAAATGTTGCTTCAAGGTTAATTCCATCAGAAGGGATGCTTGCTGATTCTTTCTCTGTTGAACTGCTTTTTAGACCTTCCATACCCAATAATGTTGTCAATTGGAGGGGTTTTGTCCATGATGAGCAGTTAATCAAATTTTTGACCATGAGGACACCTTCAAAGATGCATTCATCGATGAAATGACTCATGATGAAGATTTGTACAACTTTGCGGTAATTCATAAACCTTGTTCGATTGAAGAATCTCTTGATCAGTTCAGTACCCTTCCTAGATCTGTAATTAAACTTGAGAGATTCTATGATTTGAAAGATAAATTTAAAGGTGCAAGGAACTGTAAAACCAACAGCTCTACTGTGCAATTTGAAGTCATAAATTTAGGCTCGGAACTCAGTCCTCAATGTGTAAATTTGGGCAGTACATGTTCTCCCCAGGAAAAAACAACCTTCATACGACTCTTTAATGAGTTTAAAGACATTTTTGCTTGGACATATGATGATCTCAAGACATTTGATCCAAACATAATGCAACATGTCATCCCTACGAAACAACAGGCTAAACCATTCCAACAGAAATTGAGAAAAATGCACCCTAGCCTTGAACCAGCTGTTAAGAAAGAGCTTAACAAACTCCTTGCTGCCATAATAATTTTTCTAGTGCGGCATGCATAGTGGATGGCAAATCTCATCCCCGTTAGAAAGAAAAATGGTGATATTAGGTTGTGCGTCGATTTCCAAAATCTAAACAAGGTTTCGAAAAAGGACAATTATCTCGTTCCACCTATGAAAAAGATATTACAACAGGTCTCTGGATCTGAAATGTTCTCACTTTTAGATGGCTTTTTGGGATACAATCAAGTATTAGTATCCAAAACAGATCAGTTGAAAACAACCTTTAGAACCCCTTGGGGAACGTATGCCTACAGGAAAATGCTGTTTGGCTTAATTAATGCTGGAGCAACGTTTCAAAGGGCAATGGATATTGCGTTCAGAGGCCTGATCGACCAATTTGTTGTCATTTACCTTGACGGCATAACTGTCTTTTCAAAAAATAGAGCTGATCACCCAACACATCTTAGGAGGGTTTTTGAACGTTGCAGGAAATATGGGATCTCCTTGAATCCCAAGAAATCCATCTTTGCAGTTACTGAAAATAAGTTATTGGGTTTTGTAGTTTCAAAACAAGGTATCAATATTAACCCTGAACGTACCCAAGCTATAGCACAGATTTCTATGCCTCACTCAAAGAAAACCATGCAGTCATTTCTAGGGAAGATAAATTTTGTCTCTAGATTTATTCCTGGTTTCACTGAAATTGTCAGACCACTTCAGAAAATGATTAAGAAAGATGTTGATTTCAAATGGTTTGCTGAAGAAAAACAGTCTTTTCATGACATATTAAAGGCTATTGCTAAAGCTCCTACCTTAATAAGCCCAGATTTCTCCAGACCATTTATTTTGTATACGTTTGCTTTTGACTCTTCATATGCTACTGTTTTAACACAGAAAAATCAGGAAAACAATGAAGCTCCCATTGCTTTTACGAGTTCCAGTTTGAACGGTGTAGAGCTCAATTATCCAGAAGTAGGCAAACAAGCATTTGTTGTCTTTAAGTCAGTAAAACATTTTAGGCCTTATCTGCTGAAGTCACACACCAAGGTTATTGTGCCATATTCCGCAGTTAGAAATCTTTTGGTGCAAAAGGACCTAGGTGAAAAGCGAGCTCATTGGGTTAGAGCACTTCAGGAGTATGACCTGGAAATCAAGCCTTTAAAGATTGTCAGAGGACAGGGGCTTTGCAAGCTAGCAGCCGGATCTTTAGATATGCTTGAATCTAATCTGCACTTCATCGATGAACATTTTTTGTTCGAAAGGGAAGTTTTTCCGATCTCAGCCCCCCCTGATTCGTGGTATCATGACATTAAGTTCTTTTTATTGCATGGAAATGCTCCTGAACATTTAGGTTCACGTAGAAAAAGGGATTTGAGATTAAAATATGCCCCTTATCATCTGATTGATAATATTCTGTTCAAAAAGAATTTTGAAGGGGTCCTCCTTCATTGTTTAGAAAGAAATGAAGCTGATAGTGTGCTGCCTCAATTACATGCAGGGCCAGTCGAGGGACACTTTGGGGGGGAAACCACTACACACAAGGTAATATTCAAATGAATACTTATGGTGAGAGGCATAAAAACAGAACTTATCCCTTAAGTTGAAAAGTCAAATCCATCAAAAATAATGGTTTCAATGTAGTGATTTTTGTCAACTAACCATAGTTCACAAAGGTTGTAAAAAAAAACTATAATTTATTTGTTTCAGTAGCTCACGGAATGTGATTGTTTCAGTAGCTCCCAATTCGTTAGATTTGATATAAGAAATTTAAACATTTCATCAAAACAAAATAGAATTTTGTTTGATGAAATTTGTTTTTTGAAGGCTGTTGGGTAGGGGCACAACAGATGGCGACTGACTGGGCGAAACAGTTATCTCTGATTTCTTGACCTGAAACCATGAAATCAAATCATTAGATCCCTGATGTATACCATTATATGGAAATCAATATTTTAACATTTTAAACAGATTTAGGAATTTCATATTTCTAAAAATTTACCAGAAATTTATAGTTTAGATTATTTATTTGATAAAGATTAGGTCTCTTACAAAAATTAGTCAAAACGAAGGAAGACAGTGAATGACATGATTTTAAAGAATACAATCTCAAAACCACAAGCATGGCCCTGCTGCCAGCAGGCGTCCATAGCCTCGACATGGTTGCTTCTAAGCCCAAAGAATGCCGGTATCCCATCTTCCAGTTATAGATATACAATTATGGTTAGGTTGAACTGTTATCATTATTTATTTTTTGTTTCGTTTCTTTCTTTGAAGGGCATGGTTCTGGCTTGGTAACCAGATGGTAACCATGTCAGTCACCAATCTACATTACAGTAAATAAACCGGCTCATGATGAGACCTTTTATCCCTGGGTGTTTTGTCCAAGGGCCATTGTCCAGGCTTGGTGACCGAAAACGACAATGTTACTGAACAGACTGGATTGTAATAAGACCCTCTGTCCGTCAGATTATTTTAGAGAAATATTCGAATCCAACCATGGCCAGATTGTAGTTATGTTTAATCTCCAATGAGATTATCTTAGCAAATAGGGAGGCAAATCTAATTCTCTTCACGAGAGGGAGTGGCGTAAAAGACTAAAATAGATAACCTTGATAAATACTGCCTTAATCCTTTTGGAAAAATCTTTGCAGAAACTCATCTTACTAATTTATATTTACATAATTTAAGAATTTCTGGTAAATTCTAGAAAGACGAAACACTGTTCACTGTTCAAAACGTTAAACAGCATGACAATATTCAGGATGGTGGACCATGATGCATGATTTGCAAGTCACAAATTCATCAGTTTGAAGTTTAACTAATTGATCATTCTCAAACACTACGCAAATAAAACAACAAATAGATATGAGAAGAGAGTTAAAGAAAACAAATAAAATAAACACTCCAAAAGAAAATTCCACAAACTGAGAAAACCACACAAGGTATATACAGGATAATCCCGTAATAGGGATCGGCAAAAATATTTTTTGATCAGATGACCATTCACCAGAAGGTTCTCAATGTCTCCCTCCCGTGTCTGCAACCTAAATGTGCTAGGACCCAATTTTTCTGCAATGGCAAACAGTCCCAGCCACAGGCATTGGAACTTAGTATGTTTTCCTCTGTCTTCATGCTCCTTGTCCCATTTCAGAACTAGGTCGCCTATTTTCAGATCCCTAGTGGCTGATTTTCTGTGATCGAACCAATGTTTCACTGTCTTCTGATGTTGGTCAAACTTCTTTCTGGCTAACTCTCTTTCTTCTTCCAGCTTAAGCAAGGTGTTAATTCTATGTTCCATAGCAGAACATGTTGTTTCTTGTACTGAATGGGAAAGCTATAGAGAGGGTAAAAATGGATGAGGAGGCAAGATAGCTTCCTTATCGTATACCAAGAAAAAGGGAGAGTTACCTATGGCATCCTTTGGAGTCACCCTGTCAGCCCATAGGGCATTTGATAAAGCATTGTGCCAATTTCTATGATGATTAACCACCGTGCATTTCAGAATTTTGATTAAATTTTTATTGGAAGACTCAGCTAATCCATTACCCCAAGGATAGTAATTAGCTGAATATTTTAACTTTATGCCCTTTTCCAATGCATATTCTGTTAACTTTACAGATGATAAATAGGTTGCATTGTCAAAAATCAAAGATTCTGGAACACCAAACTTGGTGACAATAAAAGAGTCAAGGAAGGATATCACCTGTTCTGAGTTAACCACTCGCAAAGGGATGGCTTCAACCCATATAGTGAAACAATCGGTGGCTGTCAGAATATATTTGTGCTGCTGTGAGGAAGCTGGTGTAATTGGACCAACAATGTCCAAGCACCATTGTTGAAATGGAACTTCAAAAATAACAGGCTGGAGAGGTAGTGCTGCTTTCTTAAGTCTTCCGCCTGCTCTTTGACACTCTTGACATTTCCTAGCAAAGGCATATAAATCCTTAAACAAAGTAGGCCAGCAATATCCAACTTTAAGGGCAATGGATATGTGTTATTGGTTTATTGTAAACTTGACGAGGCCCTAGAACATGAAAAGCTAAATATTTTATGCAAAGATGCCTTATCTTAAGCTCGCCCTTTAAACTCCAAAACATGCTCGATCTTACCATTAGTGTTCAATTTCGATATTTGTAATATGCCCCATGTCATGAATTATATTATTGTATATAAGGTTTGGTGTTGGTTTGGTGGTTTATGTTGTGTCGTATGCTCGCCACCTTCGAAGATTCAAATCATCATAAGGTAAGGTCGATGGTAAACACCCAAGGTTCATTCCCTCTGGCTGGTTCCATTCGTGTCGCTATCTCATCCACTTAATCACATATTGATATGGTATCATTACACTCGTACGTAGCTCTGTAAATGATATTCAATCGCCAGTACGTGCTCAACATCGTGGCTCCATGCTCGTTGAACACATGTATCTGATGCGATGAGTGGTGTTATTACGATCGGGCCGAATAAATAATGGCGAAACGAGTTTGGACTGGAGTCTTCGTCGTCACTTACTATTACTTGATTTCCGCTCTGTGCGATCATTCTCCCTCCCCCATGCCGAGTTTACAAGGGTCTTGTCTGGATATGGTCATCGCGCATTTTGTTTATGAGAGCGCTGGGTTTCATTGCTTGTGTTTCCTGCTTGGTTTGTATCTTGAATGCTCACTCTCCAGTTTGTTGTCGTGTTTCGATTTGTGGTGTCTCTCCTGTGTGTGACTACGTGCATTTGCACTCGCATCTATGGCTCTGGTGGTTAGAGTTGAACCTAGTGACATGAAACTTTTTGATGGAAACTCTGAAATGTCAGCCAAGTTTGAAGCAGTCGGATGGTTTCCATTCATTCGCATGTTTACTGAATCAAATCCTGAGGTGACTAGGTTATTCGCTTTGTCGCTGGATGATGCTAGGGTTAAGGTGGCCGACCTACAATTTAGGGTCGACGAGCGCTCGGTTTCTCTGGCTACGGGTTTGCCATTGACAGGGGAACGCTAGTTCAAGTAAAAGCAAATGGAGATCACGGAATGGAGGCAGATGTTGAAGAATCCTTGCTAGGATGTGTCCTTTAGAACTGGTGTATCGCGGAGATTTTTCAAGAAGGAATGGTGAACATTTCTAGACGTTATTCATAGGTACGTGACCTATGAGGGTCGTTTTTCCTCGGCTTATGTCTATCACCTTCGATTGTTGGCTGTTTTTCTCGGTTTTCCTGTTAATTTGCCTTATTATTTACTTCAAAGTCTGACCAAGATGTCTTCGGCCATTAAAAAGGGGCCGAAGAACATTGGTCGCAGTCTATTTCATCATGGCCTGGTTAGGATATTGATAGAAAAAGAATTGTCTAAGCAAAATCGGTCATGGGATGATTTTATTGAACAGAATAGTTTCTTGGCATTCTGCCATTGTCAGTTCGACTGCCCTGAAGAATGTATTAGGCATCAAGATCCTTGTCGAGTTCCGAATTCACCTATACACAAGCCTGTGTCAAACCCTGTTGGTGGTGTAAGCACCAACGTCCTCAATGATCTCGCTCCCACTCCTATATGTAGTCCTAGTACTCCTATGCCTTCCAAGCGTAGGAGGAAGTCTTTAAACATATCCCCTGTGACGCCGAAACGCAATGACAATACCTGCGAACAGAAGGGCAAAAAGCTAAATGGTAAGATCACTGGCAGGTTTACGAGTAGTATGTTAGCCAAGGTTAGTGCTGTTAAGTATTCCGTGAGCAATAATAAAGACATTGAGACAGTTGTGCTAGATGACGAAGAAGAGAATCCAATCTTGCCTAATGATGGCCTTGATATTGATCATGAGCCTATCGTGAACCATGCCGATAACAGTCCTCCTGTGTCTGATAAGGATCTTCAGGTTGACCCTTTGTTTGATCCTCTGATTGAGGGCAAGTCTGTAGAAGCAAAATTACCCGGTTCCTATCGAATTGGTGAGATGATTCACCCACTATTTGTAAACTATTTGTTGGATAAAATACATAGGATGGAGGAAGAAATAACAGGAATGGTACCACATCATGATGTTATGAAATCCAAGAATACTAGGATGAAAGAGAAATCTGATTTCGATGATAAGTGTCTGATGCATTTAAAGAAGCATAAAAACAGGCTGATTCGGAGAGTCCTGAAGCTGCAAAACGAGAATCATAAGAGTGAGGAAAAAGTGCGTGAGCTCAATGCTCAAGTTACTTTAATGAAATTCAAAGGTCATTCACAGAATCCGACGAATGGTGTGAATATCCAGGTGTTTAATGCTCCCGTGAAATTATAATATGTTGGGCACACTCACTATTGTATTTATGCTTAAAAAGATTTCAGGTTTGAAGTTTATAATCAAGTGATAATCAAGTTATTTTGTTAGAGGTATTGGTTGGATTTTATTCATGGGTTATATAGTTTATTTTATTTTGCTCTTGTGTATGTGTTAATTATTTCTTTTTATTGTGTAGTGCTGCAGGTTATATGGTTGATGCGTTTTTTTTCTTAGATCACTCATTTTGAGGATGATCCCTGGGGAATCGTGAACAAATCGGTTGGCTTTGCTATTTCCCAGGTGTCACTAAATCGTTAGTGTTTTTATCATTTTGTGATTTTGTGCTATAAATCGAATCTGTCCAATTTCGAGACATTATAACGCATATAGAAAAATGACAAATTGCATTTGTCATTTTTAGTGAAATTGGTTAAGATTTCGATTTTGTAGTTTCCAGTTTTATAGAACTATCTCCATGTGACATTAAATGTATTTAAATGAGACATGTATTACTGGAAAGGGGGTCGATAGTTGGGAAAAGGGCGAGGCAAGATCACTGTAATCATTTTTTGTGACCTAAGACAATTTTTTGTTGGTAGTTACAGCTCTCTTGACAGGTGATATCTATATATATATATACAATATTTATACTTTGGAAATGCATTTATGATATCGTTTGATCTTGTCACTTTTTCTGTAGTCTTTATGTTTTGTCATCATTTCTTTAATGAATTATGCAAAAATGCATCTTGTTTAACTATCGACTTATGCTGGTTTTAATTTGCTAATATATGTCACATAGTAGATTTGATGTTTTCATCATGATGTGTGTGATATACTTGTTCACTGTGTCATCTTGTTTAAATTTCTGAATTTCTTCCAAATATTTTCACGATTTTTAGCACAGTAGCATTATTTGCAAATTTAATTCCAGGTTACTTCTATCACGCTCCTGATCAGGATAGGAATTTGGATAGGTTAATGGTAGTTTCTCTTAATGTATATTTTTTACAGAATACCTATTGGATCAGATTTGACATTAATGTGTTTATAAGTTATCATTTCAATCCTTTTATTAATGCATAGGTGTTTATATTGTAATTTATGTAAAATTGATCGAATCTGTTAATATTTTATTAATTATTTGTTATTGCATTCATAGATTAATTTCTAGTTGTTAGTCGTGTAATATACCAACTAATTTAGTAATTATCTTTAACAGTCTACTGTGTATATACTATATATTTAGTTAACAAAAGCTAGCTTTAGTTTTTTTTTTTGAGTTTTTTTCCTGTAGCTGGGAATAGTTTAGGGAAGGCAACGGGGCCTTAATCCCGTCAGAGGCAGCTACTTAAATGACTAAGAGAATCTTTGAAAACTTTCGGATCGGGTTGCCTCTCAGTTGACAATTGTGCCATCTCAGGCCCGTCAACAAGTAGTTTGGGTAGTTATGCAACTGACTCCTTCAGTTGTAACTACTTTGTCTTCGACCCTAACTCTTCATTAAGCATATAAATAGAGATAGGGAGGTCCATGAGAGGGGACTTGAATCTTTGCATTGTTATGCTGAAGGAATTGGAGCTCTCTTTTCCCACACCTTTGCCCTAGAATCTATCTCCTTGTGTTGCATATCTTGGAGGCTGAGTTCCTTGGAGAAGAGAAGCATTAGAACCAAATCAAGGTTTCGTGAGGTGCCGAACTTGAAGAGAAGGTATATTTGTACTTGTTTTCAATATTAATAAAGATGTGATGTCCATCTTCTTCCCAAATCAATGTGTCTTGTATATTGAATCTATGATTATGATTATATGATGTTATTTATCAGATTATGTTTTCATGTTTCATTGAATATAATATCCTTTCATATAGTCTATTTGGTTTGAGGAAGGTATAATTTGTTTTGCAGGTCTCTTGGAGCAATAGGAGCAAGAGAAGGATTGAAGGGCTACTTGGATCAACCTTCATTTGTTAAGGTATAAACCATTCTGATCTTTGAATCTTGTTTATATATACTTGCAAAACCATTTGCTTCCACCTTTCAACCCCAGTACGTTGATGGCCTCTTAAACCCTAGCCATAGGAAACTTTCCTTTACAACAAATGCGTAGGCCTGAAATAGATGTAACTCTTGATATTGCAGTGAATGTAATTCCTTGTCTGTCAATGTTTCCAATATCTATTGTTACATTTTGTTGGTTCATACCTTGGGCTTTATGAATTGTTAAACCCCATCCCATTTGAAGTGGTATTTGTCTACGGGATCCTCTTGTTATTGCAGATATTGGAACATAAGTAGGATTAGAAGAATCCCATAAGGGTCCTTTGTAATGCATGAATTTGACAACAACAAACGATGGCAAGGTAGGAGGTTTCTCATTTGACTTGTAGACAATATAAATGACTTTCCGAAGTGAGCTGTTAACAAGTCTTGCTTGAACCCCTAAATTAGCAGTTAACATGACTTGTGTACTGACAGCAAGAAGGACCTTTAATGGAAGTTGCTCATCATCAATGGATTGATGGGAATTTTTGTTCCTTTGTTTAGCAAAGCAATGTGCAATTGGGACATTAAGTTGTTTCAGCATGTGTTTGTTGTGCAGTGCAACAGAGCTATTTCTGGGATACAAATAGATAGATTGTTCAAATGAAGAATTTTCGACAAGTGAACGGCATGAGGTTTTTCTTGTCATTGGGAGTGCCCAATCTTCAACAATTGGTGTTGCATTTTGAAGTTTTAGCAAGAGTTACTGAAAGGCAGTTTGAGAAGCACTATTTCCTTGTTGTCGTAAAATTGTTTCAAGCATGATAAAAGTATCAAATGTACGCCAAAGAGCAGTTCCAACAGATGATCCTACATACATGGGGATGTATTTTACAAGAGGTAATTGTCCAAAGTCACCAAGAAGAATTATGGAACAACCACCAAACGGGATTGTCCATTGCAAGGGGAAATCCTGACGTAAGCGTGCATCAATTTGAGTCAACATTTTTGGACCAATAAAGCTCATTTCATCTATGAGAATATAGCGAATATGGTGAAGTTCTTCTTGAATTTTTGAAAGGGATTGGCCTTCGGGAGGGTGCATTTCACCAATGGGTATTTGAAGAGTAGAATGTATTGTAAATGCATGTATGTTAAAGGCAACAACACCAGTTGGAGCAAGGAGAAGAAGTGGGCAGGCATTTTGTTCAGATGTAGTTTGAAGTGAAAATTTGAGGCAAGATATGAGGTAAGAATTTCTGGTTCCTGCAATACCTTGAATCACCAGTTTTAGCAGTTCAACATATGCAGTGTTTCTGAAATGGGACATGACAAGATCAAAGGCTATGTGTTGTGTGGGAGACAAGGAATTAGGTGAATTGGAGAAGGATGGGATATCTTCATGTAGTTCAATGGACACGCGATTGACCTCAATGAATGATGTTGTTGTCTCATGCAAATGGGTGCATATATTGTTATGTGACCAATTGTATTTTTTGTCAAATTCAAGATGGCCAAGCATTTCAATCTCATTAACTTGGATGTTATTTCTTGGTCTCATTTGAAATAGAAGTTCCCATTCATCCATGGATTGGGGAAAAGGAAACGTAATAGCATCAAATTTTGAACCATCGGATAGAGGTGTAAAGGGTTCTTCTTGTGCACATTCAATATGCCACACAACATATGTGCCTTTAATCTGATGCCAATGAGAAATAATTTCAAAAGTTGTGGTTCCAATATCATGAGGGATAGACTGAAAATGTTTGTATAGAAGAAGTTCACTCCAACAAAACAGTTCAAAAGATGAAGAATCATAGGGAGGAATCAAAGAGAAATGTGGATAGAATCTAACAATCTTGTCACACAAGTTTTGTTTCCATGGATATTTTTCCCTATTAGGCAAGAAAGACTAACAACGAGCAGCTTCAAGCAGAGTTAGATGTTCAAGAGCGATGGGTCTTTGCATGTAAGAAAAAATGAAGGGGGGCATTGCAGGGGTGTTATTAGTGTCATTAGAAACACAGTGGAAGACCGTTTAGCCCACGTTTAGGGAAAATAAGTGATGGCTACAAAGAACAAGAGGAATTTTTTTCAGCATGTGACACATCTCTTGTGCACTAATGTATCTTTCTGCAACTGTTTGTGCAAGAAATTGTTTGATTGTCTAAAGAATGGGGCTCTCACTTGGTGCAGCATGTGCAAGGCAAGAGAGAATGGCATGGTAGGTTTCTGATTTTGGCTCTACTTTTGATGCATACTTTGAAATGTATTTGAGAACAAAATGTTTACAAAGAACAGGTTGGCAATCAACATTAGCCCTCCTTATTCAAAGCATGGTAGGATTGTGAATATTTAGAAGAGGATCATTTCTTGCAGGATTGTAGATTTTATGTCCATTTGGATCAATGAATAACGAAGAAGTATCTTGCAGCTCATATGCAAAACCATAGTGACATTGAACAGATGTTCCTTTTTTGCGAAGGCAAGTTGACTCTGAACATTTGATGTGCCTTTGAACAAAATTGATAAGTTCTTCATAGTCAACTGAGTAGTTTGATGCAAATATCAATGCTGATGCAAGACTGCATGGATCAAATGTAGTAGAATGGTTTGACTTAGATGTGGAAAACTGGGAATTACGAGGATTCCAAGCTATCACATGTGTGTCAAAAAAAAATTTGCAGCTTCAACTGCAACATCATCTTCCCAATCTAACGTGTCCATATTTGGTGCATTTGCCAACCAAATAAAATCATGAATGTGTGTGGATCCTCTATGTTGTCATTCATATCTAGATGGGAGGAAAAAGCATATATTAGAAATAAATTATATAAAGTAAAAAATAGATAGAGAAAAATAGGAAGGAATAGATGGTATAATACCTGCACCAATAATTGATTATATGAAAACCTTTTTGAAGCAACTCTTCAAGAAATGTTTTGAATCTATTGTGCATGTATTGTGATGTAATATGTGGATTTGATATGATGTTGTGAACCTTCCATTGATAAGCTTGAGCTGAATCATTAGGACATTTACCAAGAATTAGAGCATGCAAATCTGGCCATTTTGTGTCAGCTGCACTAAGGGTGAAGAAGAATGTTGGTGTACCTTGTTGATTGATCATATTTGTCAGTTCAGATATACTTTTGTTCCAATATGATCATGTTCCACGTAATGAAGACCCAAATCTTGTGACCCTCTCACCAATTTTATCATTCTCCATGTCTTGAAATTGGTTGACAAGCTCATGCACTGTTGGAGGTAGTGTATCATCAAGATTTTTTTTGAGAGAAACAGAGGCAGTACTATTACTTCGATGATGCATAATTAGATTGTATATGTAGTATCAGAAGTGAGGTATGTGGGGCAAAACTGTTGTCATGATAGCGAATAAGGTGAAGTGCATATCCGTGCATATCAATTTGATGAATGTGTGGTTGTAATAAAACTGTTGTACCTGTGGGAAACAAAGTTGGAAAATCCATGGAAAGAAGGCCTTCTATGTTGTACTCATTTATAGAGGACATTTTGATTGTGGGGAAATAAATGGAAAGTTGTAGTGGGATATTTGGTATGTGTAAAAACTGTCTAATTTCTTCAACCTCATTTCTAGCATTGGTTTGTGTTGAAATAAATGACGAGGATTGCAATTCATAGGGTTCAAATGAATTTGGTGGTTGATCTGTATAGGACAAGATTTGTAGATGAGATAGTGTAGGATTTCTATTAAGATGCGGAATCAAAGATGAAATGTCTACTGAAACAAGAGGAAAAGAAGCTAATGCAATTGGGTTGATTTGTACTTCCTTGTTGTATGGGGCGTTTGCCATTTTGAATTGAAGGGCAGCAAGAACATGTGTTCGACTAACAAACAGTTCATATGGTTTGTTTGTAGAATTGGATTTCTGAACAACGAGGATGTCAAGATCTGATACTAAATGTGGTAGGTATGTGGCAATGTTGGAAATGTCTTGGGGGAAGCAAATAGTATGACCAGAGTATTTATATTGACCACCACGAGCATGTGTCACTTACAATATGGGATTAGCATGACTAATGAGCATCTCTTCAACCTATGTAAGTACTGCAAGGACACTTGGTTGGTTTCCCGGATCCATATTGTTTTCCAATGAAAAGCGATGCCTTTTTTCGTTCTAAAATACAACATGAACAAGTGTATGCTTCATCAAACTTTTTGTTACAATACAAAGGTAACATTCTTTGCAAATCGAGCAGACATGCATATCAGCTACATGGTCCATTTTTTTACGAAATTGTTGATGTGCATCATTTAGATGGTTGTTCAATAAATTTGGTACAGGAGATGGAAGTGAAGCTGAGTCAACAGGTTCTATAAGAGAATTTGAAGAAGACATATCCACACACATACGAGCAGCCATGTAAAGAAGACGTTGTTTCTTGTTGTTTTTATCTTTGTTTTGTGCATATAAAACTCTTTTTCGTGCATTGGCTTGTTCCTTGTCATGATTTGGCATAATTCCTACAAGATAATTGTAAACTTGTTAAACACCTAGAAGCTTTGATTGTTGGCAGCGACACATTTTGTATATGTATTAACTAGAAATTACGTGGATATAAAGCAGAAGATAAAAAACAAATGTTAATTCATTGCATATGGGGAAGTAAGAATGTAGCTTAAAATAATATAATTGGAGTAAATTTTGTTTTTCAAGTTGTAACTTGATAATTGTAAGAAAATGGAATTATAGAGAACAAAGTGTAGTGTGAACAAGTATATATGAAAAAAAATTAACTATAATTATTGTTATGTACAGAGTAATCAAAAGTTGTTCCCAAAAACAAGAGAACAAAGTTGTGCATTTTATAAAAAATAAGATAGCAAAATAGTATTGTATTTAACTTACTACCATACAGGTTTTTTTACCAATTTGCATAAGAAATGGTAAGTGGTATCCTGTACATTGGAAGTCTGAGACTGCAAGAAAGTGGTGATATAAGAGAGTAAAAAAAATACCCTACTATATTGAACAATGAAAATTGGATTGGATGCTGTCACTGTGCCATTTGATGCTATGTACACTATTCCTATATGTATTTGGTCATACAAAGAGAGTGCCAATTCATTGAATGTAGATATATGTATTTCATCATGTGAAGCATTAACAATATCAAATTCAAAGATTTTTCCAGGCCCTCATTGGTTTCCATATTCATGTCGCTTTGTCTTGGCAATAACTCGACCTTGAATTTTCCAAACTTTGCTAGAACATGTTATGATGTGAATAGAATAGTTGATGCAACCAAGGAAGGGTTTTCATCTACTTAGCAAAGATTCACTGGAACGAAGGAACAACTCTACGAGGGAGAAAGTACAGGTAAGTGGTAAGGTGCAAGATCTCCAATAATTATTGCATCCACTGTGTCAACTTCGAGTGCAAGCAATGTGATATTCCTGTGAGAAGAAGTATGTTAGAGTTGAATGGGATATAAAAACCTTGGATGCATGAACAGTGTGAAAATGATTAAGTGGACAAAGACAAAATGGAAATTAAACATACATTACACTATGTACAATGTTCGATGTACACTTGGTAAGTTTGATTATAGATCCTTCTTTGAGTTGTCCAGTTTCTACAAGACTACTATATATAGTTGGAAGTAATATCTCATGCTTGTGAAGCTCGTCTGAGATAGAAATTCAGAACCGAATAGATGATGAGTTCAGTAAGTTCACTTGGTTTAATGAGGAGACTTGTACTAGCAGACAAATGTTCATAGCACCATGAAGCAAGAGTGAAATAGAATCTTCAATTAGCATACTCTCCATAGTGTGACACTTTTTTTTTCCTGTGAAATGAAACAGGGTAAGAACAAAAAAAAATCGCAATGCCACATATTCATGTGATCCAATGACAAAAAATACCTGCAAATATGACACAATTAATTTTCCGGTTGAACTTACACCAAGGAGTAATATTGAGATTTGGGTGTACCAAGACGTATGTTTTTTTATCTCTACCTATGAGCATAAGACAAGCACTATCAAGATTGATTCTATGGAAGTTGTTCAAAATTTGAAATAAACATTAATAGATTAATTTGTGTCCTCTTTCAATTTTTCACTATAAATATTTTAATTCTTAATTGTATTCATTTAGTCTTCTTCATACAGTATATAGATTAATATATAATTCACTATCCCTCAACCCGCATCCCGCAAATGTGGGATGTCGGGTACGGGATTACTAAATAATATTTCATTCACCACCCTCATCCCGCATCCCGCAATTGTGGGACGCGAGATCAGGTATTACAAAATAGCGGTATGCACGATTACAAAAATGTGGGATGCAGGATTACAAAATAGAGAAGTTTTATTTCCCTTTTGGTAATGCGCAATCCCGCAAATTGCAGGTTGTGGGTTGCGGAAACAAAAAACAAAAATGTTAAAATAAACTACATGGTAAAAAGCCGAAAGTGCAAAGGAAAAAGCAGAATATTCTAGAATTGCGGGATGCGGGATTACAAAAATGCGGGATGCACGCAGACAAAATAGGGTAAATTGTGGGTTGCGGGTTGCGGAAACACATAATAAAAATCCTAAATCAAACCACAAAACAAAAAGGCAAAACCCGAATACTGTTTTTGTGAAAAAAATTTACACAAAAAAAAATCGTCAGTGACTGCGGCAAGATTCAACTGTTTTGAATGTGCTTGTAAAACTCCAGTCTACTATTTAGTCCAGTTTAGCCCAGTTTACGATTGCAAAATAGCGTAGTATAACTATGGACCAATGGTATTCTCTACTCTTCCATCGGTAATATAACTATTTACAGGACCGCTGGTGTCTAGTAAATTTAAAGAAACTGGAAACTGTAAAGTGTAAATGAAGCGCACCAAAATCAACATGTGGTTACTTTCACGTGTGTTTATATGCAATAAAGCAAAGGTGTTTTCCGTTTGCAGCTTTAGAGTTCCTTTCAGGTAAAAATGTATCGAATTTTGTATTGCCGAGAAAAAAAATATGAGGCAATACATAAATAACTAATAATCAGACAAAGTAGGAATAACAACAAAACAAAGCAAGGGTGTTTGACCATCTCATGGAACACCCTTGCTTCTTTGGTTGAACTAAAACAAAAAAAGGATTATGTCATTCTCTTTCAGTCAAAGCAGCAATAACAGTAAAACAAAGCAAGGGTGTTTGATCATCTCATAATCAGACTAAATGAATATTAAAAAAATTTAAGCAGACTAAAGGAATACTTGCAAATTTAAAAAAACTACAAAGTGCAAAATAAAATACATCAATAACTAATATTCAGACAAAGTAGCAATAATAGGAAAACAAAGCAAGGGTGCTTGACCATCTTATAACCAGACTAAATGAATCTTCAAAAAAATTAGGCAGACTAAAGGAATACCTGGAAATTTAAAGAAACTACAAACTCTTAAGTGTAAATGAAGCACACCAAAATCAATATGTGGTTACTTGAAGGTATGTTTATACGCGCAAAGCAAAGGCAGTGCAACAACAAATGTGGCAAATGCAGTATTGTAGCAAGATTTGAAGATCGCCATAAGCTGAGCAAAGATGAAGATATTGACTCTTGTTTGAATCATATGACAAGCTTTCTTGCATTAATTGATCAACAATGCATTAATGAAACATTAATGGCAGTGGATAAAGGGACATGGGAAAACTATATTCAATTCAATGAAGCACCAGTAAAATAGAAGCTCAACCAAATTGTGAGCGTAAAGACAGAAAACTCGTCCAGAATAGCGCCTACTAAACCTATAAAAATGGTGAAGCGAAACTCCGCAAAATCATAGGCAATGAGTTTGCTGAATCGAGATAAATGAACTGTGGGCAAGGATAGTAAAATCCTGTGCAAAAAATCGCCCTGACTAGTGGTTTAGGACAACACATGGAAGAGTAAAGAATACATGCAAGCCATCTGTCAGGAAAACATAGTAAACAAAAACTGCAAGGAACGACCCGCAACTGACAACCAATCCATCAATCCATTCACGTGCAACAACGGTTGTAACACACAGGACACCAGTGGTCTACGAGACAGAAGTTCACCTATCGAGATAGTAGAATCGGGGACCCAAATAAAATGCATTAGCTAAACACCAACTCCAAAGAACGACGTTCAACTACCAATCAATCCATCAATCCATTCACGTGCAGCAACGGCCGTAACACAGAGGACACCAGCGGTCTACAGGACAGAAGTTCGGCAATCGAGATTGCAGAATCGGGGACCCAACTAAAATGTAGAAGAAAAAAAATATGATTGATCAACACAACACTTGTCCACGATCCATTCGCTAATCCAATGCAACACCTATCGAAGTGTGAATGGCCAGGGAGACGAGAAATCTTTTGAGACTACGTCTCCATAGGGAAAACGCCTTCAACGTAAATATGTGTTTACTTTTCCTTAATTTTAAATGTCTTTTTCTTTTTGTTATTATAATTTTTACAATTTTATGTATAAGAAAACATCTAAATCTTAATTTTCTTTTATACCATTTTATGTAATCACCTATACATTAATTTGATATATCTATATAAAATTATATTTTGAAAAAATTAAGTATAAAAAGCATCTAAATTTTATGCTTTTCAACTTTTTCTTTTTTTGAAAAATTGTTCATTTAACCAATTTTTTATATAAAAGGCACCTAAAATATTTGTTAATTACTTATTATCATTATGTAAGTTATTGTCATGATGTAAGTTATATATAAAATCGAGGCATATAAAAAAGAAAATGTATACACGGCATAGAGGTTGATAATGAAAATTTCATGGGTAATTGTTTACCCAGCTTTTAAATTTTGGGGTGTGATATATATATATATAAAATAAAAGTAAACTTTATAATATTAAAACGTTAAAAATATTAAATTTTAAAAATATTATTATTTCTAAGTTTTAAAGAAAAATGTAGTGTTATAAAGATTTAGAAGTAAAAAGAAAATTAAGACATTCTAAAGAAGTCAATAATCTTAATTTAAAAATTCAAAAGTATTTCTATTTTAAGTAGCTCAGATAAAAATATTAATATAGTCAAAGATAAGAACAAACTTTCTTTGATGATTTCTATAGTAAAACAAAGTATTTGAGAGTTTCTATGAGGGGAGTAAGGCACTTACTTTCTCTTAAAATGCCTTGTATACCCACACATTAGATCTTAGTTTTATAATCTTTAATGTAAAGCAGATCTTTCTAACCTTTTAACTCATCAAAATTATAGTAATTTTGGAAAGCTTCTCTCCAAGTTAATTTAAGTGAATCATTATTCATTCATTCAGTATCTTCTCAATTATTATTGATAAAATTAATGAATTGTCTTGTTTTATTAAGTATGTGACAGATTTTTATAAAAACTTATTTGAATTGTATAGTTATAAAGTTGCATCATAATAAAAAATTGCAAGTAAACTCTAAATTTTAAAATGTATTTAATTGTATTTATATTATTTGAATTAATATGTCTTGTGAATAGTTGAAAGTTTAAATTCATTTATAATTCTTGTTTTAATATAAATTTAGTATTTTATAGTGTTTTTTATTTTTTGAAATTTTTATTTTTTATTAATTAAGTATATTTGTTGAATAATTAAGTAAAACAGATTCGAACAAGCTAAATTTGTTGAAATTCTTTATAATTTAAAACCGGGTAGATCTTTTATAATTTATCTTTGTAATGTAAAATTTAATGATTCATCGTAATTCTAATGATCCTTTGCATTAGAGGTACGGAAAAGTTTGAAAAGGATGAATACAATAATGCTTCGAATGGTCATAGAAATTCTCCTTATTTGGAAACGTTGAACCGGTCATGTTTGGAATCTTCTTTACGCATATAGGTCTGTTTATATGCACAAAGCAAAGGCACTGAAAAGTAAATGTGGCAAATGTAGTATTGTAACAAGATTTTGAAAATCGCCATAAGCTAAGCAAAAATGAAGATATTGACCTATGTCTGAATCATATGATAAGCTTTCTTGCATTAATTGAGCAACAATGCATTGATGAAACATTAATGGCAGTGGATAAAGGGACATGGGCAAACTGTATTCAATTCAATAAAGCGCCAGTAAAACAGAAGATTGACCAAATTGTGAGCATAAAGACAGAAAACTCGTCCACAATAGCGTCTGCTAAACCCAAAAAAAATGGTGAAACAAAACTCCGTAAAATCGTCGGCAATGAGTTTGTCGAATCGAGATAAATGTTCCGCGGGAAAGGATAGTAAAATCATATACAAAAAATCGTCCGACTCGTGGTTTAGGACAATAGATGGAAGAGTAGAGAATGCACACAAGCCATCTGTCAGGAAAACACAATAAACGACAACTGCAAAGAATGACCCGCCACTGGAAACCAATCCATTCACGTGCAGCAACAGTCGTAACACACAAGACACCAACGGTCTACAGGACAGAAGTTTGCCTATAAAGATGGCAGAATCGGGGACCCAAGGGCAAATGCATTCGGTAAACACGAACTCCAAAGAACAATTTGCAACTGCCAATCAACCCATCGATCCATTCACGTACAACAACGACCGTAACACAAAGGACACGAGCGGTCTACGAGACAGAAGTTTGCCAATCGAGATTGCAGAATCGGGGACCCAACTAAAATGCAGAAGAAAAAAAATCTGATTGATCAGCACAACATTTGTCCACGATCCATTTGCTATTTCGATGCAACACATGTTGAAGTGTGAATAGCGAGGGAGATGATGAATCTTCTAAGACTACGTCTCCATAGAGAAAACGCCTTCAGCGTAAATATGTGTTTACTTTTCCTTAATTTTAAATATATCTTTTTCTTTTTATTATTATAAGTTTTACAATTTTATGTATAGGAAAACATCTAAATCTTAATTTTTTTTATACCATTTTATGTAATCACCTTTACATTAATTTGATATATATATATTTATTGGAAAAATATTATATTTTGAAAAAATTAAGTATAAAAAACATCTAAATTTTATGCGTTTCAACTTTTCCTTTTTTGAAAAATTATTCATTAAACCATTTTATATATAAAGGCACCTAAAATATTTGTTAATTACTTATTATCATTATGGTTGATAATGACGATTTCATGGGTAATTGTTTACCCAACTTTTAAATTCTTGGGTGTGCCATGTACTGTGTTAAATTTTATGTGATATATATATTTTTAAATCTGTATGATTTTTTAAAAAATAAAAGTAAATTTTATAATATTAAAATATTAAAAATATTAACTTTTTAAGTTTAAATTATTAAAATTTAAAAAATATTATTATTTCTAAGTTTTAAAGAAAAATATAATGTTATAAAGATTTAGAAGCAAAAAGAAAATTAAAACATTTTAAAGAAGTCAATAATCTTAATTTAAAAGTTTAAAAGTATTTCTATTTTAAGTAATTCGAATAAGAATATTAATATAATCAAGATAAGAACAAACTATAATGATTTTTATAGTAAACCACTTTCTGGCTGTCCACATCTTTCCGCTTTATGCTCAATCCGCAACTGCCAACATCGAGAAAAAGCCTCCCTATTATACACATAAATTATCACAATCATTCACAAGAAATAGACTCCCCAGCATTCACTTTATAGCGTTACCACTGACACTTGCCCAGTACACGTCACCCAAGGTCATACAACATAGCATATATTTATTTCATACCATAAGCACGAGGCCTTGACCACACGATACGCCTGGACAATAGATTGAGGAGGAAGCCTTTACACATAAATCCCCCTACTTTTTTACCGCCTCATAATGAGATAGGAGGGAAAGGAAGGACCAAATGAAACAGAGAGTTTCTATGAGTGGAGTAAAGCACTTACTTTCTCTTAAAATGCCTTGTATACCGACACATAGGTCTTAGTTTTATAATCTTTAATGCAAAGCAGATTTTCCTAACCTTTTAACACATCAAAATTATAGTAATTTTGAAAAGCTTCTCTCCAAGTTTATTTAAATTAATCATTATTTATTCATTCAGCATCTTCTCAATTATTATTGATAAAATTAATAAATTGTCTTGTTTTTGTTAAGTATATGACAGATTTTTAGAAAAAATTATTTGAGTTGTATAGTTATAAAGTTGCATCATCTTAAAAAAGTGCAAGTAAACTCTAAATTTTAAAATGTATTTAATTGTATTTATATTATTTAAATTAATATGTCTCGTGAATAGTTGGAAGTTTAAATTCATTTATAATTCTTGTTTTTAATATAAATTCACTATTTTATAGTGTTTTTTTATTTTTTGAAAATGTTACTATTAATTATATATTATGTAGTTCCCAAATGCCTATTCATAGTTTTTTAATATATATGTGATTAATTTTTTGAACATTTATTTTTTTATTAATTAAGTACATTTGTTGAATAATTAAGTAAAACAGATTCGAACAAGCTAAATTTGTTGAAATTCTTTATAATTTAAATCCGGGTAGATTTTTTATAGTTTATCTTTGTAATGTAAAATTTAATAATGTAAAATTTAATGATTCATCGTAATTCTCATGATCCTTTGCATTACAGGTACGGAAAAGTTTGAAATGGATGTATACAATAATGCTTCGAATGGCCATAGAAACTCTCGTTATTTGGAAACGTTGAACCGGTCATGTCTGGAATCTTCTTTTCTAAAAAGAAAAAGAAAAGAAAAAACTGATAGAAGGTTAGAGGTTGAGATCCAACGGCGAGTTCGACCTCATTAAATATCGTATTCCCTGTAAAATATTGTTCGCCGTGCAAAGGTTTTACCCAGAATTTTGTGATCTGTAAAGTTTAGAAGGAAAAACTTGTATAAGGTACTTCACAGAAGTCACGTCGCTTCCATATAAAACGTCCGGTATTCACAGAAGTCACGTCGTTTCCATATAAAACGTCACATTTCTGAAAAGTTCATGAAGGCTCCGATTTGGAGATATCTCCGTGTCTTGTCTACATCGATTTGAGGATCGGAAAATTTGATGGTACCGATCCGCGTGGGATAAGCGTTCACCAAATCGCCCCGTTTTTCCGGCCGATTTTTTATTAAAATCGGACAAATCTTTGCTGTGAAATTGTTTATTTCGTTATTTTGGAATTCCACTAATTTTATTAACCCTTCCCATACTAAATCGGGCATTTTAAAACTACCCAAATGATTAAAATTACGATTTAACGCCTAGAAAGTATGATTTTCACCAAAATTGATCTGCCGGATTCCGGCGAGTCGGGGGCGATTTGGTGAACGCTTATCCTGCTCCGTATCGATCTCATTTTTCATAAAGTTAGCTAGCTCTATGTACCATTTTATGTCATATCAATACAACACAAGAAAACAAGCGCCGAGCGTGAAAGATGTGAATCATGAAATCAATAATTGAGTTATGAAGCGCCGTGTCATATCAATACAACACAAGAAAACAAGCGCCGAGAGTGAAAGATGTGAATCATGAAATCAATAATTGAGTTATGAAGATAATTGAATTATGAATGCGTGTTGGAATCAAAAGTGGCACCGACGGGATCAGAATTCAATAATTGAGTTACGAAGGGAATTGAATTATGAATGGGTGTTGGGAATAGTCACATACAATTAGACAAATGTATATGTTTCATTTCCAGATTATGATATATGATCATTAAATAGCAAGAGAGTTACATCTCTCCTAGTGATTGCGGGAGTGGGAAATGGGCTCACCGAATCGCCCCGTTTTCTTTCACCCGGATTTTCACAAAACTGTTTCATACCCCCAGCTGCTGTCGTTGCGGGAGTGGGATATGGGCTCACCGAATCGCCCCGTTTTCTTTCACCCGGATTTTCACAAAACCGCTTCATACCCCCTAGCTGCTGTCGTTGTCACGACCACACCGAATCAACCTCCCGAAATCCCCATCTCTAAGTTCATTCAACTATTTTCGAGTTCAGGTATAACTATTTTGGAGTTTTGATTCAAAATTTTAAGGCAGTCATCCTCTGCGCTCTGCATCTTCCAGAGAATTCAGGTTACACTGCTCTCCAGCATCACAATTGAAAGAGGCAACAGCTGTTTACTAGAGTGTGCCCAAGGTGCAAGCAGCTTCTACAACTTTTATGTGAAGCAAATTGTTTATTTTTAAACTAAGCTATATTTGTATTCTACATAAATTATCTCTAATAAATATAATAAATACCAGTGAAATATTGTTCGCTTGTAATTCTTGCCTCACTTTGTAAATTTCTTATAATTGTTTTAACTTAATATCACTGGTCCTTTATTTAGCATACTTTCATAGAGGGTAGCTACAGTTAGATATCCTCCTTAAACAGATATTTTGAGTGTAATTCAATTCACAATTAATTCATCTGGAATATGCAAATATGCAAGGATTAATTCCTTGCTATGGAGGCCTTTTCTTTACCAACTTGTTAAAGGCCATGATTACATACAGAATGTATGAACTTTCATATTATAATCCAAAAATTTTACATTTGTATTCCTCCTTAGGCTTATTATTTTTCAGAGCTATTTCTTGGCCACTCTCATTTTGGATAATAATTCAACTACTCAATTTTATTCTAATTTTTCTGATTCTTGAAATAGTTTTGGCTTTCCTCTTTTGGGGACTTTTATTCACATGAAATGAAACAAGAACAACCAAAGGGCCATTTCATATGGATTTATGTAACTTGAATGGCAAGCCTATTGGAGGAGAATTATTTGGCCTACAATGCAATAAAAACCAAAGATATGAAAACAGCCAAATGGTTTTGCCTAAATCTCCCTTCAAATGGACAAGTGAGTGTTTGGTATCTCTAAGATTTTTCTTAGAAAACTCTATGTTGTACTGCTTTGATTGCTTACTGGTATTGTAAATGATCCTGCCCCTAATTGGTCCTCTTAGCTGCCCTCTTTGACCCTGCCCCCTAATTGGTTCTCTTAGCTGCGCTCTTTGAAGGCTTAAATCCATATATATATTCATTCTGAAAATGGTGAGAAATGGTAAAGGTCCAGGGAATGGTAAAGAGCAAAGAACAAACAATTTTAAAATAGAATTTAGGAGGATTTAACAAGTAAATCAATGTTTAGAACCAACAACTTTAAAATAAAATTTGAGATGATTTAACAAGTGAATCAATGCTTAGAAGGAGTTAAATGGAATGGTTGATAAAGTCATTAAACTTATAAAAATAAAATTACATTAGATGTGGGTGGGTGGACTTGGGTAACCCCTATCTAAATGGCCGATAGATCAATTATATATCATTTGAAAAGTTTGGTATAAAATAAGGTAAGTTGAGCAAGATATTTACAGGTTATAAGTAAGACATTTATAAATATGCTATTAAATTCAACAATAATAATTGATATAGAAAAATATAAAAATATAATAAAGATAGTTAATTTGTGAATTCAAGTTTATTTTTTATTTAAAATAAAGTGATTGAAACTCAGTGAACAAGGAGATTGAAAAACAGAAATTTAATTTTTATCTAAAATAACGAGATTGAAACTCAAGTGAATAAGGAGATTGAAAAACATAAAATAAGAGAAGGGCAAAATATTGAAAACTAAAGTGATGTTGAAGCTATAAAATGAAAAATATTTAAATTGTGAATTCAAGTTTACCATAGATCACTCTTCCCTATAAACAAAGAAATAGAAAATGCAAATTAGAAGAAGAAAACATTAACAATAACATAATGTATATAAGAAAAATAAGAAAATATAAATTAAAAGAGACTGAAAATTAAAGTGAAGAAGTTGTAATGATACATTTTATGACAAGTCAATAATATAATGATACATTTTATAACAAGTTAATAATTATAATATAATGATTTAGAATTTCTAAATTTAAATATCAATTTTATTTCTAAACTATATAGAATTAATCTTGAGGTAAATAATCAATATCTTTGCTTTACTCTATCTTATAATGTCAAAAAACTAAAAAATGGTAGTTGTGTTAACTATCCAAAATTGGAATCCATGGAGGTAGAGAAAAATATTACTAACAAGAAAAGAAAGGGTTGTAGCTCCACTAACTATCCAAGATTGGAATAGATAGTGGTACATAAAAATATTAATAAGGTAGTGGTTGTAATAAGTGTAAACTTTACATTATCCTATTAATAAGGATTTATGTAGCTTGAAAAGACAGCCAAATGATTTTGCCTAAATCCTGTATATTTTTCTTCTAAAACTTTATGTTGTACAACTTTGGCTTCTTATTTCTATTGTAGGGTGCTCTTAGTAGGGCTTTCAACCAAAAACAAAAAAATATGAAAATTGTGAGAAATGGCCAAGGTTGAGGCCTAGTCCATCCCTAAATTCATAGCTCTAAGAATTTATATTTCTTCATTGCTTTCTCTATATGTCTACAAAGAAAGTTTGAATTTTGTTTTTATTTACACTGTGTTAAGCATCAACACTAGGCTATCCAATAACAATCTCTCATTACATCTTGGGTTGTGCTTGTGCATCGACTTGGGTGTGCTTTGGATTGATGTTGGTGTCAATCAATGGTGCCCAGTTTCTCAATGCCTTCTCAAAAACTACAATCTCTTCCATATGAGGGATAGCGTGCCCTTTTTCCTCAAACTAATCCACCATATTAAAACATATTAGATTTAATGGAAAATGAAACAAAGAATATAAACTTCTCACTAGTCTTAGCAGGGAAATGGAAAATGATGTTAATGAAAATACGCCCGGTAAGCTAGGACTTGAAACCTTTGTTTTATAATTCTTACAAGTTTCTCATGTATTAAAATTAAGTTCCATCCACAATCTCCATATTTCAAATGGTTTTTGTGTTTTTAATTTTGTATTGTAGTTTTATCCAAAATACTAGAAAGCACAATATGTAACATGTGTGTAGTGTTCTTCCAGAGAATACCAAAGAGGATGGTCCGAAAGAAAAAGTGGAGTTCTATTATGGATATAGAAGTACAAGATCTATCTCAAAAAGACATTTTTTCTAGTGTTGATATGAGATGGAGTGAAGTTCTAAAAGAGGACAAATCTGTTGACTGTGTTACAATTATTCCATATTCCAGAGTTCCAAATTTCATCAAGGGGGAGGAAATCAATTTAGATGCACCATGTAGCTTTTTACGAATGTGAAATATTGTGACGGATGACCTTGATAACAGAGATTCTACTTCTAATAAATATTCAATGTGAGTAAGCCTATCGTATTGTGATGCATGTGTTGTATATTGTGTAATTTGTTTTATGAGTTTACTAAATTTTGTGTTTGGAAAATTTGCAAATGTACATAGATATTGGTGTTCTTATGGACCAAAAGATAATAGAAATGCACCAAAACCTTCCCAAAGAAGGAAACACTATGTTCATAAGAGAGGATGCCAATATCATTTCATTATTAACGAAATAGTTGGTAGACCAAGGGATGTGATAATTACATACAATATGGATACACATGAGGATAAAAATGATTGGCCATGCCATGGAAAGCTTGATACATCAGCTGATCCAAGGGAGATGTATGCACCTCGTATTTCAAGAGAAATGGTGTTGTCAGTTGAGGCATTATATGACATGGTTTGTGAGTGACACATGTTGGAGGTTCGAGAAGGTGGATTCAACATGGATTCAAAAAGCGATCGAGACAACTTTTTGACATGAAGAGATGTCATGAACATTTTCAATAGACTAGATAAATCCAAATTTCAACTCAATGAGAATTATTCAATAAGTGTTACCTTATGGTATCAACAATAGCAAAAGTCATTCTTTTTCTACCAAAGACCTGAGGGTGATGACATACCATTTATCATTGGTATTCAAATAGAGTGGATGTTGCGCAAGATGGTGAAATACTCACATAATAGTAGCATTGCAATGGATTCCACATTTAGCACCAACAAATACGAGGTGAGTATTCATTTAATTATTGGCACATATGTATATGCACTTTATTTTTATTTTTTATTTAATCATCTTTAATACTTACAATGGTATGGATGCAGTATCAATTGTACACTCTACTTATATTTGACAAGCAACAAAATGGAGTCTCGATTGCATGGGTGGTGTCATAACCAAATAGGTCTTCTCACATCTCATTATGGTTGTCAAAACTCATGGATAGAGGTTGACAACTTAAACTTGAATGGACAGTGAACGCATTCATGGGAGATGATGCATTGGATGATATCAATGCAATAAGGTATTATGTTTGGATAATAAGTACTCATATGTGGTCAATGCTTTTTTCGATTTACTAATTTGTTTATTTGATCTAAATGTTTTTTCTTGTTGCAGATCCATTGTCAGTTGTCGAGTTTTATTATGTGTATGGCATGTTAAAAGAGCTTGGTTAAAGAATGTTTATGAGTTGGCTAGTTGTGAGGAAATTTGAAGGAAAATGTTTTCAGCATTAGGTGCAATCATGAATAATTGCCATGATCCAGAGTTGTTATCCAAGCTTTGAATCATTTTTATGATGAATTTTCAAATGAGAATTGTTTCTTGCAGTACTTTTCAAGAAATTGGATGTAAGACCAAAAATTTCGTAAAAGTCTATTAAACTTGTAGCGAAATTATTTGTTTCTTGAATATGGCGAGTTTTATAATTGTATACATTTCTTGCAGATATGTGGGCAAAAGGTTATAGAAATTTTCGTTGTGCTAACCAAGAGACAAACAATGCCATTGAAAGTTATCATTACTTTTTAAAAACAAGATTCTTAAATGATCGTAGACGAAAGTGTGCATGGCGGATGGATTGGTTTATCTACACTCTCCTCAAAAGGGTTGAGTTGTATTATTGGAACATTGCTCGTTAGAAGAAAGCTGGTTTTGCAAATAAATACAAGTTAGAGCATATGTTAGAGACATCTATGGAGAAAGCAAAAATTATTCCTGACCATCATTGCATTCTACATGCTGATATTCAAAATTCCTCTTGGGTGCAAAGTCAATCGTCTTTGAAAACATATCTTGTGATTTATTCAGATCAAGGATTTAGTCCTTGCGATTGCCTATGGACTATGAAAGGCAATTTTTATTAATCTTGCACATTAATCTAGGGACTAAACATCAATCTCATCAAAGATTAATCAACAAATAACTCATGAAATGGTGTAATCGGACTACAGAATGAGTAGCCGCTCTGTATATTCACACAAAGAATGAGAAATTACATTACAATGTCATGCTACAAGCATGAATGAGAAGCAATTTAAATTCCTAAGGAAGTCATTCGAATTGAATGAGTGAGTCTAGCTTAACTAAATGTAAGCCATAGTCAACACTCAAGTTAACCACTGATCAAAACCCTAATTGACTCCACTGAGCCCTAACTAAAGTCAGAGTGCAATAAATGATTGAGTCTCAACTGAAAGAGATCAGACACATGTCATAGCAAGCCAACCATCAAGTGCTAGCACTTCAATGACTCCAATGAACCTCGATAAGGTTCACTGAAGTGGAACTGAACATCAGAAGTGGTTAGAGGCACCCCTGTTGACTCCAGTTCATTAAATAATCAATTTAATGAGAGGAGGTGACTTCACTACTCTGTTTAACTGATTGTAACCATCAGTTAGCAATAAAGTACATTAATGACACTCAGATCAGCCCTAGAGTGCTCCAGTTAGCCTCCCCGAATGTAGGAGAAGGCTAAGTTAGCCTCCTTAACTGAAGGTAGGTGTGGGTGTGACTAGATGATATGATTTAATGCTCCACTAATGTTAGTTAATGTCAATAATACTTAGGATAGTGGTTTAACTAGGCCAATTTGACCAAAATGAGTGTGTATGCTGGTAAATGTCTCTAACACCCCCCCTTAAGCTATACTCAAAAGGAGTTAGAAAACATAAATGCATAAAAATGCTAGGGAACCGGAAACTAAGGCCATAGTTCACCCTGTACAATGCTGAAACAGAAACAATGCTAAAAAAAAAACTAAGTGAGGAAAAGAGGGAAAACCCAGTGGGAAAACCCCCCCCTCAAGCTGAACACTGAAAGTAGTCTGAATCACTTTGATGAACTCACCCCCAACAGTGAACGAAGGTAAGTGAACTTCTTTTCTGAAAATCTCTTGGTGAAGATGTCTGCAATCTGCTTATCAGTTGGGCAGTATTGCAAAATGATGGTCTTGTCATGCACTAGATCCCTGATATAGTGCATGTGGATCTCTACATGGTTGGTCCTCTGCCTGGTAACTGGATCTGTGGATATCTTAATAGCACTTTGATTGTCACAAAAGAGGACAGTGGACAAAGTACTACCAAGATCAAACTATTAAAGAATTCCTTGCAACCAAACTACTTGGATGCAAGAATTCACCACTCCTCGATACTCGACCTCTGCTGAAGGTAGTGCTATGGCAACCTACTTTTTGCTATACAAGAAAATGGGGCCACCAAAAAACATGAATACATATCCGTAAGTGGAATTTCAATCAATAGAATCACCCACCCAATCGGAATCTGTGTATCCAACTAGCTCTAGCTCGGAGTCTGCAGCATAGTGAATGTCGTAGGTCCTGGTTCCCTGAATATACTGCAGGATCCTCTTGGCTGCCTTCCAATGAATATCATGAGGCTGCTACATATATCTTGATACAGCATTCATGGCATAACAGATATCAGGCCGAGAATGTGTCAAGTACAACAAGCTACCAATCAGCTGTCGATAGATAGTGCAGTCCATGGGAGGTGTGCTTTTTCCTTCTTCAAGGCTAATCCCTGAAAGGAAAGGGAATGGTGCAGGCCTACAATTAGCGATGTTAAAATTGACTAACAGTTCTAAAATGTATTTGGACTGAGTGACCATAATCCCATCAGAATTTTGCTCAATTTCGAGCCCCAAAAATTGTTTTAGGAGCCCCAAATCACTCATTTCAAAGGCATTATGGAGAGCAGTTTTGATGGCTCAAATGGAGGCAATTGTGCTACCCGTGATCAGTAAGTCATCAACATATAAAACAATAATAATTAGATGACCATCAGACTACTGTAAATATACATTTCGATATGATCTACACCTTTGGAAGTTTTGCGAGAGAAGGAAGGCATCCATCTTGGAATACCACTCTCTTGGGGCGTGTTTTAACCCGTATAGTGACTTATTTAGCTTTCAAACCAAAGATGGATCAGTGATGTAGCCCTCAGGATGCTTCATGTATATCTCCTCATGAATATCTCCATGCAGAAAGGCTGACTTAACATCCATATGATGCACTTCCCACTGCTTAGATGCTGAAATTGCCAAAACTAGGCGGATGGAGTCCATTTTTGCAACCGGCGCAAAGGTCTCATGGTAGTCCACACCTTGGACCTAAGAAAAGCCCTTTTCCACTAGCCTTTCCTTATATTTGCAGGTTCTTCCATTAGTAGCAAACTTTGTCCAAAACACCCACTTGCATTGAACCAATTTCCTTCTCGGAGGAAGAGAAACTAGCTCCCAAGTAGTGTTTTTCTAAAGAGAATTCATCTCTTCATCCATGGAAACTTGCCATCTCAAATCCTTCCGAGCATGGTCATAGGATTTTGGGTATACACTAATCATCAAATGGCAATTTTTGGACAGCAAATTATCAGGACAAGAGAGCGCAATACCTGGTCTTTGTAAATCAGACCGAGTTCTCCTTAGATCATCCGGATTTCCAATGTTATCTCCTGCGAAGGAGAGTGTCTGTCGGGCCCATGTGGGAAGATGATTTTGCACTTCAGGTTCTGATTCAGCATCTAATGATTGCTGCACACTGATATCAGAAATCATAGGATCCAAATCAGGGTCATCACCCCCAATTTCATCATCCAAATATTCAGTAGAAGAGGAAGGACATTCAGCAATTTTCTCCTTCACTAGTTCCACCTCCTGAAGAGGCTCATCAAACATGACACTTCTCTTGATGATGATATATTTGGTTTTGATATCCAGAAGCTTGAAACATTTAGATTCATCAGGATACCCAATAAATAGACATTCTATGCTGTGCGGTTGCAAAGCCCTTCTTTTATCAAGCAAAATCCGGGCCCATGCAGTGGACCCAAACACCCGCAGGTTCGACACGTCCGGCTTGTGTCTGAAGTATGCTTCGAAATGGGTCTTCCCTTTCACGGATGAGTGTGGAACCCTGTTCTGAATGTATGCTGTAGCATTCATGGCCTCGGCCCACAAATTTGTAGCAAGCTTCTTGGATTCCAACATACAGGTGGTCATCTCCTTGAGAGACAGATTCTTCCTTTCCGTTACTCTATTCTGCTAGGGAGTGTAGGGAATTGAATGTTGGACTTGATTACCAATTTGGGAGTATATGTGCAACAACTCATTACTAACATACTCCCCTCCATTATCAAATCTCAAGATCTTGATGTTAAGCCCAGAGGCATTTTTGATCAAGACCTTCAATTCAGAAAATTTTTCACATACTTCAGACTTCTTTTTGAGAAAGAAGACCCGTGTGTACCTTGAAAAATCATCAATAAAAGTAAGAAGATACCTTGATCCATTCTTGGATGTGACCGGCATCGGACCTCTGATATCAAAATGTATCAGCTCCAATATGCATGTAGCTCTGTTTTCCTTCCCCCGATCGAACTTGTGCTTAGGGTGTTTTCCAATCACACAGCCCTTGCAATTTTCGGTGGTTTCCTTGATGACCGAGAGGCCTTCAACCATGGAGTTTTTCTGTAATTGCTACAAATATTTGAAATTTAGATGGCCAAACCTTTCATGCCACAGCCTACTAACCTCATTTCCACGAGTTAGCAGAGTGGTGGGCTTTGCATTCGGCACAAAGTGAGAGAACTCATAGGCTCTTGCATGATGGTTTGCAAGACCTTTAGCAAATGAGTTTCTCAGATGCAAAATCTGTTATCTCAACATCATTTGGGCTGAAAGAAACTCTCTTAGGCACTCCATTACATTTCATATGATACACACTAAGGATATTTGATGCCAGAGATGGTACATACAACACATTTGAAAAAAAACCATTTTCAAGATCAACAGTACCTTGTCCTTCTGAAATGATGGTGGAGTCATCTCTCATGTGGATGGGGATGGATTTTCCAGTCTCCATGGATGAAAAGTAGTCTCTTTTAGCCATCATGTGGTTCGAAGCTCCAGAATCAATCAAGAGTGCTTTGGACTTTGAAGTGCTTAAAATGAGGGCATGACCTTTTTCATGTTGTGGTTCTCGGTCTTGCTGATCTCTCCTTCGAAAGCTTTTCGGAAGATTGATGTGATTTCTCTCAAGCAGAGAGGTAGCTTCATCAAGCTTATTCTTCATGTAGGCATGTTCAGGGTGGAAGCCCTTCTCACAGTATGAACACTTGACTTTTTCCTTTCCATGGTGCTCTTTTCCTTTGTTCTTCCTTGAGTCGGAAGACTCATCATGCTGTTGATTTTCAACTCTAGGATTAGGAGCATCAAATTTAGTTTTTGAGTTCTGCTACTGCTTACCTTTACCCTTCAAATATTTGGGCTCCAAGACATGGAAGGCTTGATCATGGGAAGATCTGATGATCCCCATCTAGACAAGCTTGTCATGTTCACTTGTTAGGGACTCAATGAAGGCATTGAGTGTAGGCATCTTCCATCCGGGGGTTGTGAGCTTCCCTGCATGGAATGTAGAAACAAAAACTGAATAATCAGCCCCAAGTTTGGAGAGTATGGTGAGGATAAGATGATCATCCACCTTCTCTACTTTCCATTGCTTCAATAGTAAAATAGTGTGCTTGAACCTTGTGAAGAAGTCATTCAGAGTCTCGAAATTGGAGGGATGGAGAGACATTAATTCATTTTCGAGCTAGTAAACTCTCAAGTCATCTTGATTTCCATATAGATTTTCCAATTTGTCCCATATTTATTTTGGAGTCTTCAATCCCACAAGATGGAAAAGAAGATCCTGGGAAATAGAGAGGCACAAGAAACCGAAGGCTTCATCCTTCTTGTTCAAGAATCTTGATTTTTCTATAGCAGAACTAGGCTCATATTTAGTGTCCATGGTGACTCTATAGAGTCCTCTAGATTGTAGCTGAATCTCCATGTCACCTTTCCATGAGTGGAAATTGTATGGAGTTAAAAGATCTACTGAGGAGGCCATCTAGATCTGTTGGAGCGAATGCTTCACCTATAGAAAACCTGAAAATCACAACATAAAGGGCAATGTAAGGTCGGACAACCTGCACATTTTAAGATTTCATCACACCCAGCATAGTCAATCAAGCAAGCTTGATCAACAAGTTCTTTACTTGGGGTATTAAGTGGTAAGCCTTGGCTTCTAGTGCAGTGCTCGATTTTTGAGCTATTGCTCAATTTTCATGCAGAAATCTATCAAAAATCTTGTTTTTTAGAGATAGAGCTTCATCCCATCATGAGCTCTGATACCATATTAATCTTGCACATTGATCTAGGGACTAAACATCAGTCTCATCAAATATTAATCAACAAAAAACTCATGAAATGGTGTAATTAGACTACAGAATGAGTATTCGCTCTGTATATTCACACAAAGAATGAGAAATTACATTACAATTTCATGCTACAAGCATGAATGAGAAGCAATTCGAATTCCTAAGAAGGTCATTCAAATTGAATGAGTGAGTCTAGCTTAACTGAATGTAAGCCATAGTCAACACTCAAGTTAACCACTAATCAAAACCCTAATTGACTCCACTGATCCCTAAATGAAGTTGAAGTGCAATAAATTACTGAGTCTCAACTGAAAGAGATTAGACACATGTCATAGCAAACCAACCATCAAGTGCTAGCACTTCAATGGCTCCAATGAACCCTGATGAGGTTAACTGAAGCGGAACTGAACATCAAAAGTGGTTGGAGGTGCCCCTGTTGACTCCAGTTCATTAAATAATGATTAAATAATAATTTAATGAGAGGAGACGCTTTCACTGCTCTGTTTAACTGATTGTAACCATCATTTACCAGTAAAGTGCATTAATGACACTTAGATCACCCCTGGAGTGCTCCAGTTAGCCTCCTCGAATTTAGGAGAAGGCTAAGTTAGCCTCCTTGAGTGAAGGTAGGCATGGGTGTGACTAGATGATATCATTTAATGCTCCATTGATGTCAATTAATGTCAATAATACTTAGGATAGTGGTTTAACTAGGCCAATTTGACCAAAATGAGTGTGTATGGTGGTAAATGTCTCCAACAATTTTTGTAAGCATGTCATTAAAATAGGAATGTTGCATCGAGACATTAACGATTCTATGGACATCAATCATTTAACTAAGTTTGATGTTGATATTGATATCACAAATAATGGGTATCCAATCATGCAGCATGATTATGACATTGTTGATAACCAAAACATGTCAAATGCAAGAAAGGAAACTAAGGAGCCTATCATCAATGAAATTAATAACTCTGATCTTGGTAGATGCCAAGAGATTTTTGATAGATGCAACAAAAAGATCCAAGAAACAATGATGTAGCCTCAACATTCTATTTCAAAGGCATTATTGATGGAGGTTCTTGTGGACAAGTTTGTTGTTGAAATGAAGAATCAATGTATAAATGATTTTGAGTTTAAATATAATGATAATGAGTGCACATTGAAGTAAAAGAAAAGCTTTCTAAGCCCCCAAAAGAGGTCTTTCCAACAACAAAAGAAGTATTAGTTGCTACCAAACTTGAATGCAGATGTAGAACAATATGAATCTTTCAACTTCCCCTTCACTGGGAAACTCAAGGTGGTTGCCTCCATGAACACTACACCCATTCAAGGTCATGACAATGCTTCCAAAATAATTTACAATGTTGATGCAAAACAATATAATTTTCCAATAGCAGATGGAGCTTGTTCGAAGAAGAAATCTCTCGAAGAGGAACTAGAGGCAATGTATGCAAAGAAGAGGTCAACAACAATTGTTCCACGTAATATTTGTGTTATTATTTGAACTAAAATATCTCAAATGGAGTTAAAGAACATAGAGAAGCTTATAATTGTAATATATTGACAGGTTGAGAACATGTTTTGCGAGCCAAACCTCAATTCAATGTGAAACTAGATACCGGTCATAGAGATGAGAGGAGCCTTGTCTCTACTGCTCAATACACAATGGAAAATAGGACTGAATTAATTATCAAACAGATTCAAACTTCATATATTTCCACTTTCAGGCCATCCATTAAAATGCAAGAACATTAGAGGAAATTTCAACTCAAAATGGGCCTTTTAAGTCTAATTCAAATTCCATGTCATCATGTGTTAGCCAATGAAATTGCTTTAAATTTGAAATACCCTATAGGTTTTAAACACTTTTTTAATATAAATTTGGAGATAGGTATCATAAAAAAGTACTTTTTTTATTGTATTTTTGACACATCTCCCTATGTTTTTTCTCAAATTTCGATCGGGAGAGCTCGTTGGATGCAGAATTAAATTATGCATCCAAAATTAATAAATTTTATTTTATTATTTTTTTTAAAAGGCCCATTTTGAGTTGAAATTTCCTCTAATGATTGAAGTGTAGTGTTTTCTCGATCCTTTGTTTTTTTTAGAAATCTTTTAGCTTAAATCTCCCAAGCTTCATAAAACATTATTGATCAACTTTTCATGCTTTCTTAACATTCTGCTAATATGTATGGATTGTGAAATGCCTAGTAAATTGATAGTCTTTGGGTATAGCTTTCCCATATTTGATCAACGGAAAATTTGCATCAAATTATGCACTCTTTTTCCCAAAATTGATTAGAACACTACTTCAAAATTTGAATCAAATTCTTCATTATTTTTCCCAAAATTGATTAGCACACTACTTTGTTGAAATTATTTCATTTTTTCCACAACCATCCCTGATTTGTCTGTTAAACAGAAAATGATCTAATACAGAATTACAGTATTAATACAGAATTGCAGTATTGTTGTTGGCATTGAAAATTTGTCTTATATACTACAATGTAACTATGCTAGTGTTGTCTCATAAAAATAAGCAAATTGTATTCACACTTAATAACAATTTTTTTCTGCTACATTTACAAATGTAGTTTTTCTATTCCTGAAGTGTTGTAATCTGCAGACTATTCTTGTGCTTTAAATGTCTATGCTTACTTAAATCTTATGTAGTGCTAACAAATTAAAGTGAAGCAAGTATCTCTTGATAACTTGTAGGGAATCCTTGGTTTCTGAGAGCTTATTTGGGGTTTGTACAAACTATAGTTGATGGCCTGTTATCTTCATTCTTTGTATTCCACCTATGTTTCAGTTCAATTACTTCTTTCCCTCTCTTATAATGCAATTATCTTAGTTTCTATATTATTTGTTTAAAGTGGAGGAACCAAAAACTAGGACACATGCTTACTAAAAACACCACTTGACAACTATTGCTCACTAATTACTTGTACACTATTGTCTTTGCTTCAATTTTCCACATGCATTAAACATTTATATTACCCCTACAACATCTCATGTATATAAATTAGAGTCCATGGGATAATGTGGATACTCATGGGAGCTACATTGATTCCAAATCTACAAAGCAATGGGGCCATTTGCCAAGCAAGCGACAACTGCATGCATTTTCTTCCTTGATTCGAAGCCCAAGCTCTAATACATCATCACCAAGATAATATACTACTCGACTGCGTGCATTTTATTCCTTGATTCCAAGCCCACTCTCTAATACATTATCACCAAGATAATATATTTCTCTATTTTGTCTACACAACATTTGAGGCATGAAATGTTTGAACATTATTCATAACATACATACAAGAATGCACAAAGAGAAAACTCAGTGTAGAGTTAGAACATCGTATTGAGAAAAATAAAGCAATATAGACTTCTATGGAATATTTTGAAAGGAATCTTAAATTTTTTAACAAGAAGAGAGATTATATGGACTTGGAAAAACCTTCCTATCTCCTGGCCCATGTCAATAGCCATATCCTTCAGTTGGTCCAAAACGTTACTTAGATCTGATAGACAGTCATCTTGCTTTAGTTTCTCTATCTGTTAGAAAATAGAAGGTTGTATATTTATTCCATCCTTTTAAATTATGAATATACAAGGCTGTATATTAAGTTCAAACATAGCCCCACAAGGCTGTATATTAAAATCCACTAATGATGTTCACTTCTATGTAGTATTTTGTGTACATTTGTAACATCAAAAAAAGTGTATGAACTACGGAGTTGGTGACAATGTATGAAACAAGAGGCATGAAAACCCTAGATTGATGGAGCAAGGAGATACATAGCAACAGGGATTCAAGAAGACTAAGCAATGCAATTTATGCCTCCTATCTTGGCATGGAGGCTTCAAGACATGCACAGATGAGCTAGTGGACTTTTACCACTAGCGCACTTTCAAGTATGTGAGTTGAGAATGCCTCAGTTCATAACTGCACATTTTAAATGCTATGCTCAATGCAAACCTCACATACAACATAAATTAACATGGGAATCTAATAAGTGTCGAGTTTTGTTTAAACCCCATTTGAGCAGCTCAAAATCAGGAAACCTTAGAATGTCCCTAGAAAAAACTATACTCGCTGCTAAAAAACATTATCATAAATTCAATTGACAAAAAGTAGCCTCTAAACTGTAGGGTGGGTATGCTTGAAAAGCATCAACTTAAATGCAATCGAAAAAAAATGTAACACTCGTGACTCACCTCAACACAAGCCTTTGTATTCCGAGCATCAGAAGGGTGGATGTGGGTGTGTTCTTTGCTCTGAGAAATTTTGACCAAGCTTTTTCTACTACATTTACACTAGTAGAAAATGAGAAATTAATGTCTAAAAAAATGACTAAAATCAGGCTATAAACGACTATTTTTGAGTCGACGACTAATAGTAGCTAATTTCCACTATCTTATAGCTAGTCGCATTTCACTAGTCATTAATAGCTTGACTTAGTAGTCATTGATAGACAATTATTTAGTCATTGATAGGAAATGCTTTATTCATTAATAGTCAATGATTTAGTCATTGTTTTAGTCATTGATAGTTAATGATTTAGTCATTGATTTAGTCACCTATTTAGTCACTGATTGCAACAATGAATGATCAAATATATGAATAAATAAACTACTAGATGTTAACATATTAATGAATAATATAAATATGACTAAGATATGAGAAATTAGCTACTAATAGTCGTATATATGCGAATTTAGTCATTTTTGTAGTCACAAATTTATGATAGGGAACGGAGGAATCAAACCCCCAACCTCCTGCCTATAATTAGGTAGGTGCTCTACCATTGAGCTAGCACCCTTTAAGAAGTTGTTATTGCTTGACAATGATGATATTCAAACAAATTTATGATAGATAGCAATCTACAAACTACACAATTATTACTATTACAACTTACCAGTTACTAGTATTTATGATAAACTAATTCTTGAAAGCTATGTACAATTTTCCCTGTAACTAAAATTAGCATAAGGAAAAATGTAATGCTTTTCATCGTATTGTGTAAATTATTGAAACAATGTGATAAATAAAATTAGCACAAGAAAAATTGTAATGCTTTTTCATTGTATTGTGCAAATTATTGAAACAATGAAATAAAGAGAAACATGTATTTTAGCTTATTGAAATAATGAAATAAAGAGAAGCATGTGCTTTAAACATTTTAAGGAACTCTTGTAAACTTATATATAATTAAAAATATAAGAATCACATAAATAAAATACTGATAAAAAGAGATAGCTTTTTTTACAACAATAACATAGTACTATATTAAAAATACAATAAAAATGAATATAAATTATACATATAATACCATGAAATGTAGTTTTATCATTCAATGCCATTAAAATTTTTTACATAAATAAGATGATGCATAAGAATTCCAATGGAATATACAAAATAGAAAAAAATTATAGGTTGTCCATCAAGTGGATCATCATCATCAAAATACATCTTAAATGCATTTTAAAGTGTTTGATGAATATCCTAAAGTTGGATCTATGTACACTGAATGTTCTACATATTACAACATTGATGTGTCAAAAGAGAAGATATTGAGGAAACCTTCTATGAAGAGGAGGTGAATCTAAATATCCATGCAAGGGAGCTGAGAGAAAATAATGAGTATTAGGTATTTGATGTTCTACTAGAGTTGGAAAATGATGATAATGCAACAATCATCTATTGTGCATCCAAGTATGTAGAGTCCCTGGAGGACATACCCATGAGGGCAAGAGTTTAATGAACACTTTTCTTGTTTATGAATGTGTGGATTAGGGGAAGGAAGAAGCAAACCCATTGAGGCTATAAGTAAAAGGAGAACAATATTAAGATTGCTATAGATTTTAAAGAAAGCATTGAAGGAGAGGAAAATAATGTAAGTGTGGTAAAAGAGGAAGAGGTTATAGCCCATAGGGAGGTTGTAGAAGATTAAAAAAAGGGTTAATATAGAAACCATTTATAGCCACAGCTCCGTCAAGATCCCTTCCTATAACTCCATTAGATGCGCAGTTCAACAGATTACTAATAGTCATCAGGGCCAATAAATATCTTCAACTATATACATCCCCTAAGTAATTAAATGATTGCTTTCAACTTATATACTTCTATAATAACCCTGCTTTTGAGGTAAATTCCAGCAACAATACAAGGGAATAAACCTTCAATTACACCCAAAAAAACTAGGACACTGCAACAAGAAACACTAAAACAAGTGGATGAACCTTCAATTACCCCAAATAAAACTTAGACATTGCAACAGGAAACACTAAAATAACAGCAAACACTTTTTATGTACTCTATAAAGAACCCCATCAAACAACTTTTTTTAGTAGAATTTACCTCATCTTCAAAAAGATATCCATCAGGTAGAAAAAACCCATCACTGTCATCATCTTCCTCATATTTAAACTTATCTATGTCAACCTCATTCTTTTCTTCCTCATCATCCTTGTAACAGTCAGAAAGGATTTCCCCAGGATCTTCCTGAAATTTTTAACAAAGTAATAAAGTTAATAAAAATACTACAAATACTCTCACCAAAGAGATTTAGTGATGAGTACCTCTTCCCATTCTTCATCACTATCATTCTCATAGTCCAAAGAAGAGTCCTTCCTGAAAGCATTTCGAGGTCCAATGCCATCACTGCATCAAAAACAAAGAGTCAGAAACAAAACTTTCCCTCTTGTCTACTGCAATGTTAAGAATCCATGAGATTCAAGGTGTTTCATATGTTCCTCATCATGGGCTATCAAAATTAAAACACAACCTGTTGCTTTGATAATTAATAAACTTAAAATTATGCAAAGTATATTCACCATTTCTTTGAGAAGGTTCCATAATAAGTAGGTCTATGGTTGTGATCAAACTGCATTTAAGGTTTCTTCTCTTATTGTGAATCCTATTTTCTCTATGTACAGTGGTATTCCCATTATTTCAAGGCAAACCATCACTCAAAACTTCTTCCCAGTCATTTACAAGGCTCTTTAACATAAACTCATGATCTTCAACCTCACTATATGTCCATTTTTTGTTTGTAGAGGATTGCAACTTTGGTAGCGCTACAGCTTCAGCAGATGCCCCATGCAACCAAAGTTCATTGAACAATGCAACTTTGGGTTTACTCCAAATACCCCAACTTAGATGTCTTTGTGTAGAAGTGCACCAATTAAGATGGCGCCAAGATATCGGGTGTGACCTAAGTACATCGCACAATCAAATCGATTCAACTCAAAGAATCTAGAAAGAACACGACATATCCATGCCACCTTTAGACATTTATAAAAAGATAGAACATCAACCTTAGAAGATCCCCTATCTCTGTCTCTATTGCTTTCAGTAATATTTTATCCGTTGACAACATAACACCACTGCAAATCTGTGCATTTTCCTGCAAAGAATTATAAATTGTTTCATTCAATATAGTGGGAATTGTTTGAGTATTAGATGAGTCTTTTTTAAGAAATCATTCCATCAATGTGGCTTGAATTTGTACTGCAAAATTCTTTTTCATCTTAGCTTCTTCCTTTTCACGTCGCTTCTGTTCTTTTTCTGCCTCCTCTTGCTACCGTTTCTTTTCCTTCTCCTGGTTCAAGGCAACTAAAGATGTTAGCAATTGTATATGGTGCCATTATGGAACACAGAGTATAAGTGTTTCCCTACTGGAATGATATAAATATTAAATTGGAAAAAGAGGTTTTCTGCTTGAATTTGAAAGTTTAACTGTAATGTTAAGACAAGTATATTCCACATATACTACAGAAGTAGAAGATGGAAAATTTTGATAAATAATTTGATGAAATGGAATAAATAAAAACCACAATAAACTCAATATAAGATTACATGTCCTCATAGTTGTAACAATATAACAAAGAAAGTTGATATTGTCAACTTCTTACTTTCACAATTGCATCAACAGTTGGATTAATAAATCATGCAAATGTGTTTCAATGAGAAATGAAAGCAAGTGATGTAGCTTTGGAATCTTACTTGAATGTTGGCTTCCTTCTGAGCACAAGCTTGTTTCTTTTCCTACAAAGGTAATAAAAAATGTTAGTAAAAACTCCAAAACCTGTCTTTTAAAACTTGCATTCTTCCATAACATTCCAACTAACCTGTTGAACCTTCTCCCTTTTTACCTCCCACTCCAACCGTTTTTGTTCCATCTCACTCTTCTGTTTGTTTCTTTCTTTTTCCTTCAGCATGGATTGCTTAACCATTCTACATAAAAAGAAGAGATGTTGGCAACATTGAATATCTTCTACAAACGTTACATATCCAAAAGGATAAATCTAACATCATCTGATTGAATTAACTTGCAAATTTATCCAATGCATAAATATGTGATTGAGAAACTTACATGTGTGAATTATTTTTCTGAAGCAAGTCTGTAATTGTATCATGAATACTCATCTCATCATCATCTTTAGCAACCAATTTGTAACATCCCCCTCACACCATGAAAAAACCTAAGAGCAACTACGACTCGTAAAAATAGGAAGTGAATCATAAATATGTCCATGGGGAATAGAAATCCCTCACCTCAATGAGGTTGCTCCCACCGCAATTTAATCAAGGACACTTGAGACGTTCTAACATTATTATAACAAGGAAGAACATTACATGTGTAACGGAGATATACATTCAGGTATGTATTTCTTATAGAACATGTAATGTTACCCATAATTATGGGACATCACATGGTGAAACAAATCGTATACCTGCATAAACACATTATTTGTAGAACACTACATACATAATAATGGAAAATAAATATATATATATAGTGGATATATATATATATATATATATATCTCTGTGTGTGTGTGTGTGTGATATACATTGTAAGTTGAACTCCGAAGGCTACAATGTTACCTAAATACATTATATGTAGAGCTGGATCTATATATATATATATGTACACTAAGGAGAGAATAACAAATATATATATATATATTGGTGGCATGTATATACATTTGGGATATACATTGGAAATTTGAACCCCTAATGTTACAACGCTTCATGTTATTATAGACCTCCTACTTACTTAAACAATGGGGGGAATCCTATATATATATATGTATTATGAAGAACATAAAAAGGAAAATGATAGCAAAAAGAATAATGATTATTTATTGGTGGAGAACGATCAATAGTAATTCATAAGGGTTATTAAGCATAAATGTGACACCCATCGATTCCACAAGTAAAGTGGGCACATTAATGAATAGTGACTAGATGTGAATTATGTCTGAGCGTTCAAATCTATGCTGCTCCCCCCAAAACATGAAATGAACCATGCCTCGAACTACACTAAGGTACATCGTTGCAAGTGTTCAATCCTCCATCATGGGTTACAGCTCAGCTTATCCAGGTCTCTTTCTCCATGATAAGGACAGACCACATGAATACTATAAATGCGTGGGCTCGTTGGTATGTCCGTCGTTGTATGGTATGCCACTTGGACCACCGATAGGTGATACTAAATGTAAAGTTTTAGGGTTTTTAAACTATGGTCACACTCATGTATTGCTTCAAGTATAGTGTATTAAAATACCAATTGAAACAAAGATGCACCAACCACGTACTAAAGAACGCATGGTGGAATTTTAGTTGTGATGGCAGGATGTTAAAATATACATACATAGTCTCGACATCCATTATCGAGTAAGTAAGGTGGATAGTGAGGATTACCACCTAAGCTTAGAAACATGGGCCTGAGGTTTAATTCATAAGGGTTATTAAGCATAAATGTGACACCCATCGATTCCACATCTGGTGATAACAATTTAGCTGAAGAAGCGTTATTGAAACGCTGGGACTTGCTTTAAATGTGGGGAAGGCGTTATGGCTGATTTTCAGCTCATATACGTTGATCTTAAATGCCCTATTTTTCTTTCGTCCCCATTTTGTGGAGGCCTTAATGGCTCGCCTACGCACATTGTGACAGCATTACAGAAATTTGTAAGCAGTAATAATGGAAATGTTAGAGCGTAGGTGAGATATAAATCCTTGCTATGGAGAAAGGAGGGGGCTGCCGGGGCTTGACCTAAATCTGCATGCCAGTCCAGTCTCTGGGTCGTTTTTGCCCAGCACTTTTTCCTGCCTTGATATATATTAGTATTGGCGTGATTTCTGGGGGTGATAGGAACTTAGTCGATGGGCACTGGCGCCAGTTCAGCAAGCACAGGATTTTTCACATGATGTTTCCTTTTGGTGAGGAGCGATTATCAAACAAGGATATGAGGTATGGTCAACTCCACTGGTAGAATTGTGATTTCGTAAGAAAAACCCTATCTGCACATTTATTTTTCTTGTCTACTATTAATGGCTTGGTATAACTTTTGTTCCAGTTATAAACCCCTTGAATACGTCTTGATGGTCAGCACCCATGTACTTTGAGGGCCGTGTTACTACTTTCTTATGATAGTATGTCTTCTAATTGTGACGTAGTCTGAATAACGATCGATATGTTTTTGGTAGCTCTCTTATGGGATTCGAACTCGCAAGGTTCTTTTCCCTAGAGGCCAATCTCCAGTGGAGAGTTCCACGCTAAGCCTAAGTGATAAGCGGCATACCTGGGTATGATCGACTTAGATAGAGGTCATTATTTTAATCCTATCGTTCCCATGAGCTCAATCTGAACGCGCGACCACCTTGATGGTCTTGCAGGATTTTTGATCTATACAGATCGTTTGATAAATGGGTTGACACACACCTGCAATAATGGTTTTGAACCTCCGCGTTCGAGCTAGATAGGGTCTATAAAGATCTGTAGAGTAAGGTATTTTCTTTTCTTCTTATACAAGATATCCATCGTGGCCGTCGATCTTTCCTTGGGGAATAAAGATGAGTATGGACTCCGTAGAGGTGACAGAATATGTTTAGGGTTCAGCAAGAGCTGCTTGTCTTAACTTAGAAAAGATACTGGGTCAAAAACACTCTACTGGTTCACGAGCATGGTAATTGGGTAGCTGTCCCGTTCAATAGTAGGGTGCGAATCAACCAAGCCAATTATTACCGGGCTATGAGGCCGTGTGTCAAGTCCTTATTCTTCATTCCTAGTGGTCTAGTAAATACCTGTATCACGCATTTGAAGGTAGGAGGTAAGTATTTTTGAATATAGCGCTATAGTAGGCTTATGGAAATGTGGAAAACGACTACTGGGGCTGATTCACGCACCTCCCTATGATGGGGACTACCTTTTGTGAAATTACGCTAACTATACCTGAACAGCATGAGTGCAACTACGCTCCCAAAAATCTGATTGTCCTTAGGTGTAAAACGGGCTCTGCGCCTGGGAAGGTTAAATATGTGCCAATCGTTTTTGTTTTGTGAGACATCGATGTTATCCTTGTTGGAGTATGTATGCTGAGTAATGCTCTTCTGCGTTGGGTAATTTTTTTTTGTTGTTCATTGGAAAACCATGTGGATTGCTCTGGTTAGGGTTCTCGGTTGCGGAACCTCTGTTTTACCTCTTACGCAACCCCTCTATTTGATTTTTACACTATAAAATTCTTGTTGTGCTGAGCGCTTGATTTCTTTTGGGGTGAAACGGGCTCTTCAAAGTATGCCACTAACTTAAATTTATAGAAGTGCCTACTTAAGAAATAACACCCCTATGATAAAAAAGTTGGATATAAACAGTATCCACATAGCTAAATGACCTTGGTTATAGTTCTGCAATTTTTGTCGTGGAGATGTATTGTATTTGTTTCTTTGGAAAAGTGTTCTTGAGGTGGCTTCCCTAGACGGATTTAACCTTTTCTAACATGAACCTTCAGTATTATGGCTATAAGCTAAGCATTGGAACAAGGTAATGCTGGTATAAGCTGGGTATAGTTGTAATTTCTGATGGGTTGTATTGTGTGAGTTCTTTCTGAATTTTGGTAAATCAAGGAGCCGCCTCTTTGGCCATCTTGAATGTAAAGAAGAGTTATGCCTAATTGTAATTATCTAGTACACTGTCGAAAGTCACCTTTAGAAAGATAAATATGCAGAGATATATATATTTGTATTCTACTTAGAATTTGGAGAGATTAAATTCTGGAAATATGATCCAGTGAGGATCAATGGAAAAATTGAAGGCAACTTTCCGTTGCAGATTGTAACCTAATAATGAAATGAATGTTGCAGGTCTGCAACACCTTTTGGTGGATGTAGCCCCAAGGTTGGGGTGAACCACGTACATCCTTGTCTGTCTCCTTTTTCATGTGCCTGAATGTTTACTCTCTTAGTTTTATTTCTGTATAAATGTTACTGTTGCAAATGGATTGAAGTTCATGTATAACACCTTTGAAAATGATTATTGCCAGGAAAATAAATTCTGTTTCATTGCATTAATTGGTTCCTGTATTATGTACTTCATTATCTGTATGAAATGATCCGATATCGTATTCTTTTGAAATGACTATACACAAAGGGCTCTCAGACCCTTTCTGCAATTTTTGTCTAAATATGGAGCACCGGAATTTTATTAAGGGAGTTTTTAAAAGAAGACCAACAATGCTTGATTGATAATAAGGAAAGTGCTAGACACTAATGGCAACCTTTGGTTTATGACATAACCTTTTCATCCTTCCTTCCTGGTTGAAGTAACTAAGAGTCAAGTTAAGGGGAAATAAGACCTCAAATGAGATCCCTCATACACTTGCATAAGACTTAAGGGTATATCCTAATGTCTTCTTCTGAGTGGCTCTCCTTTAGTATTTTAGCAGGTAGAAAAGCTAAATCAAAATTTAAAGATATGGTAAATTGAGAAGTGGGCAGATTCCTACTAATAGGGCTTATACTGATTGGTCGATAAATACTAAATAATTTCTGTCTTATGGGGAGGTAATACAGTAAAAGATAATAAAATTGTCATTGTTAACATACTATTCCATGGTTGCAGAGCAAGTCACTTTCCAGGACATTATGAAGATGACATGTTGTAAATTATTCTTAAATGTTTGTTCCACGCACATGGTTTGACACATTGGACATAAAATCTCTGGTAAAGGTTGTTGTTAGCAGGTTGGCCCTCTTTATAGTAAATAAAAACAAATGCTTTTCCCCTTTTTCCGCACATAATGGCATCAAGGGCGAAGAGGGACATTACATATGGCATCGGAGCGAGGTTTAAAACGCTTGCACCTGAGGGACTCATCGACATGCAGGTATGTTGTCAACTATGTGCTTGATTATGTGATATTATGGTACACGCTATAAAAGAAGATATTGTTGAACTCTCTGCACATGTTTCTGAGAATTATGTGTAATGCATGAAGTTAGTTGCATGTACTGAAATACAGGAAAGGTTATCTGTTTAATTTGGGGAAAGAGAAAATGAAGACACTATTAGGCTTGTCTAAAGCAAGATATATTTATGTGCTTTACATACGTATTGATGAAGTGAAATGGAAGTTGAAATTGTGTTTGGTAAGATTAAGTACAAAATATTAACACATCAAAAGATATTGAAGAGGAAGTAAAGCCTTGATATGATGCAGAAATATATTTTTACCGCAGTCAAATAAGAACATGCTGTCATGTAATTTGTTTATGAGGGTAAGACGTGACTTATTTTGGGTAAGGATTGTGAGCAGATAATGCAGGTACGCATGGTTACAAGAAGCAGCATCACATGAGGACCAAAGGAAAAAGATGGAATCCGTAGTAGAAATGGTAACATTTGGAGTCTGTATGATTCCCTGCTTATTATGAAGGTTACTAACATTTGATTAGTTATATTGAAATTTGGAAAAGGAATAGCTTCAATAATTTGTTATGTTAACAATAGAAAATTTTGGAAAAATTCTAGCATAGTAGCTAATTATAGAATCTTTTGGGATGATCTATATATGCATCAAATTATGATGAATATGTAATGTAAGTCACTCAGGCCTAGAGGGCTTAGGTAGAAATACCTTGATGATAAGCTATGGAGCATGGGGAATGTCAAGCTACCTCGTGGATATGGTATTAAGCGAGTAGGCGTGAAACATCAAGTATGCCTGGAGATATGAAAGTTGTGTTTGAGGAGGAACTTCCTCGGCTTTAGAAGAAAGAATATGTCAAGTAGATATTATCATATTTTTCATGTTTGAAATGACATTTCATGTATGTTATGGTAACTCATAGAGCATTGGAATTTTGCAGGTGGTGAATTGTGGAAGTCCTAGTTGGACCACAACTGAATAATCGAATGGAAGTTAAAATGGATTACCTATGAAATTTGGCTAGAGTATAGCCAAAGTGAAATGGTAAAGTATCTTGTGCTTAAAAAGATAATGCTTCTCGCTATATTGCACTAAATATAGAGGCTTGTATTGGATGAACAAGAACATCATCAGACCTAACATAAGTGGTTAAGGTGTGAAATGGTGGCAAGTAGCCCACTTGGAATTACTGATGTTATCAATTTGCCACACATAAATGTGGCATAAAGATGGAATGTCTCATCACTGCAATTATCCAAACAACAGAGGGATAAAAATGTCTAAAGTTATTTGAGTTCATGAATGTTACATAAAATTTTACATTAACACTGCAGGATATGCAAAGACCATCATCAGTTGAGATTGACTGGTAGGAAAGGTATTCGCTGCCTTAAATACTTATGAGGTGAAGAAATACTGATTGTCGAATCTCTAGTTTTTATGAACCAAGGATTCAACTGTGGATTATCTGGTTTATACTAACATTGCAAGTTTCACCATGATGATGATGAGTGCTACAAGCAGCATGCACTACGATATATAAAAAAAAAAATGCCTGCATAAATATGTTGCGCTCAACTTGCGCAGAAATGTGTAAGGATTAATTCCTAGTTAAATTACAAGGTTATTTCACTCATAAGTGATGATTAAGCCGCTGCAACTTATGAGTAGTTAATAAAATTGTGAGTTATTGACAGATGTTTGACTAACCGTATAGCCGACTCACAAGTTGGGACAATGACGGTAAAAGTCATGCGAAGCACCCAGGGGTGCGCATTATGATTCGTAAAGTGAAATCTATACTAAAGAAAATTTGCATGTTGCGGGAGCACCATGGTGTTAGGCAAATGATTACCGCGTGAGCACATCGGTGTTAGACATGTACGCTGCAAGAGCACAATGGTGTTAGGCAAGTGATTGCCACGTGAGCACATTGGTGTTAGGCGCATGGTGTCGCAAGAAAAGACCTAGGCAAAACTGGACATCTGGAAGACAGGACGCTGTCTGATGTCGCTGAGGAGAAAACTTTTGACTGGTGGTCAAAAGGGAGAGTAACCTCAGCAATAAATGTAAGTCCACCCAAAAATTTAACTCCAGGGAGAGTCCAATGGATAATGAAAAAGAAAGTTGTGTTAGCAGCTTTCCAAATCACTAAACGGTTACATGCCTGAAATGTGAAGGAATGATGAAATTAAATTATGTTGAATTTTGGTTTTTACAATGATTGTTGATGGGATGAAAATCTAAAGCAATGTTTCAAGTTGAGAAACACAATGCAGTCCTCATTCTTATAAATACTAAAGTATGTAAGTTTTGATCATAGCCTTCGTAGGTATGGCAAAGAAGAGGTTAAAATCCAAATTGGACCTTCACTCACCAGAGTGTGAACATAAGTGAAGAGGGCCAGTAAGGTCAAGGATGACAAACAAGAACACTGAGGATGGTGTTAATTCTAGGGGGTAAGGATGTAACATCCCCCTCTCACCATGAAAAAACCTAAGAGCGACTACGACTCGTAAAAATAGGAAGTGAATCATAAATACGTCCATGGGGAATATAAATCCCTCACCTCAATGAGGTTGCTCCCACTGCAAGTTAATCAAGGACACTTGAGACGTTCTAACATTATTATAACAAGGAAGAACATTACATGTGTAACGGAGATATACATTCAGGTATGTATTTCTTATAGAACATGTAATGTTACCCATAATTATGGGACATCACATGGTGAAACAAATCGTATACCTGCATAAACACATTATTTGTAGAACACTACATACATAATAATGGAAAATAAATATATATATATAGTGGATATATATATATATATATATATATCTCTGTGTGTGTGTGTGTGTGATATACATTGTAAGTTGAACTCCGAAGGCTACAATGTTACCTAAATACATTATATGTAGAGCTGGATCTATATATATATATATGTACACTAAGGAGAGAATAACAAATATATATATATATATTGGTGGCATGTATATACATTTGGGATATACATTGGAAATTTGAACCCCTAATGTTACAATGCTTCATGTTATTACAGACCTCCTACTTACTTAAACAATGGGGAGAATCCTATA
>LPNX011013005.1:6909-22829 GCA_001517045.1 Pseudotsuga menziesii
AGAATATCACATTCCCATGCTTTGGAATGACTAGTTTTCATGTATTTTGTTTCCATTTTGGAAAGAGTTGTATATCAGAGTTGTATAAGGAATTTTCTCTAAGTTTGATGATTACGGGGAAGAAATAAATGATGTAAAACTCTGTAATTTTATGACTATATTATCTTTACCTAGAAATCCAAGGAACTCTAGTGAGAAAGGCTTGCATTCCCATCCTTTTGAGTCACTAGTTTTTATGTAAATGGCTTCAAGATTGAAAGAGTTTATACCAAATTTGTATGAGATATTTTCTCTGATGTTTAATGTTGTTGGGGAATCTATTTGTATGTTTTTTATGGTCTCCATATGTCATGTTATTATCTGAACCATTCAATCTACTTTTCATGTGTCAAAATCAAGATATTAATACCATTTCCCCTTAAGCAATTGCTCTAAAAGTTGTTATTAGACATATCCGATTGTATATTTTTTATGGTCTCCATATCTGATGTTATCATCTGACCCATTCAATCTACTTTTCATGTTTCAAAATCAAGATATTAATAGCATTTCCCCTTAATCAATTTTAGTGAAAGTTGTTATCAGACCTTTTATGGTTTAGCCTTAAACTTTCTCAACCACTTTTAGCTGTCAATACATTACGATTATGACACTCATATATTGTTTTCATTTTTCAATATTACACCATGCATATCTTTGATCATATTCAAGAGTGGAGCGGATGGAAGAGGTTGATAAAATCCAACATTCCACCCAAGTTTTTATGTGAATGGTCCCTTAAATATTCATTACTCTACATCGCAAAGAATGTTTCAACTTCTGGAGTGAGTAACGAGGACCATGTTGTCTTTAGGGCCAAGCAGTTGGATTTGATTTCCACTGAGTCTAGGATTATATATTAGATTATCTCTAATACGCCATGGTCAAACTTTGAATTTAAGTTTAAACCCGGGCCACATGCCGATGGTATTATTGGTTGCATGAGTACCCAATTCATAGACCATGTTACAAATAAAATGTGAAATTTGTCTTCTAAGAAGTATGTGACTGGAAAGGACATGACCTCTTCCACTCCCACTAAATAGGCCAATGTGCTTTAAGTCCATTCGTCGGACCAAAAGGGAAACCGACAACCTAGAATAATAGAAGAAAAAGAAGAAATAATAAAGTGGGTGGGAACATGAAGAAGAACCACAATGATGAAAAGAATGTGGATAATGTTTATAGGGACAAGAAAAAGAGAAAGGTGAAATTCCCTTGAAAATTTGTGGGGAAGACCATCTCACATACTTGTTCACTTGTATTGAAGATGCCTCGAAGTACATCACACAGATCCCACCAGTGTTGACTGACCCTTTGCCTCATAATAAAAATATGGATTCGAGGACTGTGGACACCAAAATCAGTTTTTGTCAAAACCCCAAAATTTTGAAAAATTTAAAAATTTAAAAATAACCTATAATCTCATTAGATGCATTCATTAACTGTTTGATTAGTTTATGTTACTAGAATTGTACTAAATGATATTTTGATTGTACTTAACTTTTAAAGAGAATTTCTTTTCTGTTACTGATTGTTTTTCTATTTGCAACACAGGGTGGGTTTGTCAAGAAGGACTGGGCTTACTTAGCTTTCGAGCTAACGCAACAGTTTCCTTTTATTACAGGTATACAGGTAAGATATATGAGTCGCTGATGACTAGTCTCAGAAGTCATAATACAATTTGCTGTACATAGTTTAATTCAAGAAAGTACATACATGCTAGACAGTTTTACCATGCTCCTACATGTAAAATTATTTTTATGTTTCTTTGAGATCTATTTCTAGAGAATTGAATTCTACTCTCTTAGATGACCGTTAACTTTTTATCCAGAAGAATAGAGTTTCACAATTCTGCAAGGAATGAAACCATTTAAATTCTCATATGGAGAGTAAGTGTAAAAATATAATAATTACTTTTTACTTAATCAGCTAGCATGTTAGAGAATTCACAACAACAACGATTTGGATTTTTTATTATTATTTATTCATAGTTAAGGTAACATGCCATGCACCAAATTCAGATTTTTAACTGTCGTTAAAAATAATAATAAGGTATTACAAGTTTCGATCTATAAATTTCTTTCTTAAACATTTAGCACATACAAGTTTATTGTTGGGATTAAGTCTTCCCTTAACAATATTAAGGGTTTGTAATGTTTGGAATGCTACTCTATTCTCAACATCAACTTTTGGATAGAAACCAATTCACCGTTTATACTCAGTCCTAGACTGATCATATTTAACCCCTTTATGAGTATCCAAGAATATTCTATCAAACAAAAAGGTTAAGTATAATCAAGCTACCTATCATACATTAATTTTATAGCCTCTTTCCTAAATGCTTTGAGCTTAGAAAGCAACAAAAGATTATTTGTTACCACAATGATTCAAGACTATTACAAGGGTCATTGATCTATAAACAAGTATCAAATGATATGAACTTAGAATAAATCGAAATCAATTTTTAATTAACATAGTTTACATATCCCTAAATATATACCTTTAAAGTAAAGTTGCGTCTCTTACCTTTAATTGAGACTAAGGTGATAGGTAAAATAGTGGTATGTTTATAACATCCACGACTTAATAATATTTCTAAGCCCTTTATAACTTAATGTATTTATAACCATTCTCCATGCTTATGTATACTAATCTACATAATAACCAATGTATAGAGTAATGATTTATCCCTACAAACTAAAGTTCATGGTTGTAAATGTCGCAGTGTTACGATGATATAACAATCATTTGGAATCTCAACATTATGATTTTGTTGGGAAAATCCATCGACGGCAATTTCGTTGTGGACCTTAGGTCTCAACCCACTGCAAGCAATATATTAAAAGTGTTACGTGGTCACTCCTCGGCCATGCATTGGTGATATAAAGGCAGTTGACTCAACCCTAAATTGTCACTTCTCCTTCGCCTTCGGCCTTTTGCCACTCTGCGAACCCTCCTGTCCATTTGGCCGTCGTTGGGTCTGCTATCAATCTCCTGCTATTCCAGCTCTTCATTAACCCATCTATTGCACTGTGTGAAGAGGTTATAAGGTGAAATAACGTACTGCTTGCCTCTGCGATACCTCCATTGTTAACTCGAGCTCTGAATAGTTATAAACCTTACCTCTCCTTGCTCCAATGGCCATGAACCTCCCTTCAAGGTAGCGTGGCTTACGTTGCTTGCAAACTGTGTAATATTTGCATAGAAGGGACAATGCAGCTAGGGTTTTGTCCTGCCCATCGTTAAGTTGGAATTCCTGTATTGTTTGAGGTCGAGAGTGTTGTAATGCTGCTCCTTTGCCATCGGGTTGCAGGTTTTTTGCTTATACCGATCGCAACATCACTGTGGGAGATGGCCCTCTGCTCAGGTAACTAAATAAATCTGTTTTCTTCAATATTGAAGTTATTATTACTGTAAATGCTTTTCTTTTACACTAAAGTAGTAGCTAACAGTCGGCTTTTCATTAGATACTGCAGATATTTCTTCTACCTTTCTCTCCAAAGAATAGTAATGAGGGTTATGGCATCTCGGGCCATGCTAAGACCTGGTCTCTTCATGGCTTGTCCACTTGTGTAAATCCTTAAAGGATTACGTTGGGGTTGGTCGTTGCAGCTCTTCTTAAACTTCATGGTTTTATTTGTTAGTTTAATGTTAAACGTTGAGGGTTAATACCCTAGCTCTCTTACAGATCTCTCCAGCTTTGACCGCGTGTGTAAAATCTCGTTTTGTAATTATGAATTTTCTTCTGTGTTAATATACTGTAAAAGAAATACTGTGTAGAAAACCCTAGGCTGTATGCCTGCCTCCGGATAAGGTCATTTTGTTTCCCTTCAGTGTACTAATAATTTTTAGGGTTTTCACCCAAAGTTTTATAATATAATCTATTATAATGTTTCCTGTATCTTTTGGTTTGTTTATTGCATATATTTTGTATCTAAACTCTGTACAGGAATTAATAGAATAAAATAAGGGTTTATAATAGCTTAAACTATGGATTTATAATACGGTCGTAGGTGAAAATATTGTCTTAACTATTGGTATTTATTTTACAAGTATAATTGGATTTATAGGGTTCGACCCTAATTTTACAGTTTGAGTTTTAAGTTCAGTTATTTAATCTACCATTAAAATTATAACTCTATTGGCAACTGTGGGTAAAATGAATTGGATTAACTCATAATGATTAAGCTCGCTGTTCGAGCAATATACTGATTCTGTTATTACCTTGGCTTTCTAAAATAAACAGCTTTGCTTTTAAAATAAATAACTGAGTTATTATATTATTGATAAACTCTTTATATAAAGTTACTGTTAAGGTTATATACTTTGGTTTACTTATTATGTATTAACTTCTTAAATGTTATGTAAGGTTTACACCCTTATACCAATATCATAAGTGTTGATTCTACTTTCTTACATTATTTTAGGTCATGTTATAAATATTGTAATTTATCTTGCTATATAAAGAATTTGGGAGATAAAATACTCTCCAGCTTATTGTCAAATAGATTTATTGTTAAGGTTCCTGAACTAGCTTTACAACTTGACTTCTATTTATTAGAAGCTGTGAATGCAAAATGCATACCTTTCAAATTATGAAAGCCTGTGGTACTCTTATTATATTTTACTATTGCCTTCAAGTATTGTTTATTTAATTTGTAATACAGAGAGTATAAATATTTTATACGTAAACCTTACTTAATTATTCGTCAGGTATAAATAGTCTAGGTTTATAATTGCAATAATAAAATATTACTTAAGTGTTACTTTTACAATGTATGTATTATAGATACATTATTAGTAATACAATAATGATATTACTTCTTACCAATGTTTCTACGATCATTATTTAATGTTGTTATCCAATGTTTGGTTTATTCATTTAGTTATAATGCCCGAGTATTTTTACATAATACTCATTCAATATTTAAGTTTATTCTCATATACATATCTATATAAATTCCTATGTATATAATAACATTCATTTACCATATTTGAAAATAGAATAACAGTTTTGTAATCTGTTTAAGCTTAGCTGAAAATAAAAGAAGATTCAGTAATTAAATAACTGCATTGTTAACCAAAATACAGACTAACACCACTAGGTTTTAACTGTAAAATCACATTAATAAGTAATTATATCCTATTGTCAGTATTGTCTTCTTCATCATTAAGAGATTAGATTCTTTAACTGGAAGATAATGATTATAAGACTTAAACAGCAGTAATACATAGTCTATCCTTTTCTTTATTACAGCTTGCATTTACTTGAAAACAAGGCTATAGTACCAGGAAGTAGTTTTGAAGACTGTAAGCAAAACAACTTAGGAATTTGTGAAAAACTTGTAGTTACTGAAAGTAACTAAATAGGAAACTTGGTTCAGAAGGTTACTACTTCAAAATGCTGAGATACTGTGCTAGAGTACGGTCGGGTGATCCCAGATGTGGAAAAACATAGTAATTCTTTAACTCAGCAACAGATTTAACTACTAATATTCTGAGATACTCACATTACTAAACTAACTAACTCTTCAGATATATAATATAAGCATAACATGCATCCATTCATACTCATTCAACATAAGATGTAAGTGACAGAACCTGTTTAAACTGTGGACAACAATAGCAATGGGAGGCCGTTCCTCCCTACCAACTCCTGGAGAGCGCTCAGACAGCGACTCCTCAGCACCCCCGAGCTTGCTCTGGTCTCCCTGGTTGGAACTAGGTGCAGCAAAGTCAGATACCAGTCCATAATCTCAGTATTAACTCAGAACTTTCAGTCAGTTCTCTCAGCCAAAAAGTTGTAATGAAATCAAGTTACTATAGCAATCCTCTTAAAACAACTTCAGTATTGTGTTTCCCTCTTTCTCAATGAATTTCCTGAATAACATTCACCTGAATGAATTCTCTCTGGAAAATATCTGAGCAGCCTCAGCTCTCTTCATTGAGTACTTTTAAAAGATTGCCTAGGTCTTTTTGGGTTAGTTGTCATTTAATGAGCCACCTGCTATGATCCCACTTTCTTGGGGGATCATGACCCCAAATATAGGGAAGTTTCCACCTGCAACTTAGGAAGTGTTTGAGGATGCTGCCACTTGTCTTTTGCCTTTCCACCTAGTTCCATCCACCAGTTTGACCAGTAACCTCTTTTCAATAGCTCTCCCATGCTGTTGTCTCCACAATTTATTTATTAATAATAAAATATTCTGAATTACACTCCATTTCTGTTGACTCTGCAGAGTCATCAATCCCTACTTAGCATTAAATTTAACATAATGTCTCAGGAATATAATAAAAAAATTTACATAATTTTACAAAATTGGGGTATGTGACATACACACCCCCTTAAAATGTAACATCGTCCTCGATGTTACTTATTCCTCATCCTCTGCTACCTCCTGGAATAGATTCAGGTATGCTTTCCGCATCTTACTTTCCAGTTCCCGGGTAGCTTCTTCAGGACTAAGGTGCTTCCATTGCACCTTCAGCTGTCCAATTGTGCGGTTCCGCAGAGTAATTTCCCTCCTCCCGAGGATACAGTCTAGTTCCACCAGAACTTCCCCTTCTGGTTCTACCTATACAACGTTCCAATCAATCACATGAGTAGCATCATGAACATAATTTTTCAGAACAGAAATATGAAAAACATTGTGCACTTTTAAGTTAGGTGGTAACGCTAGCTGTTATGCAACTTGACCAATTCTAGATAAAATTTCAAATGGACCACAGTAACGTGGCGCTAATTTTGCACAACTCCCTAGTATTAGGGAGCTCTTCTTTGGTCTTACGTTTATGAACACGTCCTCACCCACCTAGAACTCTTTAGGAGTTATTTTCAAATCTGCTTGGCTCTTTTGCCGATCCTGGGCAACCTTCAAATTCTCCTGCACTTGTTTCGCAATCTGTTCCATTTCTTTTAATAATTTGGGTCCCAACACTAATTTATCTACTGGATTATTCCAGGAGATAGGAGTGTTACATTTACGCCCATACAGAATTTCAAAAGGACTGAACTTAGCTGATGATTGATAGTTGTTATTGGATGCAAATTCTGTTAAATGCAAGTAATCCTCCCACTTACCTGGTTGATCTTTAACGTACATTCTTAACAGATCTTCCAATACCTGATTCACTCTTTCAGTCTGTCCATCCGTCTGAGGATGGAAAGAGGTGTTGAAATTCAGTGTTGTGTTTAATCCCTTAAACAAGGATTTCCAGAAATTCTCTGTGAATTTAGGATCCCTGTCTGAAATAATAACCTTCGGTACACCATGTAGCCGAAAAATTTGCTTTAGAAATATGTCAGCTATGGTTGCACCCTTGTAAGTGGTCTTAACAGGAATAAAATGTGTTGCTTTACTTATTTTATCCACTACCACCATAATTGAATCATTCTGATTTTGATTTCTAGGTAATCCAGTAATAAAATCTAAGCTGATTATTTCCCATTTCCAACTAGGAATAGGAAAGGTTGCAGTAAACCAGCTGGATGTTGATGTTCTGTTTTCACTTGTTGACAGTCCAAACATCTAGCTATATACTCAGCTACTTCAGATTTCATATTAGGCCAGAAATAATCTTTTCTTAACATGGTGACAGTCTTTTGGTAGCCTGGATGCCCTGAGTAAGGGGTTTTATGAACTTCATCCAAAATCAACAATTTAACCTTAGGCACATCAGGCACATACAGTCTGTCCTTAGACAATAAAAATCCATCTTTATTTAGACTATAACCCTTTATTAAACTTTCTGTAGGTTCTTCCTTAGCTGTAACTTGTAATTTTTGATAAATTTCATCCAATTTTATCCCTTCAGTCAGCTGTTCATTTAAATCAGAAACATAATTACTGATTGCTATTGTAAAATTCAGCTTTGCATTTCTGCTCAAAGCATCAGCCACCTTATTTTGTTTTCCTTTTATGTGTTGAATTTCGAAATCGTATTCACTTAAGAAGGCTAACCATCTTGCTTGCCTTGCATTTAAGTTGGGCTGATCTAAAAGGTATTTTAGACCCTTATTATCAGTCATTAAAGTAAACTTTCTGCCTATTAAGTGGCGTCGCCACATTTTTAAGGCATGAATAAAAACAGCAAGTTCTAAATCATAAGTGGCATAATTATTTTCATGGATCTTTAGCTTCCTGGACTCATAGGCTATGACATGCCCATCCTGAGTCAGCACTCCACCTAGACCATCATTACAAGCATCGGTACATACCACAAAATCCTTATTAGGATCTGCTATCCTTAGAATAGGCGCAGTTGTTAATAAAGTTTTTAATTTCTTAAAGCTTTCTTCACATTTTAAGTTCCAATCAAATTTCTTGCCTTTATTTTGCAAGGAAGTGATTGGGTTGGCTATTTTTGAAAAGCCTTCTATGAATCTCTGGTAATAATCGGTAATTCCCATGAAGGACCTAACAACTGTTACGTCTTTTGGTACTGGCCAATCTTCGATTACCCAGATCTTTTCAGGATCAACTGAAACCCCTTCCTAAGTCACCACGCGACCTAAGTACTGGATTTCATCCCTGAAGAAATCACACTTACTGAACTTCGCAAAGAGCTGTTTCTCTCTCAATTCTTGTAAAATTATCCGTAAATGTTCCTTATGTTCCTCTTCATTTTTAGAATATATTAAGATGCCATCGATGAATACAACAACAAATTTATCTAAATATTTCTGCATTATGTTATTCATTAGACACATAAAGATGACTGGGGCATTAGTAAGCCCAAATGGCATTACGACGAACTCATAATGTCCATACCTTGTTCTAAAGGATGTCTCATTAGAGGAATTTTGGGGTCTAAAATGGGCCTCCTAAGGAAAATAATAAAATAATAGTTAAAATAATAAAATAATATTGATTAATTTTGGAGGAAGAAAGAAAAAAACTACCTTTTGTGTTCGTATTTTCGACATATCTCCCTGTGTTTTTACTCAAATTTCGATCAGGAGAGCTCGTTGGATGTGTAATTTTATTCCGCATCCAACGAGTACCCACACTGCATACTTTTGATAGACCCCGCTACCCCGAAAACAAGAAATACCTGAAAAAACGTGATGATGTATTTCTTGTTTTTGGGGTAGCGGGGTCTATCAAAAGTATGCAGTGTGGGTACTCGTTGGATGCAGAATCAAATTCCGCATCCAACGAGCTCTCCCAATCAAAATTTGAGTAAAAACACAATGATATATGTCGAAAATACGAACAAAAAAAGTAGTTTTTTTTAATGACAAATATGTCAATTCAACCATTATGGTTGACTTATTTTATTGAAATTCTATTGGTTCTTGAATTCCAAATCACAAAAACTTATTTTGGCACGTTTTCTTATAAGGCCCATTTTAGACCCCAAATTTCCTCTAATGTAAAAATGTCATCTTCTTTAATTCTTACCTGATGATAGCCTAATCTCACGTCTATCTTAGAGAACACCATAGCTCCACGTAGCTGATCAAACAGATCATCTATGCGGGGCAACGGATATCTATTTTTAATTGTCATTTTATTTAGTTGACGGTAATCTATGCAAAGTCGCATAGTTACATCCTTCTTCTTAACAAAGATGATTGGTGCTCCCCAAGGGGACACACTAGGTCGAATGTATTTCTTATCTATTAATTCCTTTAACTGTGATTTTAATTCATTAAGTTCCAGAATATTCATACGATACGGAGCTTTCAAGCTGGGTACAGCACCTGGTACCAGCTCAATTGTAAAATCTAGTTCCCTCCTGGGAGGTAATCCTGGAATTTCCTCCGAAAAAACATCAGTAAATTGGTTTAACACAGGAATATCCTTTATTTTTATTTTATCTTTTTTCAGATTTATTTGCCTAATCTGTAATAGTTACAGCATAGGCTTTGCACCCTTTCCTGACTGCTCTTTTGAGTTGTAAGGCAGAAATCTGCCTGATTACAGTTTTCCTAGGAATACCCTTAACTGTTACAGACTGTTCATTATTATTCACACACATAAAGGTTTTATCAAAACAGTTTAAAACTACCTTATGCTGTTCTAACCAATCCATACCAATATGTATGTCATACGATCCAAGTGGCAGAACATTTAATTTAACAGTAGTTTTAAAATAATTCATATCCAAAGCACATTCCTTAACATAACGAGTTACCTTTGTTTTTGCCCCAGTGGCTAGTTGTACTAACCAAGATTTATCAAACCTTTCAATAGTCAGATTACACTTTTCTACTAACTGCGGTGAAATATAACTAAGGCTAGTACATGGATCTATTAAAATAGTTACAGGGGTTTTGTTAACCATACCTTCTACTTCCACCATGTAAGTTTGATAATCAGCTTGGCGGTTCTCCAACGCTGCATTGATTCAGGGCATAGTCCTTGCAAAGTCTCCAACAGTCATTTCATCTTGTATAGTATGAATATTACTGTTTGGCTTCTTCCGATTTGGGCAAATTGAAGCATAGTGTGGGCCATTGCACTCCCAGCACTTAACAGGCTCCTTCCATTTGAAATTCTTAGTGAAATTTCCATGATTGTTAGAAGCTTCCTTGCCCTTGAAGTTATTGGAATTATTGGAATTATTAGAAGCACCATTTTTGCTTCACTGGAAGTTCTTACCATTAGAATGGTTTTTGTTCTTGTTATTCCTGAAATTTTTCTGGGGTACAGACTCTTTTTTCTTGAAGTCGGGCTGATTACTGTTCTTTTTAGCCTTCCAGTTGGCTATTCCCTCTTTCTTTTTATTCTGTTCAAAACAGAAATTAGCCTCCCGCATGGCTTCTTCCATAGTTTTAGGGTTATCATATTCGATTTTGTCCTTTATATGGTATGGCAGATAGCTGAGAAACCGTTGTACTTTAGGTTTCTCATCCACTAAATACGGCACATACCTTAACAGACTTAAGAACTTATTGTTTAAGTCCTTCATAGTCATGGATCCAAGCTTTAACTCATAAAATTCCTTGGCCCTTTCTTCATAGTATTGTTCGGACAGAAATTTCTTTTTGAAGTACCTTTTAAAGGTACTCCAATTGACCTCTTTTTCTTTGATCCCCTTGACCCTTTTCAAATCTTGCCACCATATATCTGCCTTTTCAGAAAGGTTATAGATGGCCATTCTTGCCTTCAACTGATTTGAATAGTTATATATCTGGAAATATTTTCTCATTCCAGATAACCAAGATTCTGCCTCTTCTCCTTTTTCAGTTTCTCCATTGAAAGTTGGGGGTTTTATTTTCTTGAACTCCCCATAAATCTCTTCATATGGTCTGTACTTTTTCTTTCTCTTATACAACTCAGCCTCACTACTTTCACTAGTAGTGTAATAGATTTGTTGTTCCCTAAATCCTTCAGATGATGAACTGCTATCAGGTTTAGCTAGTTTCATCTTTTTAGACCCTTTTTGATGGCTAGCTTCTCTAGATTCAGATCTTTTGCTTCTCCCTTCAGTCTGAAATTTTTCCATCAAAATTTGATTTAACTCCTCTTGAGTTTTCAGAATCCTTTCATTGTCCTTCTTGACTGATTCTATTTCAGTCTTTAAACCCTTAATAGTCTGCATCAGCTCTGAGGAGTGAGCAGTTACCTCCTCTATCACAGGTTCTCTAGACATCTATCTTATCTCAATGTTTGGAGACTCCTCCTCAGCATATTCTCCTAACTTCTCCATACCTGCTTGTCAGATTCAGAAATATAATTTTTTTATGCCTTTCACATAAAACAAAAATACAGGTTAGTATGTTATTTTTACCATTCTATGGAAACTAGTTAGGCCACATCAAGGCCTAGTATTTGAACCATGCTCTGATACCACATGTCAAAACCCCAAAATTTTGAAAAATTTAAAATTTTTAAAATAACCTATAATCTCATTAAATGTAGTCATTAACTGTTTGATTAGTTTATGTTACTAGAATTGTACTAAATGATCTTTTGATTGTACTTAACGTTTAAAGAGAATTTCTTTTCCGTTACTGCTTGTTTTTCTGTTTGCAACACAAGGTGGGTTTGTCAAGAAGGACTGGGCTTACTTAGCTTTTGAGCTAACGCAACAGTTTCCTTTTATTACAGGTATACAGGTAAGATATATGAGTTGCTGATGACTAGTCTCAGAAGTCATAATACAATTTGCTGTACATAGTTTAATTCAAGAAAGTACATACATGCTAGACAGTTTTACCATGCTCCTACAGGTAAAATTCTTTTTATGTTTCTTTGAGATCTATTTCTAGAGAATTGAATTCTACTCTCTTAGATGACCGTTAACTTTTAATCCAGAAGAATAGAGTTTCACAATTCTGCAAGGAATGAAACCATTTAAATGCTCATACGGAAAGTCAGTGTAAAAATATAATAATTACTTTTTACTTAATCAGATAGCATGTTAGAGAATTCACAACAACAACTATTTGGATTTTTTATTATTATTTATTCATAGTTAAGGTAACATGCCATGCACCAAATTCAGATTTTTAACTGTCGTTAAAAATAATAATAAGGTATTACAAGTTTCGATCTATAAATTTCTTTCTTAAACAGTTTGCACATACAAGTTTATTGTTGGGATTAAGTATTCCCTTAATAATATTAAGGGTTTGTAATGTTTGGAATGCTACTCTATTCTCAACATCAACTCTTGGATAGAAACCAATTCACCGTTTATACTCAGTCCTAGACTGATCATATTTAACCCCTTTATGAGTATCCAAGAATATTCTATCAAACAAAAAGGTTAAGTATAATCAAGCTACCTATCATACATTAATTTTATAGCCTCTTTCCTAAATGCTTTGATTTTAGAAAGTGACAAAAGATTATTTGTTACCATAATGATTCAAGACTATTACAAGGGTCATTGATCTATCAACAAGTATCAAATGATATGAACTTAGAATAAACCAAAATCAATTTTTAATTAACATAGTTTACATATCCCCAAATATATACCTTTAAAGTAAAGTTGTGTCTCTTACCTTTAATTGAGACTAAGGTGATAGGTAAAATAGTGGTATGTTTATAACATCCACGACTTAATAATATTTCTAAGCCCTTTATAACTTAATGTATTTATAACCATTCTCCATGCTTATGTATACTAATCTACATAATAACCAATGTATAGAGTAATGATTTATCCCTACAAACTAAAGTTCATGGTTGTAAATGTCGCAGGGTTATGATGATATAACAATCATTTGGAATCTCAACATTATGATTTTGTTGGGAAAATCCATCAATGGCGATTTCGTTGTGGACCTTAGGTCTCAACCCACTGCAAGCAATATATTAAAAGTGTTACGTGGTCACTCCTTGGCCATGCATTGGTGATATAAAGGCAGTTGACTCAACCCTAAATTGTCACTTCTCCTTCGCCTTCAGCCTTTGGTCGCTCTACAAACCCTCCTGTACATTTGGCCGTCGTTGGGTCTGCTATCAATCTCCTGCTATTCCAGCTCTTCATTAACCCATCTATTGCACTGTGTGAAGAGGTTATAAGGTGAAATAACTTATTTCTTGGCTCTGCGATACCTCCATTGTTAACTCGAGCTTTGAATAGTTATAAACCTTACCTCTCCTCGCTCCAATGGCCACAAACCTCCCTTCAAGGTAGTGTGGCTTACGCTGCTTGCAAACTGTGTAATATTTGCATAGAAGGGACAATTCAGCTAGGGTTTTGTCCTGCCCATCGTTAAGTTGGAATTCGTGGGTCGCAACATCACTGTGGGAGATGGCCCTCTACTCAGGTAACTAAATAAATCCGTTTTCTTCAATATTGAAGTTATTATTAATATAAATGATTTTCTTTTACACTAAAGTAGTAGCTAACAGTCGGATTTTCATTAGATACTACAGATATGGCTGCTACCTTTCTCTGCAAAGAACAGTAATGAGGGTTACGGCATCTCGGGCCATGGTAAGCCCTTCTCTCTTCATGACTTGTCCAGTTGTGTAAATCCTTAAAGGATTACGATGGGGTTGGTCGTTGCTGCCCTTCTTAACCTTCATGGTTTTAGTTGTTAGTTTAATGTTAAACGTTGAGGGTTAATTCCCTAGCTCTCTTATAGAGCTCTCCGGCTTCGACCGCGTGTGTAAAATCTTGTTTTGTAATTATGAATTTTCTTCTGTGTTAATATACTGTAAAATAAATACTGTGTAGAAAACCCTAGGCTGTATGCCTGCCTCCGGATGAGGTTATGACCTCATCATTTTGTTTCCCTTCACTGTACTCATAATTTTTAGGGTTTTCACCCAAAGTTTTATAATATAATCTATTATAATGTTTCCTGTATCTTTTGGTTTGTTTATTGCATATATTTTGTATCTAAACTCTGTACAGGAATTAATAGAATAAAATAAGGGTTTATAACAGCTTAAACTGTGGATTTATATTATGGCCGTAGGTGAAAATATTGTCTTAACTCTTGGTATTTATTTTACAAGTATAACTGGATTTATAGGGTTCGACCCTAATTTTACAGTTTGAGTTTTAAGTTCAGTTGTTTAATCTACCATTAAAATTATAACTCTGTTGGCAACTGTGGGTAAAATGAATTGGATTAACTCATAATGATTAAGCTCACTGTTCGAGCAATATAATGATTCTGTTATTACCTTGGCTTTCTAAAATAAACAACTTTGCTTTTAAAATAAATAACTGAGTTATTATATTATTGATAAACTCTTTATATAAAGTTACTGTAAAGGTTATATACTTTGGTTTACTTATTATGTATTAACTTCTTAAATGTTATGTAGGGTTTATACCCTTATACCAATATCATAAGTGTTGATTCTACTTTCTGACATTATTTTAGGTCATGTTATAAATACTGTAATTTATCTTGTTATATAAAGAATTCGGGAGATAAAGTACTCTCCAGCTTATTGTCAAATAGATTTATTGTTAAGGTTTCTGAACTCGCTTTACAACTTGACTTCTATTTATTAGAAGCTGTGAATGCAAAATGCATACCTTTCAAATTATGAAAGCTTGTGGTACTCTTATTATATTTTACTATTGCCTTCAAGTATTGTTTATTTAATTTGTAATACACAGATTATAAATATTTTATACGTAAACCTTACTTAATTATTCGTAAGGTATAAATAGTCTAGGTTTATAATTGCAATAATAAAATATTACTTAAGTGTTACTTTTACAATGTATGTATTATAGATACATTATTAGTAATAAAATAATGATATTACTTCTTACCAATGTTTCTATGATCATTATTTAATGTTGTTATCCGATGTTTGGTTTATTCATTTAGTTATAATGCCCGAGTATTTTTACAAAATACTCATTCAATATTTAAGTTTATTCTCATATACATATCTATATAAATTCCTATGTATATAATAACATTCATTTACCATATTTGAAAATAGAATAACGGTTTTGTAATCTGTTTAAGCTTAGCTGAAAATAAAAGAAGATTCAGTAATTAAATAACTGCATTCTTAACCAAAATACAGACTAACACCACTAGGTTTTAACTGTAAAATCACACTAATAAGTAATTATATCCTACTGTCAGTATTGTATTCTTCATCATTAAGTGATTAGATTCTTTAACTAAAAGATAACGATTACAAGACTTAAACAGCAGTAATACTTAGTCTATCATTTCTTTATTACAACTTGCATTTACTGGAAAACAAGGCTATAGTACCAGGAAGTAGTTTTGAAGACTGTAAGCAAAACAACTTAGGAATTTGTGAAACACTTGTATTTACTAAAAGTAACTAAATAGGAAACTCAGTTCAGAAGGTTACTACTTCAAAATGCCGAGATACTGTGCTGGAGTACGGTCTGGTGATCCCAGATGTGGAAAAACACAGTAATTCTTTAACTCAGCAACAGATTTAACTACTAATATTCTGAGA
>LPNX011013025.1:0-40135 GCA_001517045.1 Pseudotsuga menziesii
TGTACCAAGTGAGAGCGAGAAATGATCTCAAGCATCATCACGAGCTCGGAAAAAATGAATCCGGCGATATCAACAGTGTGAAAAACGGAGAACGACCGAAGTGGCGCGAAAACCGAGGCAACAAGGTGTTGGGGCACAATGTTGAAATTGTGCCAAGTGAGAGCGAGAAATGATCTCAAGCATCATCACGAGCGCGGAAAAATGAATCTGGCGATATAAAAAGTGTTAAAAACGGAGAGCGGCCGAAGTGGCGTGCAAACCGAGGCGACTATTGGTATCGACAAAATGGGCAAAAATGATGTAGAAAAAATAATGCTATGAGGTGACCATCGTGACGGTCTCGTCGTGCTGATTCCAAGACTGTAGCTAGAGATGAATGGGACGCTGTTTCTGACGAACGGTGGGTACATCAGGCCATGTGTCAATGTGGTGCGCTATAATGGCAGGGTCAAGACGGGGCATGTCATCCCAGGGATAATCCGAGGCAATGAGATCTTCGAGGATCTCCTTATCAGTACGAAAAGTTTGTGTCGTCAAATCGGTTGACGAGGGAGTAGGGGCGGAAGAGATCATATAAATGGTATTAATCTCTTCGGAAGAGGAAGAGACCGGGGAGTGGATTTCCTCAATGGTGAGTGGTGCCGTCTCAAGATCCAGATTGTTCATCTCAAAGAGAGCTGCTCTGTACTCAGGGAGATTGGGACAGTGAATGGTGTAATGCCCGTAAACACCGCATATGGCACAGGAGTGGTTAGTGCGCAGGGATTTGTCGCGAGGCTTAGGGGTTGAGTCTAGATGGACAACCGGGATAGTGGGGTCGTCGTCAAGCGTTTGCATGTACTCCTGTAATGCCGGTAACTGAGGACATAGGTGAGTCGCATGGCCCAACTCATCGCACAGCGCGCATTTGGAAGGAGCACGAAACACAGTGGGGTTTTTCACTGTCTTAGGAGGTGGGACAGCAGTGTAAGGTTGGGGGCCTCTGCCCCCAGTGGGTTTGGTAAGAAGAGGGGGGAGGTTTGTGGAGGACGATGGGGTAGCGACACCGAGAGGTGGTTGACTAGTAGTGACAATGGGTTGCACAGGTTGCAGGACGACATCCAGTGTCGGCGGGGGAACGGGAGGTGAAAGATACCAAACGGGTAATCCTAAAGTTAACCCAGGGAGGTTGAGGGTAGCCATGACCGGGGCGCTAACCACTCCTGAGGGAGGGAATAGGAAAGGAATGGTATGGATGGGTGTAGCACCAATGTGACTAGGTACCAAAGGGGGTTTAGGCAACAAGGGCGGTTGATAAGTAGGAGTTCGCGTATTATGGGACAAGGTACATATGGTTTCGGAGGTGGAGCCATATGGGTTCCGTCGAGTCTGGAGGTTGACCTCATCAGAGGACATCATGAACAAGTGGTGGGTACCTGAGTCAAGCACGGGTTGATCAGGAGCAGCGTAAGTGATTTGTTGTTGGGTAGTCGCGTTGGCTTGAGGGGGAGCCAACGGTTGAGTGTTCACTACGCCTTGGGTTGGTAAGGGGTTTTGCAACACCAAGGGTGGCTGCTGAGGTTGTGGGGGGTTGGGTGGTGCGTGAGGAGCCGCTTGTCCTTGGCGTAGTCTATCAGCAGCCAAAATTTGTTGGACTCGCTCCATGTGGGGGCAAACATGTGTGGACTGGCCATAGACCCCGCAAATAGAACAAGGATAGTTTGTTCGCAAATTCTGGCCCCTACCGCGGTTTTGTTGGCCCTGGTTGCGTTGGTTGTTTTGGTTTTGTGGCGGGTTTCCTTGGGCGTAAACCTGCCCTTGGGTAGTAGGTGGATTCTGAGTTTGCGCAGGTGCAGGAGCGGGCTGCGGTGGATAATATGGAGGTGGAGGCTGCACTGGTGCAGCTACTTGAGGAGGTTGTTGGTAGTGCTGTGGAGCGGGTTGTGGGTTTGCCGCAGGGGCTGGCTGTGGTTGGTAATAATGAGGTTGAGCTGGTGACGGCGCAGAAGCTGGTGCAGCCGGCTGGTGATAGTATGGCTGAGGTGCGACCGGGGCGGGGTAAGCGGAAGTCATATTTCCGAAACACTGAGGTGGACATGAGGGTCCATGGGTATGGTGTTGATGGGGCATGTGAGCGTACGAGTTGGTTGCTCCAGAATGTGATGTAGCCCGCGAAGGTTCAGGGCCAGGGGGAGGACGGGCTATGGAGAATGGCGGGGGCTGCGAGGAGAGACGGCCAATGATGCCATCGGTAGCGTGGGATGCCCCCGGTGCATCGTGATGTGGGGGATCGCCTCGAGGGGCGTCTGGTATGATGGTGTAAAGATAACCCGACTGGGCGTAAATGAGATCGAACTGCTGGGCTTTAAGGATAGCCTCTTCCTCCGACTGGGGTCATTCGGCTGCCACATCCTTAGCAATGAGCGGAAGGAGGGACTTGAGAAACCAATCTAGGAAGATCCGATCATCTAGCTTGATTTTGCATAGGCTACGGCATCGTCGCCATTCATGGATGTGGTCTGTGATATGGGTGGCCGTGTTCTGTCTGCATGATAGGAGGATCTCGACGCCTGCGTCATAGCGGACAGGTAATTGGAAGAACTGGAGGAAGGTCGAGGTCAGGGATGTAAAGGTGGTGTGGGTTCCGTGGGGTTGCTCGATATACCATTTGGCAGCCGATCCAGTGAAAGTGCGCTGTAATAAACGGAGGCGAATGGAGTCGTCTACTATGGAATTGGAGGAACACCATAGATGGAAAGACATGATATGGTTCTGTGGGTCCTCACCTGCCTTACCCTCAAACTTAGGGATGTCAGAGGGGAGTTTGGTAGGCATGTGGGGCCACACAGGGTTGTGCCGGATGGGGTCGTTGGTTAACCTGGCCAGGTCAGGTAGGTTGAGGCTAGCCATGTAGGGCAAACTGGATGAAGGGTGTGGCACGGTAGTGGGTTGGACCACGTTGGGGACCATGCCCCCAGTTGGAGGGGTCATGTGAGGTAGGTTTCCCCCAAGTGGGGGAACGACGGTGGTATGAGAAAGTCCTGCGCCACCAAGGGCGGTAGGAGTCACTAATGGAGTGGGTATGGGTATTCCTGCCGTAGGAATAGGTACGGTGAGGGGAATGGTAGATGGGCCTCCCGTAGAGGGCATACCCATGATAGGTGTAGTAACTGGTATAGTGGCGGATGTACCACCGGTGGTCCCTATAATGAAGGGATTGGGATTCACGCCAGCCATGGGGCTAGTGGGGGTAGTGTAAAGAGTGTTCTCGGAATCTGGTGACGGAGTCCTATGTCGCTGATGAGTGGAGTCAAGTGACAAGGCTCGAGATCTACGGTGATGACGGGTGGTGTCGAGTGAACCGTGCTGTGGGGGCTCGCCTCTGAGGCGATGAGAATGTCTTGGAGAGTCAATAGTGACAAGTGGTTGTCAAATATGTGGGTTGTGGTGTCGAAAAAACAACTCAAAAACCCTAATGCAACCGTGTGTGCAGAAGGAGAGCTTGAAAAATAAGGCGCTCAGGCCAAAAAACAACTCAAAAAACCTAGTGTAACTGCGTGCTACAATAGGCGGAGTGTCAACAAAGTGGTCAGAATACCAATAAGCAGTCGGTTTCCTAAAAAAGAAAAATCGGTGGACTCACTAGACCAAGAGGAGGTAAGGGAGCATGCAAACACCTAACTAATAGTATTATGACTCAACTAAGTATATCCTCTGCAAGGTGATGAAATCCAAGTCAGACAATATAAATAGGACAGTCAAATGGCTAAAGTATCCCCCTACCGGGAGGGACACCGGGTACGCAAACCTAGAAGTATGGCAACTAAGACACCCCGTTCATGACACGTCCAGAAAGGTAAATCTGCCGCTTGGTCCTTTAACCGCAATATTCCCTATACAGGGATATTCCGAGAACTGCGAAAGGTAGCCCTTCAGTTACTGAATGGATTTCGGTATTCCACTCAGACTTCCGGAACCAATCTCACGACTTCAACCCTCGTAAGGGAGAGGCCCTCTGATAAACCGGTTGTGACCGTGTCAAAAAATACTAAGGGATTTTGGTTCCCTAATGGACAACAACTATGTCTCACGTGTAAATAACCGAGGGGTGTTATTGGAAGCCTATCCCCCCGATCCTACCTAACTACAAAGTTCTTTTGTGTTCCTCAAATGAGGTTATAGTGTTGGTTGAGTTAAGTAAATTTTAGGTCTCACTTGAATTAGGGGATAGATTGTGTGCTTATGAGGTTATGATTCCAAAATAGTTGCTCAATAACAATAATAATGTATGAAAAACTTTAAAAAATATTACCATGCGAATTTTTTCTGAAATAAATAATGCTAAAAAAAATTTTAAACAAATCTGTAAACAAGGGACAGAAATGGCTGCAGGGCTGCAAGTGGAACAGGTGGCTGTGCAAGTGCAGGAAAAATGGAGGCAAAGTGGCTGGGTTTCGGCGCGGAAGCAAGGGAAAAAAACAGTTCGCGGACCGCGGGTATGGGGCGGACTCGCGCGGTCAGACCGCGGGTTCGAAGGCGACAGTCGCGCGCAGATCGCAGGTTTAACGGAAACAGGCGCGGTCTAGGTTGCAGGGTTTTGGCTGGCAGCGGCGGTCGGATCGCGACTGTGTAATGAACAGTCGCGGTCGGATCGCGACTGTGGGCTGAAAAAACGCGGTCGGGCCGCAACTGTGAAAGTTCAAAGACGCATCCAGGACGCAGGAAAAAGGCCGACAGCGGCGATCTGGTCACGGGTTAGGGCCTGAAATGCGCGGTCGGGCCGTGACTGTGGAAGAAAAAGGTGCGGTTTCCGGCGGCCGAAAACGACAGCCGAAAGTACAGTACGGAAAAATAAACTAAAAAAGACAGCGGAGTCGCCAAAACTGTTGCTAGGGTTTTCACCCTAGCTTGTGTGAATGAGCACCTACTAAGGAATATGGATTCCTTACTAGCAGTTCAATGATATATGAATTAAATAATGATAAACTGAAACGAAAACTAATCTAAATACGTTCTTGAAGCTAGAACGGTAAAAAGCAAATAACATGAAACAATACGGTGAAAAGTGAATAACATGAAGCAAAAACGGTAAATAATAAATAATGAACTTTATTGATGTTACCTCCAATGAGGAGGTTGATGGATTTCGTCGCGCTGGTCCGATGTCGGTGGCTTCGAGCTCCAAGCTGCTTCTTCTCCTTCTCCGATGGTGGAAATGGGCCAAAAAGAATTCTCAATGGTGAAAGTAGCTTGATGGTAAGCTAGGGTTTTAGGAATAATTTCGGCAGAGGCAGGGTGCTTATGATAATGGATATGGAATAATGGGTCTCCATCACTTATTTATAAAACCATGTGGTTTAGGTCAGCTTTTTAGGGTTTTAGCTGTTTAGGGTTTCAACTATTTAGGGTTTCTTCTTTTTTCCTCATTATTTTATATTTTTTATTCCTTTTTGGATATTTTTGGAGGAAAAAAGGATTTTATAGCCTTTTGGATGCATTTTAAGCTTTTTGGTGACCTTTTAGATGGTTTTATGGGTTTTTGATGGAGGTATGGTAGGAAAGTGGAAAAATGAGCCATGTAATGGGGTAGATGAGGTAGTTAACCATTTTTGGGTGTTAACAGTATCCTTTTTCCTTCTTCAAACTAAAAACCACTCTTAATAACATAGTCATGAATCTTCCTGCCATGTTTCATTTCACCAGTGAGAATTCCTTCACTATACATAAGTGATACTTCTTTGACTTCCAAAGCACCTTCCAGTGTTGTGGCATAGTTATATCCATGACAAAACATTAGTAGTGACTGCTCACCCATCAATAGCATAGCAAGCTCCTTGAGTAATATTCATGTGCTTCCAGCTCACCTTAGTAATGAATATATTATATTTTTAAAAGAACTATAAAAAATTTGAATGAACTAGAAATACTTATAGGAGCATAAGCTAAGAACTAAAAATGTTATAAATACCTAAAGTATTAAACATGAAGTCAAAACAAAGGCAAAACTTAGGATAAAGGGCATAAAAACTGAAGGCTTAAATAATTTTAGGGTACAAAACTATCCACAAAGCAGGGAAATAGAACTAGGTCAAACATTGGCTTCAACTGGGGGATGGCATTTCCCTGTGATTTGCCAAGAACCATAGTTTCGGTGCCTTATTCCCTATAGATCAATTTCCTAGTCCATTGGATTATGGATTCTTATACCAAATCTCTGAAAATCTCTCAAACTCTAAGCACACACCTCTTAAATAACAAAATAGTGTTGCAAACCAAAATACTAAAAATGATCTACATGCTCATATGGCGAGCTTATTCTCCTGCCTAATCCTACTTCTAATCGGTAGAAACAAACTAATCATGTATAATCATACTTCCAGTGAAGCCATGATAGCATCCAACCGATTGTAACAAATTCTTGCATGTAGAAACAAATCAAAGAAGTCTTTAACATTTGTAGCGGAAATTTGATTTGCAACACATACTTACAACTATATTCTTCTTGGATTTCAAATTCTAGAGAGCTGAAACCTTCTCAAAACCATGAATTCGTATAAATAACCATTGGGTCCTCCCAATTTTGCTGCGTTTCCAACTGATACAAAAATTGACATTGTTCCTCTACTCCAAAATGATATTTCATTTGTTTTGTTGGAAATACAGAATGAATATTTTCCATGCATTGGAAATCGAAGGAATCAAATTTATACTGAGTTTGCTCACAATTTCCTTCAACAGTATCAATAAAAACGTCATTTTGAAAATTAACAAGATGATCTTCCTCTTCCATGCTTCCACTAGATGTATAGTTTCCATATAACCGCTCAGGTTGTTCATGGACAATGAAATGAATGCCTTCATAGATCTGTTGATTAGATTCAGCTACATCACACCCATCTAGATCTTGGATTTTTAAATCATCACCATATTCATAAAAAATTGGAGTAGCCTAATAATATTTCGATGATGATGCTGAAATTTCATGTTTTTCTTCATTTAATAAATCTTGAAGAGTCTTTTGTGACATCATATCATCATGAAAACAACTAAAGTTAGTTTAACCAAATTCTTCTACAATAATTCCTTCATTACAAGGCTGATTTTCATAAATATTTGGAGCAACGGATATAGTTGATATAATATCTTTTGCATTATCAACACCCCGAGCATCACAACAATCCTGAAATTTTCTCTTTGAAATAGAAGAATCAGCACACATTTCAAATTAAATTGATTGTTGTTGATCTTCGTAAAAAAATGGGACAGTTATTTCGTTGTGAGAACAATTATTCAACATGTTCACTGAATTTACAATTAGATTGTCATCAACACCGATTTTAACATTGTCCTGCAACCCTTCATAGACAGTGTGATTTTCAATGTTTTCTTCAATAGAGAATTGGGCTTCACAATGAGATATTTATTCGTGAATTTCATTAGTAAGGCTATGCTGTTCATGTTGTATCGAATCCTGAAAACTGTTAAATGTCTCATGGACTTCTTTTTATTGAGATATTTCTTCATGAATTTTTCTAGTAAAACTATTTTGATCATTATTAATAAGAGATTTTTTTATCTTAAATTGCTCACAACAATCCTCTAAAAGGAGATCAGTAGAATAAATCCTCTTGCAATAAACATAAAAAGGCAACATGGAAATATTTTATTGATGAAATACTAGATATAGGAAGTGATCGGTACCATTGTCTATCCTTTCCTTCCAAAGAATACATAAACATTTTCAAAAGAATACATAAACATTTTCAACAATACATCCTCATGATGAATATTGAGTTGGTCGATGTATTGATAAAACTCAATCAAGTGTTGTGACGGATGGTCATGGCCATCTCCTCTAAATATTGGAAGGAAATCTCCCCATTCATCCATAGTAGGCACGTTATTTGGAAAATCCAGAACAAATAAAAAATTAAAAGGTGCAAATCTTGCAGCCACAATGGCTTCCATGGAATTTGATATGTTAAACCAGTGGAGTCGCCAACAGATCCCTCCTCTGTGAAGTCATTGGTGAAAAAATTGTAGTCTAAAGCGTGCAACGAGCCCTTGTTCACCATCAAAGACTGGATCTACTTGTTATCAAACCAATGAATAATTTATAGTTCCTCCCTAGTGGAGTCGCCAAAAAATATTTTTCCTAAAGTCTGCTACCTAGACTATGGGGTCAGCAGTGTTCAGGCACCTCAAATAAAAGATTTTTTTTATAGGTTTTGTTTGGATAACAATGCAAATCAAAGGGTAGGGATAACAAGGCAGAAAACTATGTCTGAAAACTTCAGCAATACAGATGTAAAAGGCAAGAATCTTGCAGGAATGAATGACAAGTATAAAAGGTACAGGAGATAAGCTTTAACATATATACAACTACAAACAATAAACTAACAGTTCATATCTGTAGCACATATATAAGAATATTGGTTTTTGAAAACACTTTTCAAATAACAATAAGTATTTAATATTTACATTCATACATGAAATGAAACATAGAAAACATCTACACAACATTCATAGCATGAAGAGTTCAAACTAAACTAAAGAATATAAAACATTTTATATCAAAGGCCTAGCTCCATATAATGTATTAACAGTCATTCAAAAAAACAAAAAAATCTCTTACAGAAGTAAACATAAATGTCTGCACAGTCTCCTAGGAGCGACTCCCATGTGTATCTCTCTTTTCTCAAAAAATATTACAAGTATATATAGAATAGATGTTGATGTATTTGTAACTTTGGAATGTATTCATCCATCTATATTATGTATTGTACCCCGATGTTTATTCCGGGATCTGTCTATAATGTAATTGATTCATGTCATGCCTCGATGTTCCAATCGGGAAGTTTCTATAATGTAAACAAGTCATGTCAAGTCATTGTGGGTAACCCTCCTATTGGTCAAGGGTTAAAGTCCCCGCAGTTGTGGGGCCCTAGGGTTATTATATTATCCTAGTGAAGTTGATCCTAGGTGAGTCATTGTAAGTCGAGGTAATAATCCCCACCATCTAAGTCAAGGTTAAACCCCCTTGTTGAGAAGAGGGCAAAGTCCCCACAAGTTGTGGGGCACTAGGGTTATTAGTCACTCCTAGAGATGTCGGCTCTAGTAAGTAATTATTAAGTGAGGCCGACATGTTGGAGTGGGATTCAAGTGAACGGAAGAATATAAATAGAGAGTGAGTCTCTCTATTTATCACACATACACTCACTCATTGGGGCGCATGAGTGAGAGAGGAGAAGCTCTCTCAGTGTGTGAGAGAGAGAGACAGAAGTTGTGGAGATCATCTTTATGTTTTTGAGTTTTATTTCTACCATTGGTGCTCATTCTATCTCTGAGGAAGTTGCGGTGTTTTCTCCTTTATGGTTTCCCTAGGAAAGTTCTTTGTGTCTCTTGTCTCTTGTGTTTTATTGATGTGCATGTTATTCTCTCAGTTAAATATCCTAAGCTCATAATGCTAGCTTAGAATGATAAAAATCTAACATGGAATCAGAGCTAAACTGAGAAGAAGAAATTGTGCAGCTACAAAATCTAGGGATTCTTAATTTTTGGGTCTCTCTCCACAATCCATCAGTAAAATTATCCTAGGATAACTCTCCACTAAAGGGCGCATCTTTCTATCGAAGCGGAATTCGATTCCGAGCATTTTTAGTTTTTGGTGCGGGAAATTATGGATTCTTACAGAAGAGGAATTTTTGAGTGAGCCCAACATAGGATTTCTATACTCATCAAAATCGAATTTTAGAGACCTGGAACAAGTTTTTTGGTTGGGTGAAACTCCGGGAAAGTCAAACCCTAGTTTGACCCCGAGCTAGAAAAACCCTAAATACTAAAACTGCTAAGTTTTGGTACATTCGCTATATCCCACGATTTGTGAAGGATCGGGAGCGAAAAATTTCAGAGACCTAATATAAAATCTTTATTTATAGTGTATCCAAAATTCAGCCTTAGATTCTCTATATTCTGGGAAATTTATCCCTCCAAGTTAGGGTTCCAGCCTCTTCCAGAATTCATCCCTAAACAGGACACCTGGGAAGAATTGCTATATATTGGGATACAAAATTCCAAATGAAATTTCTGAAGATTTTCCAGAAAGGGCACGAAATTTAATTTCTGTGATCTGAGTTTCAGAATCAGAAGATGAACCAGTGACATGTGGAAGTTCATATAACTTCGCTGTTCTGAACAGTCCTGTAACAGGTCACCTTGGGAAAATGATCATAAATCCCAATTAGTGAAACCAATTCTGATGAAACCTATGGTGTTGGAATAGGTACAATTGATTATGCCTCAGTACTAAATTTTAGACATAGAGGAGTATTAATTTCAGATATACCACAGAAACAGTAACAAGAATTTTTGCAGAAGAAATTGGAAAACTAGGGCTTCCTGTTCCGGGAGCTTCCGTCCACTGTTTCCAGAAAATGAGTACATTGGACAGCTCAACTTGAAGAGATCTATCTTTCTATCCAATCAGACCTGAAATATTTCAAGTTTTAAAAATTAGGATTTCTCTGACAAACCCTAGATCAGCTAACTCCGGAACAAGAACGGACACCTCAAATCGGTAAGATCTAATCCTTTGCTATTTTCATTTGAGGTCCTTATTTCAAAATGATCTATCACATCAGCTTGATGATAATATTGGTGAAGTTGACAAATTCCAAGCATGGAAGTATATGATCTCTCTGAAGAAAATGAATTGGACACCTACATGAGTAGAGAGGTTCCAGTTCTAGAGGGAGATGAGGCTCAAAGCCTTACACAAGAAGAAATTGGTCAAGACCAAGAAGATCATTGCTGATTCAATCACGGATAAATTTGTACCACAAGTGTCTTTCCTAAAGACACCAAAGATGTTTGATTCCTTGATCAAGCTCTTTGAAGGGAAGAACATAAACCGGAATATGACTTTGAGAAAATAGTTGAAGAATGTGAAGATCCAGAATGTAGAGACCTTACAGTCATACTTTACAAGGGTCTCTCAAATTAGATAACTTGAAGCGGTAGAATGCAAAAGTGGTGATAGTCACCTTGAATGGTCTCCCAGGATCATGGGATTCATTCATTCTAGGAATGTGTGCCAGAAGAAAGTGATTACTTTCAGCAAACTCTGGGAAGAAGAAGAAGCTTGACTCATAATAAGAGAAGAGAAGATGGGAGCAACTCTCACCATCGAAATAAGATCCCTCAAGTGATGAGGAATATGAAGAACTCAACTCTTGAAGAACCTCTTATCCATCTTAGCATTTGGATAAGAAACGATGCTATTATGAATGAATAAGATGATGAAGCTGAAGGATCAATAAGCAGTCTACCCATGAAACAAATAAAGATAAGTATTCAATTGTCATTTCATGATATTTTTTTTCATTATGCATTTGTTTATATTCAGTTAATGTATTATGCATGATAGAATGTATGCATTAAGGACAATATAATACTAATATGCATGTGATGGATAAGTAGCTCATGGTTCTATACAACTCTCCATTGCTACTTATCTAGAATTAAACCTCTTTGCTGACATATTGGATTAGTGCGCAATCCCAATGTTGTCCCGGTAGAGATGGAAGGCATCTAGAAAGTTTCTGTGAGATATGGATGGATGTTGTATTGGCTAAAGTAGTTGCATGATCATATATTTATGTATAAGAACTTGCTAGTATGAATATTCCTTATAAAATGTTTCTAACCATACAAATGCATTTGACTTGTAGGAAAGATCGCGTACATAATCGCCTACAAGCAAAGAAGGATAACACTTGTTCCAAAGAACAAGTGACGACAGTTCAAGATGAAGAATAAATATGATGAATGCAGCGACATCATTAATAAAGAACCTTCCAGCTATGAAGAAGTAACCAAGAAGAAAGGGAACACCAGTTCAAGAAGAATGATGTCTAGGATGCAGTATCGAGACTTGAAGATAAGTTCATAGTTCCATCATGTAGTAGATGGAAACATCATGGAATAACACATACATAATGAGCTTGATGAATATCTGAACCTATGCTACAAGGTTTATAGAGGATGACAAGCTCATAGATGGGTGTGAGAAGAACTTTTGAAAAAGTTCAAGATAGAGGATCTTGGTATCCAGTGATCCTAGATGGATACATAGAATATTAATAGCAGAGGAAGCTACTTTTCACTCCGGTATAGAATGTTTCAGTGCATGGAGTATGAAAGACATAGGGAGTATGATGCTCCACTTCAGAGGGAGTGACTGCAGAATATCCTGAGGTTCGACATTGTATGACATGATGGATAGATTACTGATGACTCTAGGCTTTACTAAGAGTAAAGTGGATTCCAACCTTTGCTTCAAGGTTGAAAGTGAAAGACCAGTGATGCTCCTGTTATGTGTTGATGCACTATTTTCTAGGAATGGAGGTGTGGACAAGGCAAGTATGTAGTAGAGATCCTGAAGAGGTTCAGGATGATGGACTGCAAGGCCATGACCACACCTATGGCATAGAACTTGAATATGTTGAGTGATGCTTCATCAGAAGCGGTTGATGCTTCAATGTATTGTCAGATGATTGGTTCCTTGATGTACCTGACGAATATGAGACCAGATATTTGCTTTGCTATGAACACATTGAGATATGTTCACATGATGGTTGCAAAGCATGCAGTGAGGTACCTAAAGGGTACAGTTTATTATGGGCTCAAGTATGAGGCGAGTCAAAAGATTATGTGGATTCATATTGGGAAGGCAGTGCCATTGATAGGAAGAGAAATTCGAGGTGCTACTTCAGTATGGGATCAAGTGTGATCTCTTGGTTTGGCAGGATGGAGTTCTGGATGGCACTAAGTATAGCTGAGGCAAAAGATGTTGCCACTTGATATTTGGGAGGTAGTATGTTTCTTTTGAAAACTACTATTTGATTTGGTTGATCTGACTTGCATTTGTTGTATGATGTAGAGAGGAGCAGTGATCCAGATCAAGATCTCTTGAAAGAAGGATTTCTAGCATAGTTGATAAGACATGTTTCCCTCGGATGTAATCGGTCCTGGTGAAGCTCACAGGTCATCCTTGGACGTAATCAGCCCTGGTGTGATTCTATGCTAGAAATGACCAAAGTAAAGTTTGAGTACTTCAAGGAGAAGCTTGGTGTTCTTAAGATCGAGGTTCCCTCCAAGGGGAAATGATGAGACCGAGAGCCATTTTGACATGGTGAGAGGATTAGGTTCCTTCCATGGTCAGATGTAAGGGCTAAGCCATTCTGTCATGGTGAGAGGATTTGGTTCCTTCCATGTCAGATATGAGTGCTAAGCCATTCTGATGTGACTATAGAATTGGTCTCTACATGATCAAATGTAAGGGCTAAATGCCATTCTGGGAATGGAGGTGCCTGGTCAATTACCAGGAAAACTCAGTCTAGGACTGAGAAGCCATTCTGATGTGAGAGAGGGATGTGTTCCCACTTGATTAGATGTAAGGGCTGAACCATTCTGTCATGGCTAAAGGATTAGGTTCCTCCCATGTCATATGTGAGTGTTGTCCATTCTGACGAGTAGGTTAGATGTAAGGGCAACTGCCATTCTCCGGGAGAATGGAGGCACCTGGTCAGTTACCAGGTAGCTTAGTCTAGGACTGGGGGGGAATTCTGATGTGATGGTAGGATTAGTTCCTCCATGATTAGATGTGAGTGCATGCCCTTCCGATGTGGTGCTTTCGGGTATGGTCGGATATAAGTGCAGAGCCCTTTCGATGCAGTGCTTTCGAGCATGGTCGATTGTAAGTGCTGAGCCTTTTCGATGCGGTGCTTTCGAGCATGGTCGACTATAAGTGCTGAGCCTTTTTGTTGCGGTGTCTTCGGACATGGTTGGATGTAACTGCAAATCCCTTTCTATACGGTGTGCTTGCACATGGTCGGATATAAGTGCTGATCCATTCTAGCGCGATGTGTTTACACATGGTCAGATGTGAATGTTGGGCCTTTCTGACAAGATGAGGTCAAATGTGAGTGTTGGGCATGCCTTTCTGACAAGATGAGGTCAGATGTAAGAGCTGGGCAGGCCATTCTGACTTAAGTGTCAAATATAAGCGCTGATGAAGACCTACATGAAGGGTAGGCCTACAGGACTGACTTTGTAGAACTTCCTGTGACGAGAAGAATGAAGAAGATAGCACCATTTAATTGAGATAGTAGAAGCAGTAATGATGATGATGATTCAGTGATGATCCAGTTTCGATGATGATCTAGATAAAGTGATGATCCAGACTTAATGATGACCCAGTAGTGATGATCCCAATCAAGTGATGATCCAGTAGTGACGATCCCAATCAAGTGATGATCCAGACTTGATGATGATCTAGTAGTGACGATCCTAATCAAGTAATGATCCAGACTTGATGATGATCCAGTACTGACGATCTCGATTAAGTGATGATCTAGACTTGATGATGATCCAACAGTGATGATCTAGATAAAGTGATGATCTAGATCTATTGATGTTGATCCATATCGAGTGATGATCTAGATCCAGATGAATATGACTTGAAGATGAAGATAACCTAAAGATGAAGATGACTTGAATATGAAGATGACCTAAAGATGAAGATGACTTGAATATGAAGAGAACTTGATGATGATCCAAATGATACAAAGAAGAAGACTTGTGCTGATAAATTGTGTCGAGAGAATACCTTCCTAGTTAAGAGGGAGTGTTGATGTATTTGTAACTTCAGAATGTATTCATCCGTATATCATATGTATTGTACCCCGATGTTATTCTAGGATGTGTCTATAATGTAATTGATTCATTTCATGCCCCGATGTTTCGATCAAGAAATTTATATAATGTAAACAAGTCATGTCAAGTCATTGTGGGTAACCCTCCTATTGGTCAAGGGTTAAAGTCCCCGCAGTTGTGGGGCCCTAGGGTTATTAGACTATCCTAGTGAAGTTGACCCTAGGTGAGTCATTGTAATTCAGGACAGTAGTCCCCACCATCTAAGTCAAGGTTAACACTCCTTGTTGAGCAGAGGGAAAAGTCCCCACAAGTTGTGGGGCACTAGGGTTATTAGACACTCCTAAAGATGTCGGCTCTAGTAAGTAATTATTAAGTGAGGCTGACATGTTGGAGTGGGATTCAAGTGAACGGAAGAATATAAATAGAGAGTGAGTCTCTCTATTTATCACACACACACTCACTCATTGGGATGCAAGAGTGAGTGAGGAGAATCTCTCTCAGTGAGAGAGAGAGAGAGACAAAAGATGTGGAGATCATCTTTATGTTTTCGGGTTTTACTACTGCCATTGGTGCTCATTCTATCTTTGAGGAAGTTGCAGGGTTTTCTCCTTTATGGTTTCCCCAAGGAAAATTCTTTGTGTCTCTTGTCTCTTGTGTTTTATTGCTGTGCATGTTATTCTCTCAGTTAAATATCCTAATATCATAATGCTAGATTAGAATGATAAAAATATAACAACAAAAACTAAAGAAAGGATCCAAAGTTTGTTTAACAGATCAACTTTTTAAGGCTAAGTTTTTCTAATTATAGAAAAAATATAAATAAAAAGGGAAATCTATTTAATGACATGTGTCAAGTGAGGATCACTTCAAATCCTTCTTGTTGCTTAAGCTAATGTGACTAGACCATTTAGGGCACATGACTTTGCTTGTAACCTCTTGATTCCCTTCTGCATGTAACGAAGCTTTGTTGTCAGCTCTTCTTTATCTTTCACTAATTGCTCTTTTTCCTCTTGCACCAGTTTCCTCCTTTTCACTGCTTCCTCTAAGATGTTGGTAATTTCTATAGCTCCTTTCTTTAATGCTTGAGAAGAAATAGTGCTAACAATATCAGGTCCACTATCATCCTCTGTATCAAAAAATGACTTCCCTGGAGGTGCCACGAGATTGATCTTGAACTTTTCTTCGTAAATATTTTCACTTGAGAGAATGAAGTGTTTTGACAACCTCCACTTCAAATCTATACATTCAGATTCACAAGATGGCCTTTTCTCTGCACGAATTGAAGATAACACAGAAGTTGTAGAAATTGCGGGAGAGATTCACTTGCCAATAAAAACGCTGCATTGGGTTATGTCTTAATAGAAATAATTTATGTTTTATATAATTTGATGAAACTCAACCTCAATAGAAACCTTAGGCACCATTTGGTAGACGAAATTAGGGTTTAGCTGGAACATTGTTTTATTGCTATCAGTTGTAAACAACAAAGCATATTTATCAAATATTACTCATAGAACCATTTATATACTGCTCCATATACACACAAAGAGTCGACCTATGTTGTACAATACAATCTCATTGTAGTATGGAGTAAAGATACTAAAAGACACCATCTCTCATACAGGTTTTGCCGGTGGACTGAACATTTTAATAGGAGGTGAATTTGGGTGAAATTCTGGGAAAATGAACTCAAATAACCACTTTTAATTCCTAAACTATGATGGATGTTGAAAACTGGGAAGAGGTTTTCTAAATCACCTCGTCTACAAAAAAAACCCATGTTTTGGTTTTTCTAATTTTGTCTCTGTTTGATCAGAAAATGTGTTGAAAGTAAACTACTAATCTACCATGAAATCTGGAAATGCTTGATAAAAATATGACATATGCTCAGCCATCTAGAAATATTTGGTATTGATTTGATCTCATTCCCAGGAAGAACATCCTTCAGAGATAGACCATTTCGATCCAAAACCCTTCGAACAAGAGAAAATTCATTCAAGTGGACTTGACTTGATGGAAGCCCAATTAGAACATCACCAACAGAGATTGTCTCCATATTTTTCTTGAGATTTGGGCATGGGTATCCTTTTTCCTTCTTAATACTAAAAACCACTCTTAATAACACAGTCATGAATCTTTTTGCCATGTTTCATTTCACCAGCGAGAATTCCTTCACTGTGCATAAGTGCTACTTCTTTGACTTTCAAGGCACCTTCCAGTGTTGTGGCATAGTTATATCCATGACCAAACATTAGTAGTGACTACTCACCCATCAATAGCATAGCAAGCTCCTTGAGTAATATTCATGTGCTTCCAGCTCACCTTAGTAATGAATATAATATATTTTTAAAAGAACTATAAAAACTTTGAATGAACTAGAAATACTTATAGGAGCATAAGCTAAGAACTAAAAATGTTATAAATACCTAAAGTATTAAACATGAAGTCAATTAAACAAAGCCAAAACTTAGGATAAAGGGCATAAAAACTGAAGGCTTAAATCATTTTAGGGTACAAAACTATCCACCAAGCAGGGCAACAGACCTATGTCAAACACCTACTATAAATGTAGGAAGAACAAATTACAAGAAGAATCAAGGAAACACAAAGAGGATCATATATGACTCCGTGAAGGTTAACCTCATGTCAATGATCACACCATTGAATATGGCAAAGAAGTGTTTTGAAACACTCACAAATATTTATGATAAGAAGTACCCTACTCAAAATAGTGATTTGAAGAACAAGCTACACAACATGAATATGGAAAGATATGAGATTTTAGCCTCATTATTCACAAAGATTTCACAGGTGAAGGATAGGATGATCTTCTTCAAACTTCCATCGATGTCTCCATGATTCATGGGATACCTTTCTTGTTGCATTAAATGGAATAGAATAGTAGCCCAAATTTGAAATACTTTGGCATTATTGCATTCAAGAAGAAGGGTGCACCTAAAATAAAGTAGCGCACACTAAGGAGGAGAATCTAGCTCTCATGGCTAGAACCAAGAAAGGGAGGAAGCCATTCACTCCAAAGAAGAAAGAGATTAATAAATATTTTGACAAATCAAATATTCTATGTTTTTATTGTCAAAATACAGGACACTTTATAGTATTTTCGTGTGGATAAATGAAAAGAAGGAAGATTCCATGCTTCCACTGTCGTTGGAGAAACTTCCAAAGAAGATTCTCCCAAAGAGAAAGAGACAAGGATGGAGTATTACCTCTTATTTGCTTTGTCCAAATATCTCATCACAAGATAAGATAGATGGTTTATTGAGAATGGTGCTTCAAATCACATGTCAGGATACAAGGGCACAATCTCCAACCTAAAAGAGAAATAGTTGGCATGCATGGTAGAATTGGGAGACAATTCCACATACTCAATCTAAGGAGTTGGATCCACATCCTTCCAACTAAGTTTAGAACACTCACTGCATGTGGAGGACATTATTTATGTCCCTGGGTTGAATAAGAACCTACTCTCTATTTATTTCCTTGAAGATAAATGCTTTTGATTCATCTTCATGGAGAATCAAGCATACTTGTGGTCGAAGAAATAGAACATTGATATTGCTACTGTTATTGGAGTTCAAGAAGGAGGAATTTACAAGGTCATAGGAAATATTATTTCATCCATGACACATCAAACTATCATCCCATGCTATATTTGGAATAGGAAGATTGGTCACCTCCACTTTATAGCACTCCCTAGTTTGCAACGAAAGGTGAAAGCTATGCCTAGTTTTTATTATGTACATGAAATTATTTGTAGAGGTTGTGCTTTAGGAAATAATGTTAAAAATAAGTTTCCTAGAAGCCATACTAGATCTGAAGGCATATTATATTTAGGGCACTCAGATATATGTGGACCCATGTCTTCCCCATCCCTCATTAGGCATCTCTACTATGTTTTATTAATTGACGATTTCTCTCGTAGGGCTTGAATTTACTTCATGAAATCCAAAAGCAAAACCTTTAGCGAATTCCAAGAGTGTAAAGCTTTAGTTAAGAATCATACAAGTAGGCATATTCATTCCCTAAGTTTTGATAATGGCAGAGAACTCAAATCAAATGTTTTAAATGAGTTTTGTAGTGATGTAGGGATATGTAGACATTTAACAGTTTTTTAGAACACTCAATGGAATGGGTTTGCAGAGAGAAAGAACAAAACTTTTTGTGAGGAAGAAAAATCCATGTTACATGATCAAGATCTATTTGCTTATTTGTGGGAAGAAGATGCTAGTACAATAGTGTACATACAGAATAGAAGTGTGCATGCATTTATTAATGAGAAAATACCTGAAGAGGTGTTCACTGGTGAGAAACTAGACATATGAAATCTTCAGATTTGTGGACGTCTTGTGTATATTCACATTCCAAAACAAAAGAGAACCAAGATGGAACCTTCTAGAAGGAAGAGAATTTTTTTGGCTACAATGAGACCTCCAAGGAATTCAGGATACATGTACCTGGTGAGAGACATGTTGAGGTTAGTCGGGATGTGACTCTCCATGAGGAGGAAACATTCAAGCGATCAAAAGAGCTTTAATGTGATCTAGAGACAAATGAGGTTGCGGATCCTATATCATAGGATTATGATGATGATTCTTCCCCTTCTAATGTTTATAGGGAGAATCCAACAGATCATGCCGAGCTACCTATCATTGATGAACCAGTTGAACTGGTTGATGAAAATCCTTCAAATAGGAGGTTAGCATGGTGCCAAGATGTATTGAGAGATGTTGAGAAGCATGCAGCACCAGTAGGCACTTCCAGAGAGATTAAGAATCCTGATAGGTATTCAAGATATGTTGCGTTAATGAGAAGCATCAATGACTCAGAGCCTTCATCATATGAAGAGGTTGCAGAGAAACAAGTGTGGAAATATGCTATGATAGAGGAATATCATTCTATTCTGAAGAATGATGTTTTGGGTATTGTTCCTATACCTAAGAGGAATTCAGTTGTAACTTCCAGGTGGATTTACAAGATAAAGCATGCTACAAATAGAAGTGTGCACAAGTACAAAGCCATGTTTTTTTTTTCTAATAAAGAGGACATTGATTATGAGGAGACTTTTTCTCCAGTGTCCAGGTGTACTACTATTAGATCTATTATTTCACTTGCATCAGTATTATGATGGAAGCTTCATGAGATGGATGTGAGATTGAGGAAGAGGTTTACATTGAGCATCCTAAGGGTTTTCTGATACATGGGAACGAGTCCCATGTGTGCAAGTTGAAGAAAGCCTTGTATGGGTTAAAACAAGCTCCTCGAGCTTGCTATGCCCAAATAGATAGTTATATTTAGAAACTAGGTTTCTTGAAGAGTGATGCAGATTCAAACTTTCACTTCAAAGTCACAGAGAACCAACCTATGGTACTAGTCCTATATGTGGATGAAATTTTCCTCATTGGAGAGGAAAGAATAATTTTTGAGTGTCAGAGGGAGTTTGAGATGAAATAATTAGGTATTATGCACTACTTCCTAGACCTTGAGTTTGGCAAAGGAATGATGAAATACTTATATCTCAAGGGAAGTACATTGTGTACATCTTGCACAGATTTTGCATGGTGGAGTGTAAATCCATAAATAATCCAATGAATTCTAATTTGAGGAAACTCAATGAAACTGAGAATGGATCGTGTCTAGTGGAACCCACATTATACAAACATTTGAAAGGCTCATTAATGTACCTAATAAATTCAAGGTTGAAAATTTTCTATGTAGTTGGCATCTTGAGTCAGATATGACGTATCCTAGACACAAACACTAGGTTGCAGGTAAGCATATTTTGATATACCTCCGCGGTACATTTGCTTATGGAATCATGTATGCTTATAATGGAGGATTGTTATTGCTTCTATATACTAATTTTGATTGGGGTGGAAAAATTGTTGATTAGAAGAGAACTTCTAGATATTGTTTCAGCTTGGGTTCTGTTATGATTTCATGGTCTAGAAGAATGAAAGGTTCAGTTTCCCATAACACTGCAGAGGTTGAGTACATTGCTGCTAGTACTGCTCATAGAGAAGTGGTGTGGCTGAGAAAGATACTTGGATTATTTTTTGGTGTAAGACTAAATCCTACAATGATCAAATGTGACAGCCAGAGTTGTATAAATATTTCTGAAAATATTTTGTTTCATGACAATTGAAACACATAGAAATGAAGTATCACTTAATTCGATACATGGTCCAAAAATGTATTGTAAAAAATAAGTACATGGCTACTAATGAGCAGATTGTAGATGTAATGACAAATCCTCTATTTGTGATGAAGTTCAAACACTTTCAAGATATGCTTGTTATGGCATAGAATGTCTCCCTCACTGAGAGGGAGTGTTAAATGTATAGCATCAGGAGTCATTCTCCATGAAACTTGTGTTGTATCAAGTCTGGAACATATGTTGTATTAAGTTCAGAAACCTCTCCATGAGACTTATGTCATATCAAGTCTGGAACTTATGTTGTATTAATTTCATCAACAGTTTATGTTGTATTAAGTTAAGATCTTGTCTTTTATCGAGCTAGGATGTTGAGGTCAAGAGAGATCCATGTACTATGATCTTATGTTGTATTAAAATCAGGATCTTATGTTGTATTAATATTAGGGCCTTGTGTTGTATCAAGGTCAGAGACTTGTGTTGTATCAAGTTCGTAACTTATGTTGTATTAATTTCATGAGTCTTGTGTTGTATTAATACTGGTCTTGTGTTATATTAAGACCATATGAATTTTTTTGTATCAATTCATCGAGATATACTATGTGATGTATGGCTATGTATGTTCACCAAGTGCTATAAGTCTCCTTTAGGGATTATCTACCCCTAGAGTGATTTACTTTATCATATGACTATATGACACAAGTAATACATATGATCATAGGCTGGAAACAACTCTTATGAGTATGATATGATAAATATGATTAATTAATTAAAAACTCATGGACCATGCATAAATTGATTAATGATAAATAAGATGAGCACGGGATTCTAATTTCCCATGTCAAGTCTCCAGTGAACTCGAATTGCACAACCATCAGTTAAGTCTAAGTTGTGGAAACAAGTTTCAGTTAATTAAGGAATCTACTCCTTGATTTATGCAAAGTGGTTGTTTTGGATGGCACTCATTGTGAAGCAATAAAGACATCCAGTTAAAATCCTAACTAATGGTCAATGGTTAGTTGATAAGTTCACATTCAGTTCAATTCATCTTTGTTCTATTCAATTTAGTTCAATCAGTTAACATTTAGTTAAAGGTAGTTAACACCAATGAATTAATGGAGGGTGCATATATTCAGTGTGGGAGATAATTACAAGGTGAAAACTTGGCACCAAGTCAAGTAAGGAACATTAGGTAATATGTGGATAGTGAACAAAGTGTTCATAGTGCCCAAAAGTCATGCAACCATTTGCTACCTCTCATTGTATGACTGAATAATCTTGTTAGTAGAGTGTTATGCACTTGGCAAGGCTGAGACAGTATTCCGAATGATCTCTATTATTTAGTGTTGCTTAGATATATTTTATCAGGAAATATGCAAGTGTTGTAAAATCATTCTCTGCCATTATTTATCATACTCAGAGGATTGTTTGTTGGTTTTTTCATCCTCTGGATTTGGAGGGTTTTCCTTGGGTACATCATGTGTTTTATGGATTGAATCATTTGTGTGTTTGAATTGTTTTCATGAGATCTAAATGCACTATATTTGTTTATCAAAAGTTTTAAAGTTCAAGTATCTTCATATTTTCTCAAACATTGACATTGGCTGGGAGGGACAAAGGGATTTGATCATGTCTCACTATTCTTAGTCCTTGTATTAACCATGGTAAAACCATTAGCATGTTGATAACAATTCTCTTAGGATGACATTCATTTATTCTTAGCATTTACTATTTGACATCGAACATAACTAATTTTAATGAATTAAAGACACACTCAAGTATATAATGCAAATACCCACAATATCGATTTTCAAATTCTTTGGGATGTCTATCACTCCTAGAGTGGACATTAGTAACTTGAAATATTGTTGTTATCCCACTATCAAAAAATTTCCTCTTTTCATCCAAATTTTTGATGTGAAACTTGTGATCATTGCGCCACATCAGATTCCAGTGTTTTAACTGCAATATTCCAAACACGTTAAAAAACATTGTCAATTCATTATAAAAAAAATTGTACTTCGAAATTATGAAAATTAAAAAAAAAAACATGTTATATGCATCAATATAATACTAATAAAAACTAAGTAGCATGGGTGAAAATGATTTCCTGTTTATTTCTTAAACCATGTCCTAAATCAATTTCCTTTTGAGCAAGATTTGTATCTCCTCTAAGTTCAAATTCTTTGACCAATGTAGACACACATTCCCATGTTAACCTACCATTGTTAGAACTTTTACATCATTCAACCCTTATATTCATCCAATCAAGATTGTTTGCAATGTAGTGATGTATCACATCCCACTGTGCACCAGTTGTATTAAAATAAAACAATGAACATACAATTAGCTACCATGGTATACTTTCATATTAATAATGGATTGTGTAGGATGACTAAAAATTAAATAAGTATGATATACATTAAAAAAAATCAAATGTATTATAAATATTCAATATATACTTACACCTCACTTTCCTCATCCTACTTTTTCCCAATAGGTTCTCCCCTTCAAATATGATGTTGGAGTTAACATCTTAAATGTGATCCTCATGATTAATACTTGTATCTATTTGAGGACTATATTGAGTGATATAAACCATGGTTCGATATTCCATATATCCCTCTACCATAGAATCCTCAGGATGTGCTCTTTGTCTGACCAAATCCTTGAGTGATTTCAAGTGACTCTCAACCATCCACATTGACCTTCTGTGTACAGGTCCACACTTCTCAATCTCCTCAACTTGGTGTATGAGGTAGTGCTACTATGCATTAAATAATGACAAATGAAAATACTTTTTCATTTCACACATTAAACGATGAATTTATCTCTTCCAATACTTTATACCTTCTTGATCTATTTCATTAAATGACAACCATCTACAAATGATGCAATCAAATCAAAGGTTTCAAAAAAAAAGTATATAGTACATTACAAGTAAAACACATGCATGTAGTCAAAATCAAAATTATTTGTGCAATGAATTAATGAACAAATTACACTCTGCATATAAATCATCACTTAGCTCATTATTTTTTTGGATCGTATATAACTTGTTTCACATTTTTGTCAAAGTTTTCTAGAGAGAGATAGGAACATACTATATAAAAAAATGATCAATAATTATTTAATCACAAATTCGTATAGAAAAAAAACACTAACAAGATCATGTTTCACCAATATACAAATATATACACCAAAATAATTACCTTAATGAAGGTATATCAATCATGAGTTTTTACACCACCTAATTCACCTTTTTTTGTTAGGATATTCTTCATGTTTGAACAAAATCTAGTGGGAAATTTAATTTTCTCAATGACCTCTTTAACATATTTGCTTTGTTACTCTATTAATAACCATGGAAGGGAACTAATATTTTGGGTGTCTCCATCACTATTTGAACAAATCATACTTTGCATTACATGATTGGCCTCCTTAATTGTCATTACAAATCTTGACATTTTTTTATTTATCTCTCCTACCATCTAATATTTTCCATAAGGTATATGTTATGTTCTTCCCGGTGTGCATTGTATCAAACAAATGAACAATTTATAGATGATCATAGTAGGGAAGCCTGCTGAATTTCTCGAGATAAATTTTCATTCCTAGTGGAAGCACTTCATTATTGATTCCTTGATCACGACCTTCAATACAAAGCATAATCAAAGATATTAGAACAACACTTGTTAATGAGTAAATTGATAAAAAAAATGCAATAAAAATATAAAATATTCATAATATTTCATGTATAAATTGATACAAAGACAATTTCATCCATACCATTACAATTTGAATATCTTTTATATTGCTTCATCCATAGACCAGGTGTCACTCTTCATGGTTTTAAACTACTTTCTTCTTTCCCATTGAAATTATATTTTTTAGTAATCTGATACTTATGGTTGTTAGAAAGGAAGTGCCTATACTCATCAAACACCTTCATGTAGGGGAAACTCGACCCCTAACAAGTAGTCAAAGTTGAAGTTGACTATAGTTAACTAGGGGATGATTCGACGACCCCTAATGATGTAAGAATCCATATTCGAATGGAAGAGTCGAGAAATCAACTCAAAGACTAAGTATTTGAGACAGAAGACAGCCTGAGGATAGGCCGACGAGGAGGCGAAGTGGGGATAAATAGTTGGAAACGACTATGTAGTTGGTCGATGACCAAAGGATGATACAACTAATGAGTTTAATAGTATCAGTACTATAGAAGAGGTATTTGTAGAAATAAATGAGCGGTTATGGTAGTAGTTGAAGTAGGCCAAATGGCGCTAGGAGATGAAGTTGTTACAAGCGATATCTAAGAAAGAAGCAAACTACTTGGAACCCTCGAGGAATTTCTAAAAGAATATTTGACCGAACCAAGAAGGCTATAAATAGGATATTTCAAGATAGAGAAGGGAATACTATTATGGTTGTTGTTGTTATCACTGAGTTAACTATGAATATTGTATGTGATAGTCACTTCAACTGAGTAATAGAGCATCGACTCTAAGTGTATTCATCTATGTAAATTCCATCTTTGACATTAATAGAAACCACAATCCTTGGAATTTCTTGTGTGTGGGTGTTCACCATTGTTTTCAATGTGCACTTTGTTCAACGAATCGGTTGACAATAGCACGTTTGCACCAGTTGGTATTAGAAAAAGAAGTTATCATGTGCAAGGGTGAAGAGAGCATAGTTGTGATTGGACGGGTAAAGAAAGGAGAGGTAAATTTGTGAAAGTGGTGGTTTAATTTCTGAGCAAGGAGATGGTTGGTTTAGAGAGGTGTTAATATCCATGGTAGAAGACAACGTGGAGGTGCAAGATTCACTATTGACCATGAAAACTTTGAATAATGTGTCCATACGATGAAGATGTTGAAGAGATATTTAGAAACCATAAATAAGGCCTAGGGACGAGGTTGCAGAGACCCTTAACCACAGTGATGAGGAATTTGAGGATAGAGAGGCTCAAGAAGAGGAAGAGGAAGATGAGTAAAAATATAGACTGATGAAAGCTCTATCAGGCATGAGGGGTAAGGCTAACATGGATAATCCTACCTACTCAGGAAACTTGAATCTACTGGAACTTATTGACTGGATCAAAGAGATGGAGAAGTACTTCAACATTGACCATATCGAAGACCCCAAGAGAGTGAAGTTGCTTTCCTAAATTTGAAGGGCCATGCCTCACTATGGTGGGAAAATGTACAATTCAATCAAGTAAAGAAAGGGAAATAAAAGATAAATAATTAGACAAGATGGTTGCTAAACTAAAGGAAATGATTTACTATCGACTATATGATTTCCTTGTATAGGAAGTTGCAGAACTTGCGACAGAAGGAGATGTTTGTGAAGGAGTTCACAAAAGAATTTTATAGGTTGTTGATTCGGTCAGGATACACCGGAAAAGGAGAGGAAGAGGTATAAATATATGTAAATGGGTTGAAATATCTTATTTAGTATGAGTTAATCCCGTTGAGGTTCATGACAGTTAGGGAAGCGTTGTTGAAATATTGTAACTTCGAAGAATATTATATATGTATCTTTTGTGGTCCCCTATGGTCCTACCGGGAGAACCACTTGTATTATCTTGTACCCCGATGCTTCTAATCGAAAGAACTAATAAGAGTCATGAGGTAGTCCCCTCTAATTGTAAAGGTGGGTCATTAGCACCCCAGTGTGGTTACTTGAGCCTACATATGTAACTCGAGCCTACATGTCGAATGAGTTAATTCAAGTGAACGGATGAATATAAATAGAGGTGTGGTGCTCCTCATTTGAGACACACACACTCTCACTTGTGTAGCGCATTAGTGGAGAAGAGAAGTAGTTGGAGAAGGAGGAGGATCAGGATTTGATCTCCTTGTTGGTTTTATCTTTTATCTTTTGGGGCATCTATATTGAGGAAGCTTTTGCTAGGTTTTTCCCTTTAGGGTTTTCCCAGGATAAATATTTGTGTTCTCCTTTTGTATGGTTGTGCTTATCTATCTTTCATTGATCCTGTTTATATGCTTTTGTTATGAAATCGAAATGAAATACTAATGATCTAGCTTAGCATATGAAAATTTAACATGGTATCAGAGCCACCCTGAAAGAAGACATTGTGTAGCTAAATAATCTAGGGCTTCTTATTTTTTGGGTCTCTATCCATGATCAATCAGAAAAAGAAGGCTATACTGACTCTCCATTGAAGGGTGCATCTTTTTGTCGAAGCAGAATTTGATTTCGAGCATTTTCAGTTTTGGTGTGGAAAATTAGGGCTTTCTACAGAAGAAGAATTTTTGAGTGAGCCCAGCATAGGATTTTTCTCCTCATAAAAATTGAATTTTAGAGACCTGGATCAAGAAATTTGGTTGGGTGAAACTTCAGGAAATTCAAACCCTAGTTTGACCCCAATCTGAAAAAACCCTAAAAACTAAAACTACTAAGTTTTGGTACATTCGCTATATCCTGATATTGGCGAAGGCTCAGGAGTTGAAAATTGAAGATACCGAAAATAAAATCCTTATTTAAACTGTGTCCAAAATTCAGCCTCATATTTTCAATATTCGGGGAGATATGATCCCTCCAAGTTAGGGTTCCAGCCTCTTCCAGAATTCATCCCTAAAAAGGACACCTCGGGAGAATTACTGTAGCGTGGGATACAAAGTTCCAAATGGAATTCCTGAAGATGTTCCAGAAATAGCACGGAATTTTATTTTTGTGGTCCAAATTTCCAAACCTGAAGATGAACCAGTGACATGTGGTATGCCGTACAACTTCAATGTTCTAAACAGTCCTGTAACAGGTCACCTTGGGCAAATGATCATAAATCCATATTGGTGAAACAAATTCTGATGAAACCTATGGTTTTGGATCAGGGACATGTGAGGTTACCCCAGTGTGAAATTTCAGACATAGAGGAGTATTAATTTTGGATATATCACAGAAACAGTAATAGGCATTTCTGTAGAAGAAATTGGAAAACTAGGGCTTCCTATTCCGGGAGATTCCCTCCACCGGTTTCAGAAAAGGAGTACATTGGACAGCTCCATTTGAAGAGATATATATTTATATCCAATCAAATCTGAAATATTCAAAGTTTTGAAAATTAGGGTTTCTCTGACAAACCCTAGATCAGCCACCTCCGGAAGCAGGACGACCACCTCAAATCGGTAAGATCTAATCTTTTTCTATTTGCATTTGAGGTTATCATTTCAAAGTGATCTATCACATCAGCTTGATGATAAGCTTGGTGAAGTTGAAAAATTCCAAGCATGGAAGTATTTGATCTCTCTGAAAAAAATGAATTGGACACCTACATGAGTAGAGAGGTTCCAGTTCTAGAGGGAGATGAGCCTCAAAGCCTTACACAAGAAGAACTTGATCAAGGACAAGAAGATCATTGTTGATTCAATCACGGATCAACTTGTACCACAAGTGTATTCCCTAAAGACACCGAAGATGTTTGATTCCTTGATCAAGCTATTTGAAGATAAGAACATAATTCAAAAGGTGGATTTGAGAAAACAGTTGAATAATGTGAAGATCCAGAATGCATAACATCTTGAAGCAGTAGAAGAAGAAGCAGAGAATGGCCTCCCATGATCATGGGATTCATTCATGTGAGGAATTTGTGCCAAAAGGAAGTGATTACTTTCAGTTGACTCTGGGAAGAAGAAGAAGCTCATCTCATAAGAAGAGAAGAAGAAAGATGGGAGCAAATTGAAGATCAAGCTCTCACCATTCAAAGAAGATCCCTCAAGTGATGAGGAATATGAAGAATTCAATTCTTGACAAACCTCTTATCCATATTATCATTTGGATAAGAAATGATGATTTCATGGATGAAGAAGATGATGAAGCAGAATGATCAAGAAGGATTCTACCCATGAAACAAACAAAAGATAAGTATTCAATTGTCATTTAATGATATTGTTTTGTTATGCATTTGATTGTATTCAGTTGATGTGTTGTTTGCATGCATGTGATGAGTAAGTAGCTCATGGTTCTATACAAATCTCCATTGTTACTTATCTAGAATGAAACCTATTTGCTGACATATTGGATTAGTGCACAATCTCAATGATGTCATGGTAGAGATGGAAGGCATATAGAAAGTTTTTGTGAGATATGGATGAATGTTGTATTGGCTAAATAGTTGCATGATGCATAAGAATTTGTCGTTATGCATATGTAGTTCTAACCATGCAACTGGTGCATTTGAATTGTAGGAAAGGTCCTGTACAACCTCCTAAAAGAAAAGAAGGATGAGACTTGTTCCGAAGAACAAGTGATGAAAATTCAATAAACATGAATATGAAGCTCATAGGGTCAGAGACACCATGACGAAAGAAAGAGCTTCAAAGAGCGGTAGATCCACCTCGAAGGATGAGGACCACCATGGGTATGAGAGATAACTCAAGATGAAGAAAAAATGCTATGAAAGAAGCTATGATCAAAGAATAACAGTTGATTATGGGGAATGATGTATATGATATGGTTTCGAGACATAAAGGGAAGTACATAGTATCTTCCATATGGATCTGCAAGAACAAGTGTACAAAGCAAGAATAACGATTTTCCTTAGAAAGAATAGACTATGACATGACATACTCTATTGACCAGTATATATCAAGCATAGAATCACCTATACAGAATGAAGAAGGAAGATAATACTCCACTTCAGGGGGAGTGACTACAGAAGATATCTGAGTTCGACATGGTACAACATGATGGACAGCTTCCTGATGGATTGAGACTTTACCAAGAGTAAAGTGGGTTCCAACCTTCAAAGTTGAATGCAAAAGACTAGGATATGTTGATGATCTGACAAGATGAACTCATGGAAGATGTTATGATGATGTTTGGGATATAGTACTCAAACCAGAAAGCAAGCATGTGGTATCTTACAAATGGATTTGCAAGATAAAATATGTCGCTGATAGAAGTAAGGAAAGACTTGTGGCTAGAGGTTTCTATAAGAAAGAGGGAATTAATTTTGAAGAGACACTTACTCCAGGAAGCAAGGTACACTTCCTTCAGAACTATGATTAGTTGCTTCCATGATGAAGTAAATACAATCCTTCCTTAATGGTATGATTGGGGAAGAGTTTTACATCGAAAGGATCTGAAGTTGAAGACAGATGGACTCATATATGTAAGTTGAAGAAGGGCCTCTATGGCATGAAGCAAGCTCCCAGAGCTTGGTATGGTAGTTTCCTATCAATTATGGGTTTTACCAAGAGTAAAGATGATCCTAACCTTTATCTCAAGGTTGTAGAAGATGAACCTGTCATCCTGTTATTATATGTGGATGACTTATTCTTGACAGGGAAGGAGAAATAGATCATGGAAAGCAAGAAGAAACTAGCAAAAGAATTTGAGATGAAAAACCTTGTGTTAATGCACTATTTCCTAGGTCTGGAAATATGACAAAGTTCAGAAGAAATATTTCTCAACCAAGGAAAGTATGTGGTAGAGATATTGAAGAGATTAAATATGTTGGAATCCAAATCCATGGCCACACCCATGGACTCCAACCTGAAGTTGTTAGATGATTACTCATCAGAGTTAGTAGATGCGACTCATTACAGACAGATCATTGGGTCATTGATGTACTTAACAAATACCATACCAAACATTTGTTTTGCTGTGAACACCTTAAGTCAATATCTTGTTCAACCAAGATGGGTTCACCTAGTAGCTGCAAAACATGTGATGAGATATCTGAAAGGGACTATAGACCTTGGTCTATACTATGATGGTAGCCATGACTACAGATTGTATGGCTATACAGATGCAGATTGGGTTGGAAGTATCTCAGACAGGAAAAGCACATCAAGTAGATGATTTTGTTTGGGGTCTGCTATGAGTTCATGGTTTAGCAAGAAACAGTCCAGTGTTTCTCTTAGAACAACAAAAGCAGAATACATAGCAGATTGCTCTGCTAAGTTGTGAAGCCATATGGCTTCAGAAGCTGATATTAGGTATCCTTGACCTGAAGATGGATACTACATTGATTCTATGTGATAACGAGAGTTGTGATAACAGAGAACCCTGTGTTCCGTTGTAACACATAGAAATCCGACATTTCTACATACAAGATAAAGATGCAGATGATGATGTTTCAGTATTCCCATACTGAAGATATAGATGATGCCTTCAGTATTCACATACTGGAGATATAGATGGTGATAGTTCAGTATTCACATACTGAAGATGTAGATGATGATGGTTTAGATGGTGATGTGCTGACAAAGCCTCTATCCCAAGTAAAGTTCGAACACTTTCGAGACAAGCTTGGTGTGGTTTGGAAAGACCTTCCTTGAAAGGGGGAGTAGTGATGTTGCAATGGGATTGTATAATCCTGGGACATATGTCTAGAAGTGATCCGAAGACCTCGGTCTTCGAGAATGAAGAAGGATTGTATCATCCTGGGACATATGTCCAGAAGTGATCCGGTGACCTCAGTCATTGAGAATGTAGTAGGATTGTATCATCCTTGAACTTCAGTTCAGAACGGATCCGGTGAACTTCAGTCATCGAGAAGGTGGCAGGATTGTATCATCCTTGGACTTCGGTTCAGAACGGATCCGGTGAACTTCGTTCATCGAGAAGGTGGTAGGATTGTATCATCCTTGGACTTCGGTTCAGAACGGATCCAGTGAACTTCGGTCATCGAGAAGGTGGCAGGATTGTATCATTCTTGAACTTTGGTTCAGAATGGATTCGGTGAACTTCGGTCATCGAGAAGGTAGTAGGATTGTATCATCCTTGAACCTTGGTTGAGAATAGATCTGGTGAACTTCGGTCATCGAGAAGGTGGCAGGATTGTATCATCCTTGAACTTTGGTTCAGAATGAATCCGATGAACTTCAGTCATCAAGAAGGGAGTAGGATTGTATCATCCTTGAACCTCGGTTCAGAATAGATCCGATGACTTCGATACTTGAAAACGTGTGTTGATCCCGTAATTCCTAGAGGAAGGATTGTCTGAGTTCCACATATGTGTTGATCCCATAATTCCGAAAGGAAGGATCATTAGTGACTCCGTAAAGACCTAAATCCCATAATTCCTAAAGGAATGATCATTGACTTGATCCCGTAATTCCAATAGGAAGGATTGTTTGAGTTCCACAGATATGTTGATCCCGTAATTCCAATAGGAAGGATTGTTTGAGTTCCACAAATGTGTTGATCCCGTAATTCCAAAAGGAAGGATCGTTAGTAACTCCGTAAAGACCTAAATCCCGTAATTCCGAAAGGAAGGATCATTAGTAACTCCGTAAAGACCTAAATCTCATCATTCCAAAAGGAAGGATCGTTGGTAGCTCTGTAAAGACTTGATCCCATAGTTCCAACAGGAAGGATTGTCTGAGTTCCACAAATGTGTTGATCCCGTAATTCCAATAGGAAGGATTCTCTGAGTTCCACAAATGTGTTGATCCCATAATTCCGAAAGGAAGGATCGTTAGTAACTCCGTAAAGACCTAAATCCCGTAATTCCGAAAGGAAGGATCATTAGTAGCTCCATAAAGACTTGATCTTGTAATTCCAAAAGGAAGGATCGTCTGAGCTCCATAGATGTGTTGATCCCGTAATTCCGAAAGGAAGGATCATTAGTAACTCCGTAAAGACCTAAATCCCGTAATTCCGATAAGAAGGATCGTCTGAGTACCACAAATATGTTGATCCCGTAATTCCGAAAGGAAGGATCATGTTGATGATGATGATGTTGATATTTTGATGATGTTGATGTCTTGATGATGATGATGTTGATGTTTTGATAATAATGATGTTTTGATGATGATGATGTTTTCATGATGATGTTTCTGATCAAAAGATCAGAGTATGATGATGATGTTGTTGTTGATCGAAAGGCCAAAGTGCTAAAGATGATGTTGCTGATCAAAAGGTCAAAGTGCTGAAGATGATGTTACTGATCGAAAGGTCAAAGTGTTGAAGATGATGTTGCTGATCGAAAGGTCAAAGTGCTGAAGATGATTTTGTTGATCGAAAGGTCAAAGTGCTGAAGATGATGTTACTGATCGAAAGGTCAAAGTGTTGAAGATGATGTTGCTGATTGAAAGGTCAAAGTGCTGAAGATGATGTTGCTAATCAAAATATCAAAGTGTTGAAGATGATGTTGCTGATAGAAAGGTCAAAGTGCTGAAGATGATGTTACTGATCGAAAGGTCAAAGTGTTGAAGATGATGTTGCTGATCGAAAGGTCAAAGTGCTGAAGATGATGTTGCTAATCGAAAGATCAAATTGCTGAAGATGATGTTGTTGATCGAAAGGTCAAAGTGCTAAAGATGATGTTGCTGATCGAAAGGTCGAAGTGCTGAAGATGATATTGCTGATCAAAAGGTCAAAGTGATGAAGATGTTGCTGATTGAAGCAGTCAAATTATTAATGATGATGAAGACTGAAGATTGAATATGAAGACTACATAATGTTGAAAAGCTTCCAATGATTTATAGATGTGTTACCCTGATGATGCTGATGATGTCCTCTATCTCTCTCCTACTATTGTTGTTGTTGATGTTGTTGTAGAATACCCTTCTCGTTAAGGGGGAGTGTTGAAATATTGTAACTTCGAAGAATATTCTATATGTATCTTTTTTGGTCCCCGATGGTCCTACCAGGAGAACCACTTGTATTATCTTGTACCTCGATGCTTCTAATTGGAAGAACTAATAAGAGTCATGAGGTAGTCCCCTCTAATTGTAAAGGTGGTTCATTAGCACCATAGTGTGGTTACTTGAGCCTACATGTGTAACTCGAGCCTACATGATTTAACTCGAGCCTACAAGTCGAATGAGTTAATTCAAGTGAACGGATGAATATAAATAGAGGTGTGGTGCTCCTCATTTGAGACACACACGCTCTCACTTGTGTAGCGCATTAGTGGAGAAGAGAAGTAGCTGGAGAAGGAGGAGGATCAGGCTTTGATCTCCTTGTTGGTTTTATTTTTTATCTTTTGGGGCATCTATATTGAGGAAGATTTTGCTGGGTTTTTCCCTTTAGGGTTTTCCCAGGATAAATATTTGTGTTCTCCTTTTGTATGGTTGTGCTTGTCTATATTTTAGTGATCCTATTTATATGCTTTTGTTATGAAATCGAAATGAAATACTAATGATCTAGCTTAGCATATGAAAATTTAACAAGCATAACAGCTAGCCCTGCATGCCGAAGAAAATTTGATGAGGAAACCCATTGCATCCAGAGGAAAAATGGATGCTAGGTGTGGAAGGACTATTCCTACGAAAGGACAAAGTATAGGGACAAAGAAGGAAGTCGTCAAGGAAAACCGATGAAAAGAGGAGACCTCTACTAGGGAAATTGTGCCAAAATACTGGCGAGAGGGTAGAGAGAATCGAGGCTAAGGTGTATACAGTCGAAGGAGATCTACCAAAGAAAGAGGGATGAGTACACTAATTGTAGTTTCCTACAAGTTCCATGAAGTAAAACATAATACATATGAATGTCCAGAGAACTTATGCATATAGAACCGGTCAGGGACAAGACGAGAAGATGGTGATAAATATGACACAAAAACACATTCAATGGTTGGAAACTGTGAAAATGAAGAAATGTTGGAATGTGGTTGAAACCTCACGATTAGAAGAACATTTTTCCAATAGAACCGATGGGAGGAGCATGATCTAGCGCAATGAAAATCTATTTTCCGAATGAGGGTGAAAATTGCTGACAGATGATAGTTGATGGAGGGAGTACAAAATATTTGGTCTCAACAGAAATCATTGAGAAACTGGTTCTGAAATTCCAACACCATATATGGTGTCGTGGTTTTAGAAGGGGCATGTTGGTATATTTAACCGCATGGACGTGTCTACAGCCTATCTATCCTTAACAACAGGGAGGGTGAATCTTGTTGACATAATATATGCAATAATGGAAAATTTCGTAAAAATTCTACACTTTTTCAAAGGAAAGAGAGATAGGGAAGGGAGAGGCCACCTCTTGCAGCGTGTCGTTTGGTGAACATCCTTTTTCTTGAGCCTCCATGGCCTTTAGGCCTCCATTAATAGCATCTATCTAGTTCCTTACCTATAGCTATTTAAAAACTTCAAATAAATATTGAAATTTATCTACTAAATGTTGCAAAAATACATGAAACAAACATGGATTGAAACACAATATTTAGAGGAAATTTGAATTGCATCATATTAAACTGAGAGGAAAGTGATTACATCCCAATAATGGGTGAATCCCTTTCTCCCTTTCTCCAAACTACCCCTCTCCATCAATGCCAATGATCAAAGAAACTATGATGTGCAAGAAAGGTTCTATCTATCTTCCCATTCCTCTAGCATGCCTTTGCTCTCTAATTTGTCCTCCTTCTTTCACCTCATATGCCTTTCTTTTATAACATTGGGATTTGTGTTTCCAATCACTCACCATAAATGTGGGTTTAATATTTTTGAAGTTTTTTTATTCTTTCCTTAATAAAACCCACTTTCCTTAGTTTTTGGGTATTTTACTTTAATTTCCAGGTTTTTAGGACAATTAATACATATGCCATGTATTATTTCCACTCCATGAGTTGTGGTGACTAGGTTTTAATCCTTAAGTAGTCTTGGTATTGAATTCTTTTAGAGAAACCTCTGTCTTCACATCTTTCTTCCTTTGTGAAAGGAGTGGTCCGATGAGAGATCAAATCTCTTAGTTTGTACCAAATTATGGTCTTCATGTTGCGGGCGAAAAGAAGATATGTTTTTAGACCATCATCTTCGAGGGTGTTAATTTTATGTTGGAGACATTTACCATCATACTCACTCTTTCGGTCAAATTGGCCTAGTTAAACCACTATCCTAAGTTTAATTGACATCAGTGGAGCATTAATTACCATCATCCCAGTCACTCCCACGCCTACCTACAGTCAAGGAGGCTAACTAGAGCACTCCAGGGGTGATCTGTGTGACATTAATGCACCTAATTGTTAATTGGTGGTTACTTTCAGTTCAACCAATCTGTTACAGTCAGTTAAGGTGCCTCCATTCATTAAATATATTATTTAATGATTATTTAATGATTATTTATTATTATTTTAATGAACTAGAGTGAACAAGGCGCCTTCACCAACTTGTGATGGTCAGTTCAGCTTCATTTAACCTCATCAGGGTTTATTGGAGTCATGGAGTACTAGCACTTGATGGTTGTTTGCTATGACACGTGTTTGATCTCCTTCGATTTAGATTAAGTCATTTATTGCACTCCAACTTCAGTTAGGGATTGGTGAGTCAATTAGGGTTTTTGTCAAGTGGTTAACTGAGTGAGATTGCATGGCAAAGAGTCAGTTAAGCTAGACTCACTCTTGGAATTCGAATTGTCCCTTAGGTATTCGAATTCTTTCATGGAGTTAAGCCATTGCTCTGCATGGGAATTGTAACCCTTTATTGTTTATTAAATATACAGAGAGGAAACCAATTATGGTTCCGATTTTTTCCAATTCATGAGTATTTGTTAATAATTCTTTGATGATTTTGATTCCTAGTTCCTAGATCATGTGCAAGAATTAATATGGTATCAGAGATTACGGCGGGACAAAGATCAAACTCTCAAGAACAAGATTTTTGACAAATTTCTCCATGAGAAGTGAGCAAGAGCTCAATATTCCAGCACTGCACTAGAAACCAAGGCTTACCACTTAATACCCCTAAGTAAAGAACTTGTTGATCAAGCTTGCTTGATTGACTATGTTGGGTGTGATGAAAGCCTAGAATGTGCAGGCTTTCTGACCTTATTTTGTCTTTTCTTTTTTGATTTTCAGGTTTCTACAGGTGAAGCATTCGCTACAGCATATCCAGATGGCCTCCTCAGTACCTCTATTGACTCCATACAATTTCCACACATGGAAACTCAAAATGGAGCATCAACTGTATTCCAAAGGCCTCTTTAGAGTCGCCATGAACACTGAACCGGACCCTGGATCCGCCATAGAAAAATCAAGATTCTTGAACAAGAAGGATGAAGCCTTCGGTTTCTTGTGCCTCTCTATTTTCGATGACCTTCTCTTCCATCTTATGGATCTGCAGAAACCGAAACAAATATGGGACAAATTGGAATCTCTGTATGGGTAGCATGATGATATGAGAGTTTATCAACTCGAAAATGAACTCATGTCTCTCCAACCTTCCAATTTCGAGGCTCTGAATGAATTCTTTACAAAGTTCAAGCATACTGTTTTTCTCTTGAAGCAATGCAAAGTGGAGAAGGAAGATGATCAGCTCATCCTAGCCATCCTCTCCAAACTTGGGGTTGATTATTCAGTTTTTGTTTCTACATTCCGTGCGGGGAATCTCACAAACCCTAAATGGAAGATGCCTACACTCGATGCCTTCATTGAGTCCCTCACTAGTGAACATGACAAGCTTGTCTAGATGGGGATCATCCGATCTTCCCGTGACCAAGCCCTCCATGTCAAGGGGCCAAAATTTGTAAAGGGTAAAGGAAAGCAGCAGAAAAATCAGAAAACTAAATTTGATACTCCAAATCCTAGACTTGAAAATCAGCAGCATGATGAATCTTTCGGTTCAAGGAAGAACAAAGGAAAAGGGCACAATGGGAAAGAAAGATTCAAGTGTTCTTACTACGGGAATGGTTTTCACCCTGAACATGCCTGCATGAAGAAAAATCTTGATGAAGAAACCTATATCCTTGAGAGGAATCACATCAATCTTCCGGAGAGCTTTCGGAGGAGAGATCACCAAGACCGGGAACCACATCATGAGAAAGGTCATGCCCTCATGGCAAGCACTTCGAAGTCCAAATCACTACTGATTGACAGTGGAGCTTCGAATCACATGATGGCTGAAAAAGAATCTTTTTCATCCTTGGATACCAGCAAATCCATCCCCATCCACTTGGGAGATGACTCCACCATCATTACCAAAGGACAAGGTACTGTAGATCTAGAAAATGGTTTTTTTTCTAATGTTTTGTATGTACCATCTCTAGCAGCAAATATCCTTAGTGTCTATCAAATGACACATATAGGAATGCCTAAGAGAGTCTCTTTCAGCCCAAATGATGTTGAGATAACAGAAATTTCATCCGAAAAACTCATTGCAAAAGGCCATGCAAATCATCATGCAAAAGCCTATGAGTTCTCTCACTTTGTTGCGGATGAAAAGCCCACCGCTTTGCTAACTCATGGAAATGAGGTTAGTAGGCTGTGGCATGAGAGGTTTGGCCATCTTAATTTCAAATATTTGTAGCAACTATAGAAAAACTCCATGGTTGAAGGCCTCCCAGCCATCAAGGCAACCACGGGAGTCTGCAAGGGCTGTGTGATTGGAAAACACCCTGAGCACAAGTTTGATCGGGGGAAGGCAAACCGAGCTACAAGCATATTGGGGCTGATACATTCTGATATTAGTGGTCCAATGCCTGTCACATCCATTAATGGATCAAGGTACCTCCTTACCTTTATTGATGATTTTTCAAGATATACATGGGTTTTCTTCCTCAAAAAGAAATCAGAGGTATGTGAAAAAATTTCTGCATTGAAGGCTTTGATCGAAAATGCCTCTGGGCTTAAGATCAAGATACTGAGATCTGATAATGGAGGGGAGTATGTAAGTAATTAGTTGCTGTCCATATGCTCCCAAAGTGGTATTCATGTCCAACATTCAATTCCATACACTCCCCAACAGAACGGTGTAGCGGAAAGGAAGAACCGGTCTCTCAAAGAGATGACCACCTGCATGTTGGAGTCAAAGAAGCTTGCTGCAAATTTGTGGGCTGAAGCCATGCATGCTGCAGAATACATTCAGAACAAGGTTCCACATTCATCAATGAAAGGTAAGACTCCTTTCGAAGCATACTTTGGACACAAGCCAGATGTGTCTAACCTATGGGTGTTTGGGTCCACTGCATGGGCCCAGATTCCGCTTGATAAAAGAAGGGCTTTGCAACCGCAGAGCATAGAATGTCTGTTTATTGGATATCCTGATGAATCTAAAGGATTCAATCTGCTGGATATCAATACCAAACAGATCATCATCGAGAGAAGTGTCAAGTTCGATGAGTCTCTTCAGGAGGTGGAACTAGTGGAGGAGAAAACTGCTGAAATTCCTTCCTATTCCACTGAATATTTGGATGATGAAATTGGGGATGATGACCCTGATTTGGATCCTCTGATTTCTGATATCAGTGTGCCACAAACATCAGATACTGAATCAGAACCTGAAGTGCAAAATCATCTTCCTACATGGGCCCGACAGACACTCTCCTCCGCAGGAGACAACATTGGAAATCCGGATGATCCAAGGAGAACCCGGTTTGATTTCCAAAGAGCAGGTATTGCACTCTCTTGTTCTGATATTTTGCTGTACGAAACTTGCTATTTGATGATTAGTTCAGATCCAAAATCCTACTACCATGCTCAGAAGGATCCGAGATGGCAAGTTGCCATGGATGAAGAGATGAATTCTCTTCAGAAAAACACTACTTGGGAGCTAGTTTCTCTTCCTCCGGGAAGGAAATTGGTTCAATGCAAGTGGGTGTTTCGGACAAAGGTTGCTGCTGATGGAAGCACCTGAAAATATAAGGCAAGGCTGGTAGCAAAATTTTTCTCTCAGGTCCAAGGAGTGGACTACCATGAGACCTTTGCACCGGTTGCAAAAATGGACTCCATCCGCCTTGTTTTGGCTATTTCCGCATCCAAGCACTGGGAGGTGCATCACATGGATGTTAAGTCAGCCTTTCTGCATGGATATATTCATGAGGAGATATACATGAAGCATCCTGAGGGCTACATCACTGATCCATCTTTGGTTTGCAAGCTAAAGAAGTCACTATGTGGGTTAAAACAGGCCCCAAGAGAGTGGTATTCCAAGATGGATGCCTTCCTTCTCTCGCAAAAATTTCAGAGATGTAGATCAGATCCAAATGTGTATTTACAGCAGCATGATGGTCATATTATTATTATTGTTTTATATGTTTATGATTTACTGATCACAGGTAGCACAATTGCCTCCATTTCAACCATCAAAACTGCTCTCTACAATGCCTTTGAAATGAGTGATTTGGGGCTTCTAAAACAATTTTTGGGGCTCGAAATCGAGCAAAATTCTGATGGGATTATGGTCACTCAGTCAAAATAAATTTCAGACCTGTTAGTCAAGTTTAACATGGCTGAATATAGACCTACACCATTCCCTTTCCTTTCAGGGATCGGCCTTGAAGAAGGAAAAAGCACACCTCCCATGGACTGCACTATCTATCGACAACTAATTGGTAGCTTGTTGTACTTGA
>LPNX011013035.1:0-19960 GCA_001517045.1 Pseudotsuga menziesii
TATATTTTTTTTAAATTCACTAACCGTGGATATAGAGACGGCTGCAAATATTTTTTTTTTTAAAAAAATTCACCAACCGTCGATACAGCGACGGTAATCCGTGGATACAGCGACGGTAATCCGTGGATACATCGACGCCGTTCCGTGGATACAGAGACGGAAATCTGTGGATACATCGACGCCGTTCCGTGGATACAGAGACGGAAATCCGTGGATACATCGACGAGGAGCTGTGGATAGAGCGACGGAAAACCGTGGATGAAGCGCCAAAGCTCCGTGGATACATCGACGACAGGCCGTGGATACATCGACGGCCAGACAGGGATACATAGACGGTTAGGCGTGGATGTAGCGACGGACTACATTGTCGCTCTTGCGACGAAAATTAGGGGCCGTCGCTATTGCGACGAAAAAGTTTCCACGGAACAAAAAACACTTAAACGTGGCAATATCCACGCTTTTCCGTGGATATTTCCACGTTTTTCCGTGGCAAAATTGATCACTTGTACTAGTGTATGGGAAGGAAGTTCAGGAGTGAGAGAAGCAAAGGAGTCCAAAGAAGGGATGTAGGGTTGCACCGCATCACAGGGAATAGTAAGGTGGTCAAAAGGCATTGGGACAGCTGTTGCTAAAGAAGTAGGGGGATCAAGACCACCAACCACCGAGTCTATGAAGGCTAAATCATTATCAGTATCATCTTCGAAAAGAGAACAAGCATTTTGAAGGAGACCTTTAGTAGGGTCACAAAGAGCAGAAGGTAAGCTTACTGGAATAGTCTTCGAAACCGGAGTGGGGGACACGAGAACCACGGATGGATGGCTAAGTCTCGGAGAGGTAGAATCTTGTCGAAAAGAAGGGAAATCCCGTCGCAGATGACCCATGTCACGGCAACGACTGCATCTAAAAGGAATGCCCTGATGGTCAAGTCGTTGAGTAAACAGGCGCTCCTGGCAGAGTATCTCGATATCGGTCGGCAAACCCTTCATGATATCCAATTCCACTAATATCCTCACCATCCTTTTATCATATGTATTCATAAAATCTTCTTCCACTGCCACGAAAGGCCCTATGGTGTTGCCAATACCCTCCAGAAGAGAGCGATTCTAGAGAGGGAAGGGGAGACCCGGGAGTAAAGCCCAAAGATGTCTCTTTTTAACCCTTTCGCGGATAGGGTCAAAATGTACATACCAACGGTCTAAGACAAGAGACCCATCACCAACTCTCCATAGGCGATTGAGTACAGAAGAGGCATGGGAGTCTTCTAAGAAAACAAAAACAATCCACCCCTGAGCCAATAAATTGATCGTAGGAACATAAGACAGGAAAGGTTTCCAATGTTCAGAGGCCCAGGTGAACTAGGCTTTCTTATCCATAGAGCAGTATTCCAATCTGCCAATAAGTGCGCGAGAACACAACGCCTCCACCCTGTCCATGTAAACATCTCGACCAACTACATAGCGCAGTTTACCTTCAAGAATATTATGGGCTTTTGCTTTCTGACGACGACAGAAACGGACAGTACAAGGATCCACCAGAGGACCGGAAGACCCATCATGGGTTTCCGACATAAGGACAAGATAGAAAAGCCAACAGCCAAACACAGAAAATTCAACTGATAACCGGCAAACACAGGTAAGAAGAAACAAACAAAACAGAGAACCAAAGACAACAGTAAACCCTAGGTATCAAACCCTAGTTAGGAAGTTACCGCAGGGGAAAAGGACAGAACCGAGTCAAAAGGAGCAAGAAAACCCAAAACAAACCCAAAAGTCCCTGATAACGACAACCAATACCAGGAGATGAAGCGATCGAAAATGGGGGAACAAGGACAGGCAGCCCCGTAAAGTCAGAATGAAAAGAATCTACTTTACGTAGAAGTCGTAATAAACCCCCATAAACGACGCAGATAAAAGGTGGCAGACCTTACAAAGCCAGCAAACCATAGACCCACAGGGGCGACTAGTCTGTTGTTCATAATAATAGCCAAATACCGACAGCTATATACAATTCCCACTTATTTTAGACTGGTTGGTACTAGTCCTCATGGAATAGGATGGACTCCAGTCGTCGATAATGGCCAGAGGAAGCTCAGATGGTTGAGCCAGTGGTAAAAATAGTAACCTGAACAAACCCTCGGCGGATAAAGGAAACCACCACCAAACCCTAGGAAGAAAAAGCAAGGGGAAGCAATAGACCAGACAAAATAGTGTGACAAGAAAGATAACAAAAACCGATAGCAAGAGCCACTTACTAAAACCACCCAAAGACAGGAAACAACAAAAAGCAATAACAGGCTACGAAGCACGAGCAAAATAAACACCAAGGTAATAACAATAGAGGCAAGAGAATCCATACTCAGCAATCACAAGGCAGTTTCCCCGGTTACAAATCCGAAGGAGCCGAGGGCCACAGCCGCGCAGAGGAGGCCTGAAGCTCGTGAGATCTCTTGTATCTTCATGGTTCTCTCCTCCAACACAACAACCTATAACCACTTAATACATAGGGGCTTAACAAAAGCATCATATCATTTACACAAATTGAACCTCACTAAAAAGACTTGGTACACGAGAGGGATCCAGATCTATCTTTCATAGGTTTGAATTAAATAATTCTACTTTGGTTGTATATTTATCTTCAGTTGAATAGTAATTTCTTTTGTATATGTTTTAATTCAAGTTATTGAAATTTAAATAATGATAAATTTTTAATATTAGTTATCTTCTTATGTATATTATTTTGAATTTATTGGCAAAGTAAGTTCTTTTGTATATGTTTAATTGAAGTTATTGAATTTTAAATAATGATAAATTTTTAATATTAATTATCTTTTTATGTATATTATTTTGAATTTATTGGCAAACCAAAATTATTAGTAGCAAAGAGTAGTACTAAAAAAACTTTAAAAATCTTTAAAATCGAAGGAAGGAATCGCTGCTGCACAACTTTATCTTGTTTTATTAATAAATCATTGGAATGTATATTTTATTAAAAAATGAGGACTAATGTAGCACTTTCCATAAGTAGAAAACCTAGTATTCATTATATGGACTATAAAAATTTGATAATTCTTCATTGTTTAATTCTTAAAAAAATATAAAACATCATAGTTTTAGGGTTATAAATAAATATAAAAAATGGATAGTTAACTATAATAAAGATAAATATGAATAACAATAGACCTCATATCTAAGGGATTAGAATCATATGAGATTTTAAATGGCAGATTATAAAAAAAAATTGTGGAGTCCCATATTGTATCAATGCCGAAGGCACTTCTCCATGGAAATGACAACTTATTTCCATGTAGCAAAAAAATTCTTTGTCATGTTGAGGAGGAATAGGTCAACTACAGTGCTCTCTATTTCGATGCTAATTACACTCATGCCTTGGTCAACCACCCTATGGTGTGGTTTGCTACCAAATCTATGAGCAGGTAACAAGACAACAGGGGAATGCACGAATAAGGTTCATTGTTGAGAATTGTTTGGAATGATTAAGGTAGGGGCCAATAATTATGGGTGTAGTGAAGCCTCATACATGAGATGTAGTAGAGTGCAGACCTCGCTTGAATAAATTAGATGTATTCCACCAAAATTTGGTTGCTCTACTTCTTCATGCCTCATTGATGGGGGGGTGATCTTGTATTCATAGGCCAAGATTGAGAGTTGGGAGATGAGGGATGCGGGGAGAGAATTGAGGGAAGATCCTAGAATCTAAGGAGTTTGGTTGAGATCTATCCTAGTTGGTTGGGATAAGCCTCCATGAGAGCTTAATTCTAGAAGTCTCTCGAAACCTTTTTTTCCTTCGAACAGACAGTGTCGCACCTTGTTGAAACACAACCTACGAAAATAAGGTACCGTGTTCCAGGCTGCATGAGGACAACTTGCAAAAATGTCTCAATTTGTTGGAAAGAAACCTATGATTATAGAATGTGTCGTAGGTTGTTAGTTTTCAGGTTGCGACAAAGATACCGATTAGGTTGTTTGAAGGGCAAAGTGCAATGACTTTCATCTCCCAAGCAATTTTGGCATAGGTACTTCAAGGATTGAGGTAAATTTAGAGGTACAACAAGGTTCATAATAATGGTGATGACAAAAAAATCTGTGTAACATGAGATTTCCAACAAAATTTTGTATGTTGGATATTTTTGGTCGATGATATTTAACGATTACATAGAAGCAGTAAAAAGTGTCATGCTTGTCTGATCTTTACTAAAAAGATGCATGCACATACTGCTCCTTTATTTCTTGTTATCATTGTAGGTCCCTTCATTAAGTGGGGGGTTTATTTTATGACTTGCAACCTAGCTTCGACTAGGAAGAATACATACATCATAGTGGTTGTTGAATTTTTATGAAATGAGTGGAATCTATGCCTACATTTCATAGTGATGAGGAAACTGCTACTTATTTTGTATTTAGTCAGATCATTATGAGATTTGGTATCCCACACGAACTTGTCACTAATCATGGTCATAATTTTCAAAATTAGACAATAAGCGAATTAACCACCAAGTTGTGGGTATTTTATTAAATTGCATATTTACATGATGTCTCAAAATATACTGTGCTTGACTAGCACAAGAACCATGGGCATCGATTCTAATCGCATATACATAAAACATCAAATCGATGTCAGGGCCTTGGCCTTGAGTTCCTCACCATGATTTAATAACCATATATACATCATGTACGATTTTAATGCAAATGGGGTCAAAATCGAGGTATTACATTCCCCTCCCCCTTACATTAGCACTGTCCTCAGTGCTTTGCAAAATTGAACAAAAATGGATGTGCCACTCCCATGGAATCCTCCAACTCCCACGCAGCCTCATCAGGACCGTAGTGCTTCCATTGCACCTTTACTTGTCTAACGACTCGATTCCGGAGCACTGTGACCTTCTTGTCGAGGATGCACAATGTCTCGGTTTGGAACTATCCCTCGGGTTCCTCCTGGATCACATCCCAATTAATAACATGGTTAGGATCATGTACATATTCTTAAGCAAAGAAACATGAAAAAACATTATGATCTCTAGTGCTAGCAGGCAATGCAAGTCTATATGCAACTGGCCCTATTCTTTCAAGCACTTCAAATGGCCCACAATATCTAGGGGACAACTTGGCACAACTCCCAAGCTTCAAGGAACTCTTCCTTGACCTCACTCTAAGATAAAAATTATCCCCAACACTGAACTCCCGATGCACTCTACGCTTATCTGCATAGCTCTTCTGTCTATCTTAGGATGCTTTTAGGTTCTGCATGATCTTTGCAACCTCTTGCTCCATTTCCTTGAGCAATTCTAGACCAAGCACAATCCTGCTCACTAGATAGTCCCAAGTCACTGGTGTCCTACACCTTCTTCCATACAAGGCTTCATATGGACTCATTTCTAGTGATGTTTGTTGTCCATTATTATATGCAAATTCTACCAAGTGTAAATAATCATCCCACTTGGTTGGTTTGCCCATTACATACATGCGAAGCATGTCTTCAAACACATGATTCACTCTCTCTGTTTGTCCATCAGTCTGAAGATAGTAGGCAGTGCTAAAGTTCAACTTTGTACCCAAATCTACAAACAGACCCTTCGAAAAAATTGGAACTAAACTTGGTATCTCTGTCAGAAATGATTGCGTTAGGCAATCAATGTAATCTGAAAATTTCCTTCATGAATTTTTTTGCAATGGCATCAACTTTATAGGTGGACTTGACCAATATAAAATGTGATGCTTTCGTTAACTTGTCCACCACAACCATGATGGAATCATGTTGTCTCATAGTCACTGGAAATCTTGTGATAAAATCCATGGAAATAACTTCCCATTTCCATTTCGGGATTGGAAAATGTTGCAATAAACCTACTGGGTGTTGATGCTCAACCTTCACCTACTGACATTTCATGCACTTAGAAATATACTCAGCAATGTCCTTTTTCATTCCTTGCCAAAAACACTGATTTCTGGTTGTAGCAATTGTCTTCTGATATCATGGGTGACCAGAATATGGAGCTTGACGGATTTCATCCATAACCATTCTCCTCAAGTCTGTTGCATTTGGAATGCAAATTATGTTCTTATAAGTAAGAAGTTCATCTTCTTCCAATTTATATCGATCATACTTCCGTTCAAGAATTTGCTGCTGCAACTTGTACTTTATCTGCACATACATTTCATCCTCAGCAGTATGATTCATAATCTGCTACCTCAAATCTGGTTGGCAAGTACTAAGAGACGCCACATGCATTTCATGTACCTTCCCGATGAGTGCATCAACCACCTTGTTTTATTTTTCCTTTATGTGTTTGATTTCAAAATCAAATTCACACAAAAACTCCAACCATCAAGTAATGCCTCCACATCTCGAGGGCATATACTATGGCTGCAAGTTCTAAATCATGTGTAGCATAGTTCTTCTCATGTTCCTTCAACTTTCTTGACTCATAGCATACCACGTGGTTGTCTTGCATAAAAACTCTTCCAAGTCCTCGATTGCATGCATCTGTAAACACCACAAAGTCTTTTTCTGGGTCTGAAATTTTCAAAATTGGTGCACTTGTAAGAATACTCTTCATCTGCTGGAAGCTGTCCTCACATCTTGGTGTCCATTCAAACTTGATCCCCTTCTTTTGCAAAGAAGTGATTGAATGTGCGACCTTGGAGAATCCTTCAATGAACCTCCTGTAGTACCCTACAAGTCCCATTAAGTATCTCACATCTGCCACATTTCTTGGAGTTGGCCAATTCATAATGGCCTCAATCTTCTTAGGTTCTACATATATTCCTTCATCTGAGATTATGTGACCCAAGTAATGAATTTTATCTTTATAAAAGTCACATTTGCTCAACTTTGCATACAACTTATGCTCCCTTAGCAATTGCAATGTCAATCTCAAATGTTTTTCATGCTCTTCTTCATTCTTAGAATAGATAAGAATGTCATCTAGGAAGACAAGAACAAACTTGTCCAGGTACTTGCTAAAAACACCATTCATGAGACACATGAATGTAGTTAAAGAATTGGTAAGACCAAATGGTACCACCACAGTCTCATGGTGTCCATACCTTGTTCTAAAGGTTGTCTTATGAATATCTTCCTCTTTGATCCTTTCCTGATGGTAACGATACCTCAAGTCAATTTTTGAAAATACCTTTGCTCCTCTCATTTGATAAAAAAAGTCATCAATTGGAGGTAAAGGGTATATTTATTCTTCACAGTAACTTTGTTCAACTGCATGTAGTCAATACATAACCCGAGTGTCCCATATTTCTTTTTCACAAACAGAACTGGTGCTCCCCATGGGGACACACTCCGCCTGATATATTTCTTTTCTGATAGTTCTTGCAACTGTAATTTTAGCTCTAGCAATTCTGGTGTGCTCATCCTGTAGGGTGTCTTGGACATTGGTGCTGCTCCAAGCAAAAGATCAATTGTAAAATCAATGTCTCTCTTTGGAGGAAGTCTTGGAATCTCATCAGGAAAAACATCCCTGAATTCTTTCAATACATGGTAGTCCTCCAACCTAGAGTTTTATTCTCCATTGCCTCCAAAACATGGGCTGCATACAATCTACAACCCTTCCTACAAAACTTCTTCAATTGCATTGCTGAAATCTGCCTAACAAAAATCACCTTTGGAATGCCTCTTACAACCCTTGGGTTTCCTTCTTCATCCATGCATTCAAATGTCTTGTTGTAGCATTCAAGTTTTACCTTGTGTGCTTCCAACCAGTCCATTCCAATAAGAATATCATAGGAACCGAGCGACAAAACATTCAAGTTTGCATAAGTGAATAGCACATCCATAACCAATAGACATTTCTCTACCACTTCACTAACTTTTCTCTTGGTTCCAGTGGCTAGTTGAGCTAACAATAATTTGCTATGCTTTAATTTCTTAAAAGCACAAATCTCAACAATTCTAGGAGTGATATAACTGTGAGTAGATCCAGGTTCTGTAACACCCCGGTTTTGACCCCAAGGGAGAGGGAAATGTAATATCTCGATTTTGACTCCATTTGCATTAAAATTATATATGATGTAAATATTGTTATTTTATAATGGCGATGAGCTCAAGGCAAAGGCCCCACCATCAATTTAGTGTTTTATGTTTCGACAATTAAAATCGATGCCGATGGTTATCTTGCTAGCCCATGGCACAATATATTTTGGACATCATGTAAATATGCAATTAATAAAAATACCCAGAACTAGCTATGTCAATGCAACATTAAACAGATAGGGCACAATTTCACAAGGAATAGGGAGGAAAAATATTCAAACCCTTGAGCCAATGGGGTTGAGCCAAATGTCAATGGGAGAACCCATAAAGCTGTCAACTACCCATTTTGTCTTTTGTGCCCAATCATTTATTTATTCCAGAAATTGGTTGAGGTAGTTAATGCCTTGGGATTGGAAAAGTTTGGCAGTCAAATTCGAATTTGAGAAGCCATCAGTTTTTGAAAATCATATGTTGACTTATTAGGCAAGTTATCACCCAAAAATTATTGCCCATCCCATTATGCATTCACATTCTTCTCTTTGTCATGCGATGGGAGCTTCTGGGCGTTTTTCTCTCACGATTTCTGCATTTTCCTAATTTCTCGAAACTGGGAACCCGTTTTTGTATTGTTCAGTGAATGGACAGAGGAGAACCATGCTTTGGGGGTTTATAGAGGCCATATTTGCTCCCGTAATGCCCATAGGCATTTTATGAATTCAAATTCACGATTTGGGTGTGAATGGAGGTCGTTTTGCTCCTGTAATGTCCATGTGCATTTCCTGAAATCGGAATTGCTATCCCACGACGTTTTCCTCCTTCTCCATTTTCGTTTTTGGCTTTAAGGATGTTTTTCCTCATACCCAGAATTTGTATTCGGTTGTTGTGTGCATTCCTGTTTTGGTTTGAAAGACTTAGGAGTGGAAGAGGCCTAGAATTGTCTTGATAAACCTAGTGAAGAGAGGAACCTCACAGACAGATCAAGAGGGGTTGGTTATCTTTCTATGCACACTCTGAAGAGCACTGGAAGGGAAGGTATGACCTGAGGGACTGTGTAGCAGTGAAGGGGATACTTCCTTGTGTTGGGTGTGTAGGTATTGTGGAGGCCAAGCCAAATCTTGTGTAGGTGTCCATAGCTCAATGGTTGAACTCACTAGCTTATCAATTCTACCTTTCCACTGCCTTAACAGCTTGATAAACCCATCTGTAGAGTGGATTGGATGACTTTGATGTGTATTTGGCTATGTTTGAGCCTATTGTTCCCTAGTTCCCAATGGAAATCATGCCCAGCTTGGGGTTGGCAGTGGTGCTGAGAGATTGATGAGCACATTGACGTATGGTTGGGTGGAACGTTGCAGCCACATAGCTAGTTGCGGGAAAGCTTCTTCTTAAGATAAGTATTTTCTTCTGTTTAACCTTTGCAACGTATTTATTTAAGAGTTATTATGAACATGTTGAATTTATTGTATGAGTGTATTTGCTTCCACTGTATATTGCATTATGCATCTGTGTATGTATAATTTTGCTCAATGCATTTTATATGATGTTCATGGGGCTAGATTGCCCGCATTAGATAGATAGAGCAGCGTTAGTCGCATCTTCTCTGTTGAGTAAAGTGGAGGGGACGTGACAGTGTGGTATCGGAGCACTGGTTGCAACATTGGGCCTGAATGGGCCAAGATGAACAGTTGCAGAGGTAAGAGCATCCTCTGCTGAGCAACGGCCAACATAGAAAAGATAGAAACATTTTCAACTTTTTTTTAAGTATCATTGTGTCGGTTGAGTTATCGGAGTTGACCCGATACATGTTGGTTGAGTTAGTCGAGTTTAGCTGACGAATCTTGCAGCGATCGTGTTGGCGTGAAAGGCTAAGTTGCGCTGACGAGAAAGAGAAAGAAATAAAAAATTCAAATTTTTTTTAAGTGTTTTAAAGTTTCTATGTCTGCTGAACTAACCGAGTTGAGCTGATACACGTCGATTGAACTGGCTGAGTTGAGCCAATACATGTTGGCGTGAAAGGCTGAGTTGAGCCGATACATGTTGGAGTGAAAGGCTGAGTTGAGGCGATGACAGAGGAAAAGACAAAAAGTTTTGATTTTCAAAAATTTTCTAAGTATAGACTGTGTCAGCAAAACTTGGGGAGTTTTGTCAATGCATGTCGAAAGAAACCAATGAGTTTCGTCGATGTGTGTCGAGCGAACTCGATGAGTTTCGTCGATGCGTGTCGAGATGAAGGAAAGAAGAAAAATTTTCAAAAAAAATTTCTAAGTGTCAAAATTTCTTTGTTGGAAGAAATGGCTGAGTTTTGTCGATACGTGTCGGACAAAGTCAACGAGTTTTGCCGATACGTTGGAAAAGTTTGGTAAGTTTTGCCGAGAAAGAAAGAAAGAAAAGTTTTAAAAAAATTTGTAATTGTTGAAATTTCATGCCGACAGAAAAATATGAGTTTGTCGATACGTCGGATGAACTCGGTGAGTTTTGCCGTGACGTCGGATGAACTCGGTGAGTTTTGTCGATATGTTGGGAATAAACGAAAAGTTTTGTCGACACGTCGGGAGGAAACGACGAGTTTTGCCGAAGCATCAGAAGCAAAAGCGGAGTTTTGCCGACACGTCGGAAGCAAAAGCGAAGTTTTGCCGACACGTCGAAAGCAGAAGCGGAGTTTTGTCGACATGTCAGGAGCAAAAGCGGAGTTTTGCCAATCGGAAGAAAAGGGCAAGTTTTGCTGATACGTGTCGGACAACCTCGACAAGTTTTGCTGATACGTGTCGAACAACCTCGACAAGTTTTGCTGACATGTCGAACAACTTCGATGAGTTCGCCGATCGGAGGAAAAATGGAAAATCTGTCAAAACAAAGAATTTCAGCAGGTTTTTCAGTGGGTTGTGTAGGTGCGAGAAAGTTGAAAAATGGTAGTGAACTAATGCGACAGATTGCACGAAATCGAAAGATTTACAGGTAAAAAAAAAAACAAGGACGCTACCCTAGATCTGCCCTGCAGCCCCCCTTGACCCCCGTTGTCCCCCTGAGACAGTCTTTGATTTATCATAGTTACATCAAAGGCAGCATTCCACATAATGCAGTTTGGAAAATTTGGTCTTAGTTGGGCCAAGATGATCATCACGGATGATGCACAGGATCCCTATGAGCTGGAAGCAAGATGCCATGGAGGAGAACGTACGGGTTGGAAATGCTGAAACAAAATCCAATGGAAGAAGATATCAGGAGACTCCCCCAGATATTGCAGCCACCATGAGAATCCTATGGGTGGAATTGGAAAGTTACAGAGAATACAATGAGAGGATGGTTAAATCTCAGGAAGAGAAAAATCATCTGAATGCATCCATTCTGCAGAGTTTGACAAACATCCAAAGGAAGATAGACTCTGGGCATCGGGCAGTAAATCTAGAAGGAAGTAAGAGTAGTGCCAGAAGAAGAAAAAGATCTTCTAGTGGATAATCTGACTCTAAAGGATCCACTCGAGTTTCAAGCTCTTCATCTCACAAGAATAGGAGAAAGAGGCATTACAAGAACATTTCACGTGATGAATTCAAGAAGGCAAAGCCTTCTACCTTTAATGGTGAGATAAAGACTGGTCAAGAAGCTGAAGCTTGGCCTCTTGGGATGAAGAAGTATTTCCAAGTCCATGACTACTCAGGAAATATGAAGGCGAGGGTAGTCATCTTCAATCTGGATGGAAGAGAATCCATATGGTGGGAGCACCTCAACCAGGTGAATAAGATCAATGATAGAAAGATCGTGTGGAAGCAGTTCAAGAAGTATTTCAAGTAGAAGTACCTCTCTGACAGGTATTATGATGACAAGATTAAAGAGTTCCATGAGTTGAGATTGGGACAAGCCCATGGAAGAGTATGCAAACAAGTTCTTGGAGCCGTTGAGGTATGTCAGATACATCAAGGAGGATAAAGTGAAAATTTAGCGTTTTCTGAGTGGGCTACCTCAAGCGTACAAAGACATAATTGAGTTTAATGAACCTAGAACTCTAGTAGAGGCTATCATGAAGGCTAAGTATTGCTATGATCTAAACAAAGGAAACCATGATATCCATAAGGCATGGAAGGACAAGAAGAAGGAAAAGTTTGACCAAAGGAAGAAATGTTTCAAACCCTCTAACTTCCGAAATCAGCAAAAGAAGCCATCACAAGATGTGACTAAGCCAACCAAAGTTACGAGAGAAAAGCCAAAAGATCCAAAAGAGATTAGAGAACCACTCCAATGTTGGAGATGTGGAGAAAACCATATGCGTAGGAACTATCCATATGAGGAGGGATATGTAAGGCAAGCTCACAACACCCAGGAAGCAGAAACTGTGGGTCAAGTAGCAAGGACTGTACCTAGAATTTATGCAGCGCTGGAGAACTGCCAGGTAGATCATTAATAAACTATGGTTGAAGTTGAAGGTAAGATTGCTGAGCAATCTGTTTCTGTTTTGATTGACCTTGGATCTACTCACAGTTATATTACTCCTAGAATTGTTGAGATTTGTGCTTTTAAGAAGTTAACGCATAGAAAATCATGGTTAGTTCAACTAGCCATTGGAACCAAGAGAAAGGTTAATGAAGTGGTAGAAAAATGCCCATTAGTCATGGATGGGTTAGTCACCTATGCAAACTTGAATGTTCTGCCACTTGGTTCCTATGATATTCTCATTAGAATGGATTGGTTAGAAGTGCACAGAGTAAAGTTTGATTGTTACAACAAGGCTTTTGAATGCATGGATGAAGAAGGAAACCCAAGAGTTGTAAGAGACATTCCAAAGGTGGTTTCTGTTAGGCAGATTTCAGCAATGCAACTAAAGAAAATCAATAGGAAAGGTTGAAGATTGTAAGCAGCCCATGTTTTGGAGGTAACAGAGAATGAAACTCCTAGGTTGGAGGAATTTCATGTGTTGTAGGAATTCAAGGATGTTTTTCCAGATGTAATTCCAGGGCTTTCTCCAAAGAGGGACATTGATTTTACAATTGAACTTGTGCCAGGAGAAACACCAGTGTCAAAGACACCCTACAAGATGAGCACACTAGAATTGCTAGAGCTGAAGATGCAGCTGCAAGAGTTGTTGCAAAAGAAGTATATAAGGCCAAGTGTGTCCCCTTGGGGAGCACCAGTTCTGTTTGTGAAAAAGAAAGATGGCACACTCAGATTGTGTATTGATTATAGGCAGCTGAACAAAGTCACTATGAAGAATAAATACCCTTTACCTCGAATTGATGACCTTTTCTATCAAATGAGAGGAGCAAAGGTATTTTCCAAGATTGACTTGAGGTCTGGTTACCATCAGGTAAAAATCAAGGATGAAGATATTCATAAGACAACCTTCAAAATAAGGCATGGACACTATGAGTTTATAGTGGTACCATTTGGTCTCACAAATGCACCAACTACATTTATGTGCCTCATGAATAGTGTTTTCAGTAGGTATCTTGACAAGTTTGTTCTTGTTTTCCTTCATGACATTCCTATTTATTCTAAGAATGAGGAAGTGCATGAAGAACATGTGAGGCTGACATTGAAATTGCTCTGGGAGCATCAACTGTATGCAAAATTGAGTAACTGTGACTTCTATAGAGATAGAATTCATTATTTGGGTTACATTATCTCATAAGAGGGTATATCTGCGAACCCTGAAGAGATTGAATCCATTATGAATTGGCCTACTCCAAGAAATGTAACATATGTAAGATATTTTATGGGACTTGCAGGATACTACATGAGATTCATTGAAGAATCGTCCAAGGAGTGCTTGGGACGTTGATTCCAGAAGTCTGCAGGAAGAATAACTTGGACAGGGCAGTTTGGTGCCACCCAATAAAACCAAGGCAAGAATCTACCATGTGCAAAGGCCAAATGCTATGAGAAGGATCTCATGACCGAAATCTAACCTTCTAAACAAAACAGATTTTAAATTTTAGATTTCAAATTCTCCTGTTGACTGTTATTGATTGATCTAAAGTGGTGTCAAGATGACATGTTGTATGTGGATGTCCAGGTTTTGGGCAACATGTGTAAGTAGGGTATAAGTGCTCCTACTTACAAAAGCTTAACAATATGAGGATGGCCTCATGGTTGCAAAAATCTGATTTTCTGTAGAAAGCAGAATTGTAAATTCGGATTTTGATTTGACTATCAATGATATTGATTGTTTAGTATTAGGAAATCATGTATGCATGAAATAGATTTGAAAATCTATGATTGAAATTTTATTATCACATCTCATGTGAACTGCATGCTTGTATGTAATGAATGTGATATGATGAAAGTACGCCCTTGGAGTGCATAACTTCTCGAAATGATGTACTTGGGGTACATAGCTACTCAGAAGGATGTACTTGGGTTACATAGCTTTCAGAAGGATGCGTTTGGGATACATGGCTCCTCGAAAGGGATGTACTTGGGTACATATCTTCTCCCCCCGACCAGCTAGGCACCGGTATGCATCACTGGGGATGCCCAGGGTGTAAGAGATCCGGCTAGGCTTCTTTCTGCACCCATTCATGCCGCGTAAGGGGATTGTCATGAGAGTGGGGGCTTAGTGAAGAGAATAACCCCTAGGTATTACGATGTCCAGAAAGGAGGCGCTTGAGCTTGGTGAGCACTAGAGGAGGTGCTAGGCCCTTGAGCTAGAGCTACCATTGAGCACCTAGAGAGGTCTTAGGCTCTCAAGTAGGGCTTCCAGATCTTGGTTGAGAGATGCTTTCCAAATAAGTATTTGATTTACTTAGCAAATCTTTGTTGATTTTCTGTAATTACACATGTGCATACGATTTAGCCATGATTTCAAAAATCTTGTAAAGGAGTGGATCCTATAGGGATGAATCTGACATGTGAATTAATTCATTGTGGTGTCCAAAAAGGAAGCACCTGAGCTTGGTGAGCACCTAGACGAGGTGTAGGCTCTTAAGCCAGAGCTGCCATTGAGCAGCCAGAGAGGTGTTAGGCTCTGGAGCAGGGCTGCCAGTTCTCGGTTGAGAAATATTTTCACAGGTGATCCAAGGCTTGCAACAACTTGGTTGCCTTTCAATGCACACCTTAGAGAGCACAGGAAGGGTAAGTACACTCGAGGGACTGTATAGCAGAGAAGAGGTACCATCCTTGTGTGGGGTGGGGCAGGTCTTGTGGGTGCCATAGTTCTATAAAGACAAAGCCGGATACCTGTGGAGCCGAAAGAAGATACTTACGCAGATAAGTATTTGGTTTACTTAGTAGTTACTTGTTGATTTTATGACAATATACATGTGCACATGATTCATCTATGATTTTGAAAAATCTTGTGAATACTGACATGAGAATTGACATCCCGATTTTGACCCCATTTGCATTAAAATTATATATGATGTAAATATCGCTATTTAATCATAGTGAGTAGCTCAAGGCAAAGGCCCCCCCATCGATTTAGTGTTTTATGTTTCGACAATTAAAATCGACGCCGATGGTTATCGTGCTAGCCGATGGCATAGTATATTTTGGACATCATATGAATATGCAATTAATAAAAATACCCAGAACTAGCTATGTCAATGCAACATTAAAGAGATGGGGGAATGTTTTCACAAGGAATAGAGAGGGAAAATATTCAAACCCTTGAGCCCATGGGGTTGAGCCAAATGTCAATGGGAGAACACATAAAGTTGTCAACTACCCATTTTGTCTTCTGTGCCCACTCATTTATTTCTTCCAGAAATTAGCTGAGGTAGTTAATGCCTTGGTATTGGAAGAGTATGGCAGTTAAATTCGAATTTGAGAAGCCATCAATTTTTGAAAATCGTGTTTTAACTCATTAGGCAAGTTATCACCCAAAAATTGTTGCCCATCCCATTATGCATTCACGCCCTTCTCTTCCTCACTCAGTGGGAGCTCCTGGGCATTTTTCCCTCACGATTTCTGCTTTTTCCTAATTTCTCCAAGCTGGGAAACCCGTTTTTGTATTGTTCAGTGAATGGCCAGAGGAGAACCATGATTTGGGGGTTTATAGAGCTCGTATTTGCTCCCGTAATGCCCATAGGCATTTTCGGAATTCGGATTCACGATTTGGGTGTGCATGGAGGTTGTTTTTGCTCCTGTAATGTCCATGAGCGTTTCCTGAAATCGGATTTGCTATCCCACGGTGTTTTTCCCTTTCTCCATTTTCGTTTTTGGCTCTAAGGACGTTTTTCCTCATACCAATAATTTGTATTCAGGTGTTGTGTGCATCCTCGTTTTGGTTTGAAAGACTTAGGAGTGGAAGAGGCCCAGAATTGGCTTAATAAACCTACCAAAGAGAGGAACATCACAGACAGATTAAGAGGGGCTGGTTATCTTTCTATGCACACCCTAAAGAGCACTAGAAGGGAAGGTATGGCCTGAGGGACTGTGTAGCAGTGAAGGGGATACTTCCTTGTGTTGGGTGTGCAAGTATTGTGGAGGCCAAGCCAGATCTTGTGTAGGTGTAGTTCAGTGGTTGAGCTCACTAGCTTAGCAATTCTACCTTTCCATTGCCATAGCTCAGTGGTTGAGCTCACTAGCTTAGCAATTCTACCTTTCTATTGCCTTAGCAGCCTGATAAACCCATCTGTAGAGTGGCTTGGCTGACTTTGATGTGTATTTGGCTATGTATGATTGTGGAAATCATGCCCATCTCGGGGTTGGCAGTGGTGCGGAGAGATTGATTAGCACAATGACCTATGGTTGGGTGGAACGTTGCAGCCACATAGCTAGTTGCAGGAAAGTTTCTTCTCAAGATAAGTATTTTCTTGTGTTTAATCTCTGCAACGTATTTGTTTAAGAATTATTATGAACATGTTGAATGTATTGTAGGAATGTCATTGCTTCTGCTGTATATTGCATTATGCATCTGTGTATGTATAATTTTACTGTCAATGCATTTTATATGATGTTCATGGGGCTAGATTGCCCGTATTAGATAGACAGAGCTGCGTTAGTCGCGTCCTCTCCGTCGAGTAGAGGGGAGGGGACGTGACAGGGTTAATAAAAACAATAACATAGAGGTACTGTCCCAAATTCAGCTCATGGAATTCTTTAATCTTATCTTCATAGTACCTATCAGAGAGGTATTGCTTCTTGAACTGCTTCCACACAATCCTCCTTTCATTGATCTTCTTCACCTGCCTAAGGTGCTCCCACCATATAGATGCTCTTCCATTTAAGTTGAAGATGGCTACCCTTGCTTTCATGTTTCTAGAGTAGTCTTGGACTTGAAAATACTTCCTTATCCCAAGAAGCCAAGCTTCAACTTCTTGACCGGTCTTTACCTCACCATCAAACGTAGGAGGCTTTGCCTTCTTAAATTCCCCATGTGAGTTGTTCTGGTAATGTCTCTTTCTCTTATTCCTGTGAGATGAAGAGCTTGAACCCCCAATGGATTCTTCAGAATCAGATGATCTACTAGAAGACCTTTTTCTAGAGATGTTGAACCTCTTGCGGGGATTTCTTCTTGCACTACTCCCACTCCCTTCTGGATTTGTTGTTCGATGCCCAGAGTTCATCTTCCTTTGTATGTCTATCAAACTCTGTAGCACGACTGCATTCAACTGATTTTGTTCTTCCTGAGCTTTAATCGTTCTCTCATTATCTTCTTTGTAACTTTGCAATTCCACCCTTAGGCTTCTCATGGTGACTGCAATATTTGGGGGAGTCTTTGGATATCTTCTTCCATTGGACTCTGTTTCAGCATTTCCAACCCCCCTATGTTCTCACCCACGGCATCTTCCTCGAGCTCGTAGGGATCTTGTGCATCATTCATGCTGTTGATTCTCATAGCCGAGCCAAAACCAACTTTTCCAAATTGCACGATGACTCTGCAAAATGTGTTCATAAACACAATCGTTAGCTGCATGATTTTTCTAGAAATTTAAAAATCACTTGCCGACTTTTCACTGCAGGTATGGGCAGTTGAGATCATGGTAGAACCAGATCTATGGCCAGGGTGAATTTCGTAAATAAAAGAGCGAGGAGGATAAAAGGGCGTTGAGTTGCGAAATTGGAAACTAACCGCCACGAAGGAGATTTAAGATCAACGGACAAGGTTGATCCCCAAACAAATCATCGGTTGACAACGATTTCACTGGGAGAACTAGCGCGGATAAAGAAAATTTTGAAATGCGCGATATGTAATGAAATCCGCTTTAATTTCTTTGAGGTCTACCGTCAATCTAGATCTAACGATTGTCAGTTCATCTCGCTGATGAACTAAAAAGTGAGTTAATAGCAAAGGCTGGGTGCAAAATCTTTATGTAATCGGGTTCACCGTCAATTTGAATTCCACTCTTTAACGATCGATGCCTGAGACGTTGGTCGGGTTGGTTAAATTTAATGGTTCAACACTCTGTCTTACTGCACTTTGTCTTGCTGCAGAGTTAAGATCACCCTGTCATGCTGCAGGTTTTTTTCTGCAACTATTTAACTTGGCCCCATTTAGGGCCAATGTTGCAACCAATTGCTCTCATACCATGCTGTCAGGTACCCATACCCTAATTAACATGTAATATACAAAATAATTATTTCTTTCTCTTAAACATCAAGGCATGGGTCATGAAACATCCCCTAGCATTCATTCTTAGGCTTAAAAACCACTGTAACAGTCGTTTCGCGACCCACAGGTCCACCATGTAACCATAAGAGTCAATTCCATCCCTAACAGGTTCTTTCCGCAGCTAGAAAATCCCTTTCTACACTTAACATGACCCTTCCATCGTCATCCTTTCACCTTCCTTATTCCACAATGCGGTTTGCGGCAGGAGAAAATCTGTGAATCACCACTATTACTTCTTACCTTCCCGCTTTTCGCGGCAAACTCTAGGTAGCAGGAACCTAAAATACAACCCTGTGATTTGTTGAATTTTCGCTTTTTGCTTTCTGCCTTCTGCTGCGGATTCTAGGGTGTGGAAATCTCGAAATACTTACCTTTATCTTTCGGATTTCTGGTTTCTGCCTTTCACATTTCGCTGGAGATTCCAGGATGCAGAAAACCAACATTTACCTTGTTTCTTTTCTAGTTTTTCGATTTCCACCTCCCGGATTCTGCCTTCCGCAGGAAAATTCTGAGAAACCGAAACACGCATTTTACTTGGTTACTTCTGTTCTTTTTCCACTTTCGCTCTTCGCCTTTCGCAGGGCGAATTCGGGGGTGCAAAAAGACCATTTTCACCTTAAGATAGTCGCATTTTTACTTTGTAACCAGAATTGTAGCCTCCATAAACTTAAGCAAAATGCATTGGAAAAAAAAAACATATGTAGGTTTAAAATGCAGGAAATACAACTGAAGTAAATCTCTACTTGAATCTTCTAACAAGCATTCAACACATTCATACATTCATAAGCAAATACATTGCAAAATTAAGAATAACCAAAGAATACTTATCTTGGAGATGAAGTTGTCCCGCAACTAGCTATGTCGCTACAACGTTCCACCCAACCATATGCCAGTTGTGTTCATCAATCTCTGAACACAACTGCCACCCCTAAGCTGGGCATGATTCCCACAAGGAACTAGGGAACAACAAGCTCACACATAGCCAAAACACATCAAAACACAACCAAGCCAACCTATAGTTGGGTTTATCAAGCTGCTCAACCAAGCCAATGCACAATTGGGTTTATCAAGTTGTTGGCAGTGACTCACACATAGCCAATATTCACATTAAGGTCCAGCCAAGCCAACTAACAGTTGGGTTTATCAAGCTACTCATCCAAGCCAACTAACAGTTGGGTTTATCAAATTGTTCAGGCAGTGGAAATGATGAGTTGCTAAGCTAGTGAGCTCATCCACAGAGTTAGGGATACCTCCACGAGATCTATCTAGCCTAGCATCCACACACTACTAGATTTTGATCCAAAATCCGACGCTTTTTTCCGACGGCGCGTGGTTTTTTTCTTTTAACCATGCCAAAAATCAGAAAGATTAAATTTTTTTTTGAAATGGTGGGGATTAGTGTCGCTTAAGCGACGG
>LPNX011013045.1:5514-24088 GCA_001517045.1 Pseudotsuga menziesii
ATATTATCCACTCATTTTGAAAGTGGTTAGGATTTTGGTTCTCTCATTTCTATTTAAAGGAGAGAACTTCTCATTTGTAAAGAATATTTGGCTCTTGGATCTGATTAATAGAAAGATTTTTTGTGGATATTTTCTGGATCTACTTTGCATCTAATGTTATTCGATGGTGATTGAAAAGTATTTTGCTTCCTATCATTTGGGAATTTGTTATGAGAGATCTATATTTTTGGGCATCATTGTCTTGTCTACAGGAGCATGACCTCAGCTTGGGCATTTTTGCAGGGGGACCTCAACTTGCTTGGATTGTCTTTGTTTTTTATTGGGGAGTTTTCATTAGTGTTGTGGTGACCTATGATTTCATCTAGATATTTTTCTATGTCATATATCTTCTTTCTCATGTCACAACAAATATGATATGGTTGATGTTTGTTGTGCAGGAGAGAGGGTGCATTGACTTCCCTGGGAAAACACTGGACATAGAGCTTGCTTCAATCTTCTCAAATTTATCAAGATGGAGGGGATCATCATCATCAAGGCATCTACAAGAATTTCCAGGTAAGATCTAACAGGTAAGTATCTTTTCTTTCAGATCTCAATCCATTGTACCTTCTTTTCTTCAATTTTTCTAAAAAACTCCTAAATAATAAAAATCCAAAAAATATTTAATCGAGGAATTGCTTGATCTTTGAAAAAACCATTTCTAGGTTTTGTAGGTCGTGCCTCCCCCTCATTGAATCATCCTCAATACTTCCCTAATTATGACTGGTTTTCCCTAGATCTGGCTTTCTGGTTGCTCAAACCCCAATGCCCCACTGAAAATTTGACTTTTTCTAGAAAATAATTACATGGGTGTGTATATCAGGTGTTCCTCTTTATAGAGAACCCCAACACTAAGCTAGTTCCTTCCAGGTATCCCTAGATCTAAAAAAATGATTTTCAGCCTCCTAGCCTCCCTCATTAGATTTTGAATTTTCTAGATCTGATTTTTCCTAAAATTTTCTGACTTGGGTTTGTAGATTGAGTCATCCTAATCTCATTTCCACTCCAACACTAAGTTGATAGTCTCTTGGTGGCTGTACATCTATAGATTTTCCTCTCCAAACCCTAGCGCCAACCCTCCTTCTGTTGATTTCCTATTAACCTGAATATTTCGGGCCAAATCCTTCTCTAGGTCCATAGATCAAGGCATATCCCAGGTGGGTTCACTTAAACACTGTGTTGATACTGAATCCATTACCTAAGGCTAAACAAGCAATGATCTCCAAGCATAGCGCTAGCCCCTTTTTTGAATGCTTTCCTATGAAAGTTGACCTCTCCTTGATAACTCAGGTAACTTGGCATTTCATATCTTTCATTGAGTCTATCTCTTTGGTACTAGACAGTCCCAACTCTGTCCTTACTCACCCTGTCTCAGTTACGTTTTCCAAGAAAGTGGTTTTATTCATCAGTTGTTAGTACCTCAACCCTAGATCTAGTATTTTCCTCCATAGGTCACTTTAGATCAACCCTCGTATAACTGAAGCCCTCATCCAAATCCCAATTCCACTTACTACTATCATCCATAGATCTAGAGTTGCTAATTACCTTACACCTTACGTACCTCAAGCCATAATTGATCTGATCTAGTGTCTAGGTCTAATCTCTCTTGTCGGGAGTAGATCTGGGTCTCCCTCGTTGTTGTCTTGGACTTAGAAAACATAAAGTGAAGACTACCTTGATTGGAGTGACAACCATCCATTTGGGAGTCTAGGTAGTCTTGGTTCCACCTCCTTAGTTTCTTTCCCTTCTACCATCCATTCTAGATCCACCTCACACAGGAAACTACAAGGTTGGTGATAACATTTTGGCGTCGTTACTGGGGAGGTAGAGGCCTACCTTGGTTCAACATACCTCACCTTTCCCTATGACATATTTTATTGGTGAATTACTTTTGTGGTTCACCTGGTGACTCCACCCTGTGACTCCACTGAGGACCATACCCAATGTATTAATATTAAGTTCTTAGAATGTGCCATAAATCATAATGAATTCAGATGTATTCTTGAGGAACATGAGGGAATTAACCAAAAACATGATTGAAAATATAAGACAAATAAATGAAAGGGATAGATGGAGGTCAGACTACATGTATGAGGATGACCTCAAGCATGACAATGGGTATGAACCTAGTTATCACAATATTTATGATACCCACGAACTTCCTCGCCCATGCAATAAAGATTTCCCAACCATCCCGAGTGGACTTGTAAGTCGACATGAACCTAGAAGTCAGTTCCAGTCAAAGCCTTTATCCAAGTAACCAGAGTTGTTAAAAAGCAAGACAAACTGTATCCTTTTGAATTTTCTGAAATACTAGGAGCACCTCATCCTATGCCAAATGATTACACTAGGAGGATGCCCCAATTCAATGGAAACAAGGATATGTCTATTGAAAGTCATATGGAGATTATGTAGTATTACATGGAATATAGAGGCGCAGACAATGAAGATGTTTATATGTGAGCCTTAGGAGAATCCTTGCAAGGGGATGTTCAACTATGGTTTGATCATTTAGCACCAGGATCCATCACTGGGTATGACATGTTCACAGATTTGTTAATTGATAGTTGGAGTAGGAACACTGATAAAATTTTAGAGTGTCAATATAGCAATGATTGTGCCATTGATAATCAATATATTGACAATGTGATTTCTCAATTGGACCATTCCTCTCCTAATATGTTCCAAATTATGAGCGTGCCTGCAATCCATAAGAATGTTACAGAGTACATTGAGAATAATGTTTAAAAACCTCATGTTGAAACTAAGAGGGATATCAATCAAATCATACAAGATACTCTGTTAATATTACCTAAAGCAGTCACAGAGCAAATCCTGGATTTGATCCATGGAAGGGAATCTAACATGCACCATCAAGAAACATCTATAGTTGAACCTTCCATTGGTGAGGTCATTAAAGAGCCTTTAGAAGAGAAACTCCATAGTCATTTCCTAATTGATGATAATTTGAGTCAGTGTCCAACTTATCCGAATCTAGATTCAAACCTTGATCATATCACTGTAGAAGAAGAAAATGTTGAAATTAGTAAAAATTCCATTGAAGGGCATGCCTGTAAGAGTGATAGGGAAACTAAAATTGAACTTATTAATGTTTTTCCTTATCTAGAGCTTAAAGAAGAAAAATCACATGATGATACGATTGTAAGTGAACTTGATCAAGAACATTGCAATGAGGATCCTTGCCCTGATAGTATCGATAGAATTCTTCATCCAATCCTTATTTAGAATATGTTGGTTCAATGTGTCGATACTGAACTTGTTTCAAATCTTGAAATCACTCCCATAATCAATTTAAAAGCTCTTTCCTATCATCAAATTCTTAGATCAATTATTCCAAGTCTGGGAGAAAATTTTCAATCCACCCTCCCGTCCCAACTTTTCGAGTCTTCTTGTATGGTTTTGTCTTTTGATCAAGTTGTTAATTTCGAAATATTTAATCAGGAGTTTAAGCACTATCATGAAATTGGGGAAAAGGCACTTCATTACTCTTCTCAGTCATCCGTAATGAATAATTTTTTTCAATTTGTAAATCTGGATTATGGATGGTTGGAGAAGTTGTATAAATATCAATTTCATCTTTTCTCCATTTTTAAAAAAAAAATGGGCTTGAACTCATTCATGGTTTCATACATTACAACTTGTCCCCATCTGATTCTTTTGGAGTGAATAGAATTGAATTTCCTAGTAGGATAGAGGAGAAACAAAGAGTTGTTTGAGTGGCCGAGTCATGATTCATATTGTCTTCCTCCATAAAGAATGAACTTGCTTTCCTTTTATGACCCTATCATCATCTTGATGGATGTGTGTTTATAAATTCAATCTCATCCCTAGCATGTGATTTCATTTCTCTTGATCCATATTCTTCTTTGATTTTCAAGCAACAAGTTACAATGGCTTCAATTTTCATTTACATTACTTACAAGACATCTTTGATTTGTCGTATCATTAATGGTAAAGAAAGCTCAATACATTTGTTCAGCAAGTGGTTTCATTAGATTTATGATTTTACCTAGCACTTGTCTAAATTGGTTAGAATAGGGTAGGTAGGATTTAAATAAGCCTTTCCTGGCGATAGTGTAGAATCTTGCATTTTTTCTTGAATCTTGCCTTTTGAAGCTCTTAGTATAGTTATTCTGCGAAATAAAAATCAAACTGTTATTGAAAGTTATGGTTATAGATTATAATTATTTTTCTGCTTTTCAGTTTCATGCATATTTATTTTTAGCATTTTATGTAGTATCCACATATCGTTTTGACGACCAGTCTATGAGTTTGGTATAGCTCTGGACATGCTGTAGGTAGTCAGTGACATTTTTGGTAGTTGTTGCAGAGATGGATGGATTGATATAGGATGCGAGAAGAAGAGTGCGAGGAACAGAGATTTTGAGGTTCTCAAGTGCTCTTTTCAGCAGAGCACTTGTCCAAGCTGGAGCGAGATGTTATCACATATATAGTAGTCGTGCTACCATATTCTATTTTTCAGATACAGTACATTAATCGGCCGGATCTCTTACATATGAGATGCTGAGATGAGAAGTTTTGTCGGATAATTACTTTATTTGTGGAATATTGTAATCTCCCATGTCAGGACTAAGTCTTAGGACACTCAAATTTGAGGACTGATGTAACCATTTAGTCATTTATAGAGCAATTATTGATGCCCAGTTTTATATCAGCACTTTATCATTAGACAGATGATGGTTCAGATGGATTATATGCATGATTATGACTCAGATTGTATTATATTGTGTTATGGTTATCATTTCTCTTATATTCATTTTTTTGACATGTATTAACATGTAGTGTCATGATCTAGCAGTCATAATTATATGGACTTGGATGTATTTGTATTATGTATTGATGTCCCTACTTAGACTTGGAAGTTCCTAATCTATACTCATTGGTTTTACCATCCTTAGGGAGAATAGATGTAGTCATTCCCACCATTGTTTTGGCTTGCTAGTGTTGGATTCATCTTTCACTGTCTCCACCCATCCATTTCCTTCTAGTTTTGTTTTTTAACCTGACTTACTACTCGAATTATGGCATGGAGGACCTTTCCCCACTAGAACCCTCGTTGGACAGGCCTCCCTGTTTATATGGTGTCTCGGCTCTGAGTTGGTGATAGAACTTGCCTTTGGTGAGTTGAATTGTATGCCTAAATCATTCTGGTCGGTTGTCCCGATGTTTGGAACTGTGTAGAACTCTCCTTGGTCACTTGAGATGTTGTTGGCTAAAATTGAAAGCTCATGTACTACTTGTGTTGGAAAATGTTTTTTATGTGCCCATGGAAAATGAAAAATGCTAAACTGTGTTTCTTAACATATGTGAAAAAGGGAAAGAGCAATGAAATGCTAAAATAGCCCTTGAAGGGTATAAGAAAAGGTCCCAAAAGGAATGGTTAAATATATGCTATATCCAAATATTGCTGACCTTATAAATTTGAATGTGTCCCAGATGAAAGCTACGATTAGTTGTGCTTTTAAGCACTGGTGAAGTCCCAAAGGGTCATATAGGCCAAAAAGGACATGGAAATAAAATTGATGGTACTAATGAACTTGGATCAAACTTGATGTAGGCATGATGCCTAAGTTGAATAAGCACTCTCTGAACAACTCAACCATTTGTGAGGCACTGCCATTCCCTGTGTTGTTGTTTGTCTGACATGTGGTTATAGTGAGTATTCCCATTCCATATTCAAAGTGTCATGATGTTAAGTAACAAGTAACCCTTTCCCTAGCCTTATCAATTTCATCCTTCACCCTTCACTAGCAAATTGACTACAGCTATGAAGTGAGTATAGTCCTGGAAGTCTAATTTGAGTAATAATAAATAAATAACCCTATATATGTATTTGGTTGATGTACTGCCAGTGAAATGACTTCTACTTGTTGTGATTGTTGCTTAAATGATTTTTAGAGCATGTGTTAGCCTTATAGCAGTTGCAACAGATGGATGATGGCCTGAGTTATATTATTGGTATCTGGTCATTTACAGGTGATTATATTGTCTATTGGATGGTGTTGATGATCAGGAAAAGACCTGGAAGGGGTATGAGTATACAAAATAGATGGATTTGGACTCTATGAGTCTAATGAGATAGTTTACTTTTCAGTTCTGGGCACTTGCAGAGATGATCAGGCTCATTTTACCTTTCTGATGCAGTTTTGCTTCACAAGATGATGTGTCTGAGCAGGGAGATGTTTTATTTGGATCTCCTAGGGTGTTGTATGGGAATAGGGGCTGCAGCCACTTGATCGTACAATAGTACCCCCATCCCAGAGAGGCTGGTGGGCTCAGTTGGATAACAAAGGCACCCTAGGAGGATGTTTTGGTAGGTTCACATTTCCCGAGGTAGATTAAAAAATGATTAAATGGCTATTGAAGAAATCGATTTGGGCTACTGAGGGAAGCAAAATGACATGGGATGAGTCATGATGATGAGAGTAATGTCCTCCTCACCTTCTCCAACATTTGCAACACTTGATTGGGCCCACACCTATTTTTTGGGCATTTTATTATTGTTTTCGGGAACTTTTGGGAGGCTCACAACTTCCTCAAGGAGGCACAAAGTCAAAGAATTAAAATATTATATTGTTTTATTATGGAATGGGGCACCCATAGGGAGTTATTTAACACTCCATGGACCCACCATGTGCTTCATTTATTTCTTGTTGAGTGGGGTACCCTCTTTATGGGTGATTTAGTCCACTTTGGTACTTTATGGTTATATTGATCCATGTATTGCATGTTGAGCTCATATCAACCATTGATTAGAATATTTTATCTTTTAATCTTATACACTCATTTTGAAAGTGGTTAGGATTTTGGTTCTCTCATTTCTATTTAAAGGAGAGAGCTTCTCATTTGTAAAGAGTCTTTGGCTCTTGGATCTGATTAATAAAAAGATTTTTTTGTGGATATTTTCTAGATCTGCTTTACATCTTATGTTCTTCGATGGTGATTGGAAAGTATTTTTCTTCCTATCATTCAGGAAATTGTTATGAGATCTATATTTTTGGGGATCATTGTCTTGTCTACACGAGGAAAACTTCAGCTTGGGCATTTTTGAAGGGGGGCCTCAACTCGCTTAGATTGTCTTCATTTTTTATCAGGGATTTTTCATTAGTGTTGTGGTGACCTATGATTTATTCTTGCTATTTTTTTGTAGCATATAGATTCTTTTGCATGTCACATTAAATCTGATATGATTGACGTTTGTTGTGCATGAGAGAGGGTGCATTGACTTCCTCACGAAAACACTGGACATAGAGCTCTCTTCAATCTTCTCAAATTGATCAGGATGGTGGGGATCATCATCATCAAGGCATATCAAGCATTTCTAGGTAAGATCTAATAGTTAAGTCTCTTTTCTTTCAGATCTCAATCCATTGTACCTTCTTTTCTTCAATTTTTCTGAAAAAACTCCTAAATAATAAAAATCCAAAAAATATTTAGTCAAAGATCTGCTTGATCTTTGAACAAAATATTTCTGGTTTTTGTAGATCGGGCCACCCCTCACTGAATAATTGTCAACACTACCCTAATTGTGACTGGTTTTCCCTAGATCTGACTTTCTGGCTGCTAAGACCCCAACGCCCCACTAAAAATTTGACTTTTTCAGAAAAATAGTTACATGGGTGTGTATATCAGTTATTCCTCATTCCAGAACACTCCCAACGCTAACTAGTTCCTTCCAGTTATCCCTAGATCTAAAAAACTAACTTTTAGCCTCCTAGCCTCCCTCATCATATTTTGACTTTTCCAGATCTAATTTTTCCTAAAAATTTTTGACTTGGGTTTGTAGATCGGTCATGCTAATCTCATTTCCACTTCAACATTTATTTGATAGTCTCCTCATGTCTCTAGATCTATAAATATTCCTCTCCAAACCCTAGCACTAGCCCTCCTTCTGTTGATTTCCCTGTAACCTAAATCTTCTGGGCCAAATCCTTTTCTGGGTCCATATATCAGGGCATATCCCAGGTGGGTTCACTTAAACATTATGCTAATACTAACTCCATTACCTAAGGCTGAACAAGCACTAATATCCAAGTATAGCACTAGCCCCTTTTTTGACCTCTTTCCCCTGAAATTTTACCTCTCCTTGATAACTCTGGTAACTTGGAATTTCATATCTTTCACTGAGTCTATCTCTTTGGTACTAGACAGTCCCATCTCTGTCCTTACTCACCCTGTCTCAGTTACATTTTCCAAGACAGTGGTTATCTTCGTCAGCTGCTAGTACCTCAACCCTAGATCTAGCATTTTCCCCCATAGGTCACTTTGGATCAACCCTCATATAACTGAATCCCTCATCCAAATCCCAACTCCACTTACTACTATCATCCATAGATCTAAAGTTTCTAATTACCTTACACCTTATGTACCTCAAGCCATAATTGATCTGATATGGTGTCTAGGTATGATCTCTCCTGTCGGGAGTAGAGCTCGGTCTCCCCCATTGTTGTCTTAGACTTAGACAACATAAAGTGAAGACTTCCTTGATTGGCGTGACAACCATCCATTTGGGAGTCTAGGCAGTCTTGGTTCTACCTCAGTTTCTTGCCCCTCTACCATCCATCCTGGATCCACCTCACATAGGAAACTACAAGGTTGGTGATAATAGCATGGAAACTTCCTATTGTCCACACATATGGGTGATAGTGTGATATTCATTCTAGAATAATCTCTAGCATCCTCCTCAGCTCGACACCGTAACACTAATCCACGCCAAGAAAGATCCTCACGCAACATCACACACCATGAAGAACTAATGCGTGATAAAGGAGGAATAAGCACTATGTGTTGGCTCTTGATCAGTTAGTTGTCATAAAGGTTGACTAAATTTAGATAGTGGTCGACCACTAAAGGGTCGACCTACTCACCTCTATAAACATTATATATATCAGCCTCTACGTGAGTGCTTAGTTAGCTAGTTTTATGCATGTAATCAATTGATGTTGAAGAACTCTTTAATACCATTTCTCAATTTAATGGAAGCTATGTTCATGTTGTATACGATCATGTTCATGTAAAGCATTTAGCGAGTTATCACTATGATTGTTGGGAGTGCCCCTCATCAACCAGAGGTTTCATTCTTATGTGTGTTTTGCTGTATCTCTTTCTTTGCATTAGCTTAACTTCATTTATAATTTGTTATGCAATTTGGTTTTCTGCAATTACTTGTTTCTAGTAGTATAGATTACCTTATAATGTTGTGTTGTTAAAGTACTTTCATTTCCAGAGATAATTAACTCGTTGCGTGCATAGCTTTACTTTCAGTTTGTTTTCCATCTTTCCTTTTGAGTCTTATGTTTGGTTTCATTGTTGCAATTAGATAGAACTTAGTTAGTTTAATTTTGTAGATTTAGTTTTGTTATAGTTAGGTTTTATTTTATCTAAGTTTTATATTTAGTTCAATCATATTTCAGTTTGTTTTATGATAGGAAGCAACTTCTTTTTATAGATTAGTATAAGTTATCTTTTTATAGTCTATTTGGTATTATTTACTTCTGTAAATTCATTTGGTATATTTCAATTTGTTTAAAAATGCAATATATAATGATGTTTTTATAATTATGAATTAATTTAAGTTACTTTAATGTTGAATTTGATTAATAGGTAGGATTGCTTATGCATTTTTTCTATCATGTGCGTGAATCAGCTGATATGGAAATAATTTAGATTAACCATTTCTTAAAAATTCTAGTATTTTCTATATACAAACTGTCATTCAGACAACCTATTTAGCTTGCTATTCAGACCTGCCTTCCAGTCTGTTATCCAGCCTTTCATTCAGCCTTTAGTGTTTTTAATCTGTTTTAAACCTGTTTCTTTAGCTTTTTTATTATATTTTGACTGTGGTAGATAGATAATAGTGATATTTGTTATTAAAGCCTTAGGTTAGATTGTTTAAAGTATTAATTAAAGTTTTATTCTTCTTTTTCTTTTCACCTTATGTTTTGAGTTATGTCTTGTGTTTTGGTTTATTGTGGCTTTTTATTTCTTTCTTCAATATTGTTGAGATACCTTGTAATCATATCTTTGGTTTGGATTGATTTATCCTTTTCTATAGAGAGTTTAGGGTTAGATATGTCAATGTTAGGAAAGTACACTAGCACTTTGTAGATTGGTTATAGTAGCAAGACCTTTTTCTTTCATTGTGTGATTACTGAAGAGACTTAGAGAGTAGGACTTAAAAGAGTTATCTTTATTAAGATCTGTTATTTGTCTATAAGCAATATTTTCTTTACATTTGAATTGGTTATAAGTTATAATCATTTGCTTATGGAATAGAACACCATGTTTACCATTACCTGTAATTGGCCTTTCCTTAATTTGCACATATTTGTAGAAATTAAGTTTGATTTGATGCCATTCAGTTTCTTTACTTCATTTGAAAGCCATTTTGACACCACTACTCCTCAAGTTCCGATCATAGTAAATGCATATCCACAAAACAACCAAGGAGAGTGGAATTAGATAACTTTATGTACATTTGTTAATTATATGAATAACTTAAGCTGTTGAATTTGTAAAAGTGTCTCTAGTTGTTGTAATTTCATTATAATGCATTGTATAGTTAATCTCTGAAGTTGTTTATAAAGATTTCTTAAATTAAGAAGAGGAATAGTTAAGTAAAAAGGAAGTTTATTCTCTTAAAGTTTACTTGTTCATATTCTTATCTTTTAGTATTTGTCTACAGAATAGAGTAGTATAGCTTGATACTGCTCTAGTCTAGCAATCTGTTTGGTTTAATTACCTTTCTAATTGAATTTATAGGAGTTTGACTAAGTTTTTCATTTTGAAAGATCTTTTGATCTTTTCTCTGTTAAAATATTTCTACAACACCCTAGGAACCCCTATACCTTCGCATGTACTTTGTGTCAACTCGAAGTTTACCAACCTCGATCGATAATTAAATATTAGGTGAATTAATTAAGAAATTATAACACCCAACATATGCCAAGTGACTTGAGTTGTTGACTGTGCCCTGTTGATTCTGCTCTTGAAGCCCTAAAAATGCTCGAAAAATGGTTCTTTAGATGCTCTACTATCATTTTGGTTGTTATTTGAAGCCATCTAGTAGATTGTGTGTCATAAATAGAAGTATGATTGCTACATCTATTATGAACTTGTGACTCATCACATGTTGGAGCTGGAGGAATTAAAATTGTTTTCTTAAAATATGGCAAGGAATATTAATCTTTTATCCTCTAACTGCTTTGCTTCTCTGAAAACTGAATGCTCTGACACTTGTGCTCAAGGATTGATGATTCACTACCCTAATTTGGCACAAAACATGATTAAATCCCAACTTTGGAAAACTCCTTCAAAGCTTTTCTAAAATTTTCCACATTTGGTTTTATGAATTTCATAAATGAAATACTAAAACAATCTACCATTTTAGAAAACTATGCATTGTTTTGTTTCCTTAGTTTTGCATCTTAAATCTAATTATTTATGGATTTCATAAAATGAAATTCAAAAAAAATTTACCCAAAACAATGAAAATTTACTCTGAAACTATGATTCAAAGAAATATCTAGGATCTAAGGGAATATTCACAATCTAAGTTATTCACAAAATATGCAGAAAAACAATAAAAGAGAGAAAAATATCACACACGGATGGTGACAATAACTGATCTTTCTATTCGTGTACAACTTGTAGATATGTGTGGGACATACTTATAATACAATGGGGAAAATTGTTAGCCTTTGGAGTCCATCTAGATGCATACAAGTGTTAGTCTAGGATTTGACCTCAAAACCCCCCTAGGTGGACCAATGAACTCCCAAACTATCCCAAAACGTCACGAATGCTAGTGTGAATGTGGATTGAGCCTGATGAGTCATAAATAAGGGTAGATAAGGCATATATGAGCACATGAGTGAGTGGGAGTGGCTCTAGGAGGAGATAAATTCCCGAGGAAGGAAAAAAATCACCACATACATGCACAATCGCATATGGTTAAACACATTCCTGATTTAAGGGATGGGGAGTGAGATGTCATTAATCAGGGCCCTTGGGTTGTCAGAATGATCAAACTAGAGCACCCGAACTGTCAGGATGATCAAAGTGGAGCGCCTCAACTGCAATAAATGATCAACCATAGCCTAAGTTCAGACCATATTACATAGCATGAAATCTAATGAAACATGTCCTAGGTGTATGTTCATAGTATTAAGGTGGATTATTAATATAACAACCTCCCTTAATCCTAACTTATTACAACTTATACCAAATTATTATTGAGGCCTTGGCAACTAAGACTCAAGTCACTTCTTACAACAATTTTTTTTTTGTCCATGTAAAAAAAGTCTTCAATAAGTCTTATTCTTCACTTGAATAAGCTGAATGAACAAATTTTTGATGATAGAATTGGTGAAGATGTTGTGGATTCGAATATCATGCATCAATGCAGCAATGTATTGTAGACAAAGAACATGTGGAGGCCCCTTGAAGGTCATAATTTGTTGATGGAGGAGCATCATAAGAATGCATTTTTCTACAAGCATACCCTGATCTAGAAACATAATCAATAATGGAAAATATATCTATGCGAACTGTTATCTCCCAAAATAATTTATTTTGATAGTATGAAGAATTTAACTCATGCAACGAAGGATGTGAATATCACTGATAGTTTGAAAGCCTCTTTTTTTATTTGGGTGAAAAATTCACAAGTTATAGCTTTCGGTGGCTTAGGCGAGGCTCAAAACATCTCATTAGCCACCGAAAGGGGTCGTCTTTGAAAGATTAGAAAGGAGTGCAACATATACAATGACCACCAAAAGAACATTTTTTGACAGCAGGTCAGAGGTTTAGTCCTCTATGACGCCAGAATTTCGGAGGTTTAGTCCTCTATACCACCGACACTATGAAGAATCTTGCGGTTTAAAGTGTCGACGTGTTCAATTTTGGGGTTCCGACCACTGACAAGTTAGTGGTTTAAAGCACTGACGCATTCAGGTTAGATCTTCCAATTTCTGATCACAACGTTAGTGGTTTGAAACGCCGACACTGCAGCAACATTCAGGTGTGAGGTTCCGATCGTTCAGGTTAGAGCTTCTGATCGTCGTCCCGACGGTAGTGGTTTGAAACACCGACACCTCGGCAGCGTCAGTCTTGAGATTCTGATGTTTTGGTGGTTTGAGGTTTCGATCACTGACACATTAGAGGTTAGAGCTTTCGATCGTCGATGCTTAACTGTCGCAACGATAGGGGTTTGAAACGTCGACACTGTGACCACATTCAGGTGTAAATTTCCGACACATTAGTGGTTATAGCTTTTGATTGTCGATGCTTGACCGTTGCGCCGGTAGTGGTTTAAATCGCCGACACTACGACCACATTCAGGTTTGAGGTTCCGATTGTTCAGGTTAGAGCTTCCAATTGTCGACCACGGCGACAGGGTAGAAAATTCTGACGGATTAAGCAAGAAAGATCACGTCAGTTAACCACTGAAATGCTAGCTTTTGGCAGCTAATTTATAGTGGACTAGCAATAGTGATCACTCACAACTACTTCAGTTATTTATTGTTCAATTAGTGAACTAGATCTTCATTATATTTAGAAAAATAGTTAGGTAGGGTTTGAAACCCTAAATTGGAAAAACTATCACTTTTGAGTATTTTTGTGATAACAGATCAAAGTTTTAGGATCTGTACTTCTATAAAAAGGATATAAAGCCTAAGATTGATTTTATAATAAAGGTTCAACTACGTGGATTTATAGGACTATAATGCTTTCATGCTTCTCATTTTACTTGTTCGTGAATATAAGCTCTTTTGTTATGATCTGTTTAGCCATCATCTCTTTCTTAGCCGCACTTATGCCTGAATGTGTATTTAGGTCATTTTTAGATTGATTAAAAAGATGATAGTTGTCATCCTATTGGTTTATTAGTGCAATTTGATTTATAAGTGCCATCCTTATCAGGATTTAGCCATTTATATGCATGTGTTTTGTATGTAAGTCTGCCATCCTGATGAGTTCTTCATCCCTGCACCTTATTGTTAACTTATGAGCAATTGTAACTAAAATCCTTGTAACTGAGTGAGTTTTATGCATGCCTTGAGAGTGAAAAGGTTATATAGGTCAACTGACTTTATCCATATCAGAAAACCCTAAAAACATTTTAAGTTACTAGGCATCCTTGAGCTACAACCTAGAGGAGTTTCCTGGAGTGATAACAAATTGGCGCCGTGGACGGGGAGAGGAGAGTGAAGCTCAGCTTCCCTGAGAGATGACAAAGAAACTTGCTTTGATGATAGACAAATTTTAGACAATATTCTGGTTGTAATCATCTATATGGATACTCCATTGATAAAAGGTGGCTTCAAGAAGACCAAGTACCAGAGAAAACCCAAAGGGGCCACCATCAACACTAGTTTCAAATCCAGAAGAAATTTTGAGAAGAGCTAGAGATTTACTAAGACATACCAGTAGTGTTGCACAAAAATCTACATCAGGTATTTCAAGAAATATTTTTGCTATTATTTCTTCTGCTAAAATTCTTAATTCCTAGGAATTTTTAGGTACATCAGAAAAATCTAGGGTTTGGGCATCTTCAAGCACTGCTACTTGTGAAGATCCAATCCCTGGTGACTCTACTGGGATAAGTATACCACCACCTTCTCAGTAAGTACCTCCATTAGTGTTGCCTTCCTCAACCTTTTCCATTCCCACTTCCAATATGGCTGCCCCTCAATTAACCAAGATGGAAAGGATCCTGGTAGCTAGGTATGCTCCCCTAATTTTGCCAAATCCCCTCGCAGCCATGCCTACTGGGGATTATCTCAAGTATATGCCTAAATTTATAGGGGAAGGGGATTTCACTGCTGAATAACATCTAGAGGCATTTTACAGCTATGCTGAAAATATTAACATAGAACAAGAAGATGTAGGGACTAGGGTGTTTGTGCAAAGCCTAGATGGCTAGACTAGGAAGTGGTTTAAGAAACTGCCTGCTGGATCAGTGGCAGGCATAGAGGCCCTGGATGACATTTTCCTAAAGCATTGGGGAGAAAGGAGAGGCCACCTCTACTATATCACAGAATTCAGCAACCTGAAAAGAGAAAATGGGGAGTCTGTCTCCAACTTTACCAAGAGATTCAACAATATGTATAGCAAGATCCCTACTAAAATTAAACCCACCGATACCTCAGCTAGGATAACTTATGCAAATGCCTTTGAATATGAATTCTACCTACTTCTTAGAGAAAGGAGGTCTTCCTCCTTATGACTCATGCAGGATGCTGCCCTAGAGGTAGAGTCAAACATTCTGGCATCTCAGAAGGTCAAAGGGAAGATAGATAGGAAAAAAAAGCCAGTAGACTCCAGTGGGGATTCTACATCAGAGAAAAAGATTGAAAAAATTACCAAACTGTTAGATACCCTGACAGATGAAATGTCTAAGTTGAAGGACCAAGGACATCTACCTGTGAGGGGTAAAGCGCCAAGTGACTTTGCTCCTCGAAACCCAAGTTTTGTTCCTTATAGAAGAGGAAACCCCCCAGTTCATATTCTCAGAAGGGAGAGAAATCAAGGGGAAGATCAGAGGATAAGAGCTCCATTTCAAAATGTTGTATTAGAAGAAGAGCCATACTTCATTGAAGAAAAAAGAGAAGCCGAAGACAATATCCACTGCATGGAGGATGAGGTGGACTGTTCTTTTCTGACACAGGCATAATATGAGGAAGCCCTAATCGATGAGCAGATCACTAAAGAGGCTGTCTATCAAGATGATGGTCAGGGAGGTTACAATCTAAGGTCTAGGCTGGTTGCTCCCCTCAAGAAGAATGTTGTACCTATCAAGAAGGCTGTTGTACCAGCTAGAAAGGTTGTTGTTTTACCAAAGAAGGTGGCTATCCCATCCAAAGCATTGTAGAAACCAATACCTTCAGCCACACCTGATCAAGTCCAACTCAAACCTATAGCTCATGATGTAAGGTTTCCAAATAGGCTGCATTATTCTTTCAACCTTGAGTCTGAAATTCAAAAATTGAAAATCCCTTTCCCTTTAATTGAGCTAATGAAGAATGATTCATTCAAAACCTCCATTCTGAATTCCCTTTAGCCCGAGGTGCACATTGACACCGACTTTGTGAACCTACAGGATGACAAGCATGTTGCTACCCTGGGCCCCATGATCGAAGACCTAAAGGACTCATGCCCACCATTATACATATCCTTGAATATACACAATAAAATTCTCCATAACTTCCTGCTGGATTCAGGAGCCTCTCATAACCTAATGCCAAAAGTTGTTGAAGTGAATAATTATTCACTTACACAAATAATATTACCAAAAGACTTGGAATATTAAATAAGCCATAACAATATATAAATTGATGATAGAATAGATATGATGATAGATTACAAAGTGAGTGCCAAATATATATTAATCATAAAGGCACTTTGAATAGTATCCATGAAAGGATGCGTCATTTTAGAATTGTTTACTAATAACTATTTATTAATTATTAATATCAATATATATTAATATTAATAATTAATATTGATTTTAATAGTTATTATTAATAATACAATAGTTATTTAATTATTATTTTGTGTTCATTACATTGCCGTCCCCTTAAGGGAATCTTTGTCCTCAAAGATGTATTGGACATTAATGTCTCATTTATTTTAATATGCCATCTCAAAATTCTTTCCCTTTTGTATTTGCGACATTTGAGGAGATGAGCCGATACGCTTATGGATTCCCTAGGAGAATTGTTGCATCGTATCTGCTGTGGTCCATCCCAGATCTATTTTTATTGGAGCTCTGAGATATTTTTGTGGGACAATTCATCTCAATTGTTGCTTGGTATGTCGATATTTCCGCATGTCCACATAAGTCTTTTGTGAATATTCATTTTGACCCTGTCGTTGATCAAAATGACGATTATAATTAGGATGTCTTTAAGGTGTAGGTGTTGTTTGTTCTTCTTTTTTTTGGACTACGGTGAGGACTTCCTTCACTTCCTTGATTTGATTTTTGGATGCATTTTTATGGATTGTGCTTCTTGGTTCTCCAGTAGATTGTTCATGATTCTGAATCTTTTCGATTCTTTCCTCTTGCAATTTTTTTTCAATTTCTAACTCCTTGATCTGATTCTGTAGTTCTTGATTACGATTATTTAGACACTGGTTTTCTTCTTGCTTTTCCTGTATTTTCCCTTCAAAGTCTTCACCAGAGTGTTCCTTCTTACTACTATTTTTTGATTTTTTGATTTTTGTAATCAGGGTTTTGTTATGATTTCTTAATCTAAAAATTTCTTCAGAACTGTTGGATATTGTTTTATTACTCTTTGCGATCTCCAACTTGTGTTATTTTTTAAAGTCATTGTTTTGTTGTTGAAGAAATTTTATCTGTTGTCGATACTGGTCGACCATTGATTCTTGATCTTCTACTTTCTGTCATATGTGTGTTAGTTCTTCATCTATGTCGTTAATGATTTTGTTCAAGTGTATTATTTCTGCTTCATAATCAATTATTTATTTCTTTATATCTTTATTTTTTGTCTTTGATTGAAATCATTTTCATCTTTTAATTTCTTAATTTGGGCCGACAATCTTTCTATATGATTGTTCTGGTCGAAATTTTTTTGTTCCTTGTGCTCTTTTTGCATCTTATGTAATTTAATCAACATTTCTAATTTCATATTTATGTCCCGTAACTCTTCATTGTCTCTTTGATAACGTTTTAACTTGGCTTGTAATTTCTCTATTTGTAGTCATAAACCAGATTCCATGATCTCTGATTTCTTCCACACTAGATGATGATGGTTTTCGATTTTTTTCAATTTTGTTTTCCTTTGACTTCCCCACCTAAGTTCAATCTCACTTGCTTTTTAGTATCAATTATTATGCACCTTTTTGATCTTTTATTTCCCATAAGTTTTGTAAAATGTGAGTAGATTGGGTGGTTGGGAGGAATGAGTGTTATATTCCCCACCCAAGTTCAAATCTCACTTGCTCTTTACTAGTAATTATTATGCACTTTTATATTAAAAATCAAACCCACTTTAAGATACCAGTTGTGGTTTCACTTTTACCCTCTCTCTTTTTTTTCCTTTTCCTTTTATCTTTTCTTTTTTAACCTTTTTTTTTCTTTCCCTTTTTTTTCCTCGTTCTTTTAGTTTTGTTTTGTTTTTACTTTTTTTTTCACTTTTTTTTTAACTCTCTTTTTTTTTGGGAGTTACTTTTACCCCCTTTTTTTTTAAGGACAATCCTATTTTTTTGGGAAACCCAAATCTACACAAGGTGTAAATAATGTGAAACCCAAAAAATTCAGGGAAACCCTGGGTGATGGCTAAAAGCCAAAAATATGGCCAAAGGCTGGGATCTAGCCAACGAGGCTATGATAGCACTTGAAGTGAATAATTATTCACTTACAAAAACAATATTACCAAAAGACTTGGAATATTAAATAAGCCATAATAATATATAAATTGATGATAGAATAGATATGATGATAGATTACAAAGTGAGTGCCATATAT
>LPNX011013045.1:24296-39249 GCA_001517045.1 Pseudotsuga menziesii
CAGCTGTGATGGATGAGCTTGGCCTTAGCATCACCAAGGCCTACCATGATTTATTCTCCTTTGAATCCAGGAAGGTCAAGTGCTTAGGCCTCATCAAAGACCTTGTTGTAAACCTAGCTTAGCTACCTTCGAAAAGCATCATGGGTGATATTGTAGTGGCTGATATCCCTCCAAAATTTGGCCTCTTGTTGTCTTGGTCATGGAGCAAAACACTAGGTGGCACCCTTCAGATGGATCTCACATATGCCACCATTCCCATGTTTGGAGGAGAGACTAAGAGGCTGTATAGGGAAAATCAGCTGGCATACATTATAAGCAAGGAAAGTAACTTAGTGAATCACCCCATTTATGCAGTGGACACTGATTTTGGGTCATGCATTTTGCAAATAGATGATTCTCAGTAGACATCAGTCCAGGTCACTCGGCCCACCTGTCAGCAGCCTGAAGAAGTAACCACAACAATCTGGACCATGTATCTTGATGGGGCTAGCACCCAAAGCTCAGTGGGTGCAAGTGTAGTATTGATTTCCCCATCTAAGGAAAACATCCATTCGTCTTATAATCTTGATTTTAAAACCACTAACAACATAGTAGAATATGAAGCCTTGCTGCTAGGATTGAAAGCTACCAAGGAGATGGGGATCATGTGCATGAAATTTTTTGGAGATGCAGATCTCATCATACAGCAGGTCAACAACACTTTTCAGACAAAAAATATCAGACTGAAGGCCTACAGGGACGAGGTATGGAAACTCAGAGACTCATTTATTTTTTTTGAACTGTCATATATTCCTAGGGCTTTGAATCACCTAGCTGATTCCCTAGCTGTCTCTACAAGTCTGTTTGTTCCTCCTTTATCCGCTAAGCTCAGCTATGATGTTCAGGTTAGGTACAGACCCTCTCTGCCAAATAATGTAAAATTTTGGAGGGTTTTTTAGAATGATGATGAGCTTAGTAAATTCCTTCAGTTAGTAGATGAATTCTATGACATACACATAGACCTGGAAAACCTAAACATGGAGTAATCCAAACAGCTCAAGTTAAAAGATAAAGTGGCTGATCAGAACATTGTCCAATTTCCCAGCAACTACATACCTCGAGGTCTAGTACAACTAGAAGAACTGTTTGATCACAATGACGTTCTTTTCAAGCCTGTCAGAAAGGAGCTAGATCCTTCTATCTAAGAGCAAAACATAGGTAGCCAAAGCCATCCTAAACTGATAAATATTTCCATGGGGTTGAATGCTAATCAGAAGTCTAAATTTTGCAACTTGATAAAAGAGTTTGCTGATGTTTTTGCCTGGGAGTAGAGTGACCTAATAACTTATGACACCAATATCATCCAGCATAGAATTCCTTTGTAGAAGGACACCATTCCTTTCAAACAGAAGCTGAGATCCATCAGCCCTCTCCTATTACCAGTGATTGAAAAAGAGATCCACAAGATCCTCAAAGCCAAGATCATAATCCCCCTCACGTATTCCAAGTGGATTGCAAACCTGGTAGTGGTAAGAAAGAAAAATGGAGAAATAAGGTTGTCTGTGGATTTTAGAAACCTGAACAAGTGTTCCAAGAAAGACAACTATCCAGTGCCCAAGATGGAACACCTATTGTAGAAAGTCTTGGGGGCTAGGGTTATGTCCTTGATGGATTCTCTAGATACAACCAACTTGATGTGCACCCTGAGGACCAAGAGAAGACTTCCTTTACCAACCCCTGGGGCACCTTCATGTATGCTAAAATGCCATTTGGGCTAATGAATTATGGGGCTACTTTTCAGAGAGCCATGGACCTAGATTTTGTAGGGCTAAAAGATAAATTTGTGCTGATATATTTGGATGACCTAACAGTTTACTCTCACATCCATCATGACCACTTGCAACATTTAAGGAAGGTATTTATGAAGTGCAGAAGGTATGGAATATCATTGAACCCCAAGAAGTCCCAGTTTGCACTCAATGAAGGAAAGCTCCTAGGCCACATAGTCTCAGCTGAAGGTGTGAAGATTGATTCGGTAAGGGTGGAATCAATCCAGGAGCTGTCAATACCAAGGTCAAAAAGAGACATTTAGTCCTTTTTAGGCAAGATAAACTTTTCTAGGAGGCTCATTCCTAATTTCTCCGAGCTGGTAAAGCACATAACAGTAATGCTTAGAAAGGATGAAAAAATAAAGTGGACTGACCAGGCAAGAAACTCTTTTGAAACCATTAAGAAAGATATCATGGAGGCCCCAACCTAGATTAGTCCCGACTACACCAAGGGTTTTTACACTTTCTCTTTTGCATCTTATGACACGGTGGCAGTTGTACTATTACAAAAGAATGATGAGGGTCTTGATCATCCAATTGCATTCTTCAGTAGAACCCTGAAAGATGTTGAGCTGAAGTATGACCCAATTGAGAAGCAGGCTTATGCTCTCATAAAATCTTTGAAAACTTTCAGAATCTACATTCTCCATGCAAAGGTCATTGCATATGTCCCTTCAGTTGCTGTGAAGGATGTTTTGACTCAGCCGAACATTGATGGGAAGAGGGCTAAGTGGATTTCCAAACTCATTGAGTTTGATATATATGTGAAACCCACCAAGCTGGTAAAGGGACTAGGACTGGCCAAACTCATGGACAAAGAAAACTGTGAACTGATGGGAATAAATTTCACATGTGTCAAATCAGCAAAAGTGCAGATTGTGGTAGCAGCAGAAATAGAAGTAAATCAAGATCAAAATGACATTTCATCAGTAGCTGAGAACATATCTTCATGCGAGTGGTACTCAGGTATCATTCAATTCTTGCAAAAACTATAAGTTTCTCCTGATCTCACTCCTAACCAATCACAAGATCTTAAGTTGAAATCTGTTAAGTTTTGCATAATTCACAAACTGTTGTACTGGAGAGATTAGTCTGGAATTTCGCTAAGGTATCTAGATAAAGAGGAAGTAGAACAGGTCATGCATCATTTTCATTCCAGCACATGTGGGGGGCACCACTATTGGAAAACCACAGCCCACAAGATCTTAAGAGTAGGATACTATTGGCCAGTCCTCTTTGCTGATGTATGCACTTTTGTAAGGGCCTGTGACCAATGCCAAAGATTTATAGGGAAGCGGCAGCTCAAGTCCTTGTCCCTTAGGCCTATTGTGGTGAATGAGCCTTTCCAACAATGGGGTTTGGATTTCATAGGTGAAATAACTCCATCTTCCAGTGCACAGCATAAATGGATATTAGTAGCTACTGACTACTTCACCAAATGGATAGAAGCAGTACCCACCAGGAATGCCACTCATCAAGTCATCATGAGATTTTTATATGAGAATATTTTTAGCAGGTTTGGCTGCCCGGTAAGGTTAGTAACTGATAATGCACCAATTTTCAAGGCTGGGGCATTAGTTAAAATGTGTGAATCAATGGGTATTCAACTAGTGCACTCCACATCCTATTATCCCCAAGGCAATGGCTTGGTTGAGTCATCCAACAAAAACTTAGTCAGAATCATCAGGAAACCGCTAGAGACAAATCAAAAAAGCTGGGATTCAAAGATTAAGTTTTCTTTATGGGCTGATAGGGTAACAGACAAAAGATCCATAGGGACTTCTCCATTCAAGCTAGTTTATGGCACTGAAGCCATTTTTCCTATCCAGCTCATCCTTCCAGTGGCAAAGTTCTTTCAGGAAGAGGAAGATGAACCAAATGATATGGTGAGAAGGATGATGGATTTGGTAGAGTTATAGAAAATAAGGGATCAAGTTGTAGGAAAATCAGAAGCTCGTCAACAAAGGATAAAGGGCATGTTTGACAAAAGGGCCAAAGTAAACAACTTCCAGGTCATAGATTGGGTCCTCAAGTGGGATGTTGTCAGAAAGGACAAGGGAAAACATGGAAAATTCGACTCTTTGTCGATTGGCCCTTTTGTGATAGCCCAGGTACATAAAAATAACACCTTCAAATTGCAGAATCTGGAAGGTGAATAGGTATTTGGTGGCCCAGTGAACGGGCGGTTCTTGAAACTCTATTTTATTTGAGGCTCTAAGGCCTTATTATTGTAAATTAGTAGATAGTAAGTTGTTTTTCTTTCAGAATAAACTCCATGCCCAATGGAATAGTAAAGGATAGTATTAAGTTACTTAGTTGCTTTTACAGAAAGACATTTTTGGTCTGGGATTCTTGGGACCTCACTGGGAGGTTCCCATCCCCAAGTAGGAGCCATATGTTATCTCCCAAAATAATTTATTTTGATAGTATGAAGAATTTAAGTCATGCAACGAAGGATGTGAATATTACTGACAGTTTGAAAGCCTCTGTTTTTTATTTGGGTGAAAAATTCACAAGTTATAGCTTTCGATGGCTTAGGTGAGGCTCAGAACATCTCATTAGCCACCGAAAGGGGTCGTTTTTGGCAAATTAGAAAGGAGTGCAACATATACACTGAACACCGAAAGAAAATTTTTTGACAGCAGGTTGGAGGTTTAGTCCTCTACGACGCCGGCGTTTCGGAGGTTTAGTCCTCTATGCCGTCGACACTATGAAGAATCTTGCGGTTTAAAGCGTCGTTGCGTTCAGTTTTGGGGTTTCAATCGCTGATAAGTTAGTGGTTTAAAGTGCCAACACATTCAGGTTAGAGCTTTCGATCGCCGATCGTGATGTTAGTGGTTTGAAATGCCGACACTACGACAGTGTTCATGTGTGAGGTTTCGATCATTCAGGTTAGAGCTTCCAATCGTCGTCGCGACGATAGTGGTTTGAAATGTTGACACTACGGAAACATTTAGTCTTGAGGTTCCAATGTTTTAGTGGTTTAAGGTTTCGATCACCAACACATTAGAGGTTAGAGATTTCGATCGTAGATGCTTAACCGTTGCGATGGTAGGGGTTTGAAATGCCGACACTGCAGCCACATTCAGGTGTAAAGTTCTGACACATTAGTGGTTATAGCTTCCGATCGCCGATGCTTAACCGTCGCGTCGGTAGTGGTTTAAATCGCCGACATTGCAGCCACATTTAGGTTTGAGGTTCCGATTGTTCAGGTTAGAGCTTTCGATCGTTGACCACGGCGACAGGGTAGAAAATTTTGGCGGATTAAGCAAGAAAGATCATGTCAGTTAACCACTGAAACGCTGGCTTTTGGCAGCTAATTTATAGTGGACCAGCAATAGTGATCACTAGCAACTACTTCAGTTATTTAATGTTCAATCAGTGAACTAGATCTTCATCATAGTTAGACAAATAGTTAGGTAGGGTTTGAAACCCTAAATTGGAAAAACTATCACTTTTGAGTATTTTTGTGAAAACAGATCAAAGTTTTAGGATCTGTACTTCTGTAAAAAGGCTATAAAGCCTAAGATTGATTTTATAATAAAGGTTCAGCTTCGGGGATTTATAGGTCTATAATGCTTCCATGCTTCTCATTTCACTTATTCGTGAATATAAGCTCTTTTGTTATGATCTGTTCAGCCATCATCTCTTTCTTTGCCGCACTTATGCCTGAATGTGTATTTAGGTCATTTTTAGATTGATTAAAAAGCTGATAGCTGTCATCCTATTGGTTTATTAGTGCAATTTGATTTATAAGTGCCATCCTTATCAGGATTTAGCCATTTATATGCATGCATTTTGTATGTAAGTCTGCCAGCCTGATGAGCTCTTCATCCATGCACCTTATTGTCAACTTCTGAGCAATTGTAACTAAAATCCTTGTAACTGAGTGAGCTTTATGCATGCCTTGAGAGTGAAAAGGTTATATAGGTCAACTGACTTGATCCATATCAGAAAAACCTAAAAACATTTTAAGTTACCAGGCATCCCCGAGCTACAACCTAGAGGAGTTTCTTGGAGTGATAACACGAACTCTTTCCCAAAGAGCATCAAAAGTCTCAACAAAATCAGCCTTAGGTGTAGCTTCCATATCATGAATTAAACCATGAATCCTCTTCCCAATTTGATGAAGAACCTTTATAACTTTGTAACAAAGATCACGAGTCTCTAAAATATCATAATATAAGTCATATATAGTATAAAATATAAACGGTATAGTGTCTCCATGAGAGAATGGGCCCATAGTGGGAAGAGAGTTGGTAACTAGATCACACTGATGGTTGATTGAACCTATATGGAAAATCAATTGAAGATGCAGCTGTCATTGGTGAAGAAGGAGGCTTATATAAACTCAAGGTACATTTAAAAACAACCGTTGTTCATGAGACCAATGGCCCAAGTGAATTATGGAATAAGAGGCTTGCTCACATCAACTAGAAAGATCTACCTCATGTGAGAAAACTAGTGACATGATTACAAGATTTGAAGATTGATCATGAAGGAATTTGCAAAGGATGTGCAAAAGGAAAGAATATCAAGAATCTATTTTTGAAGAGTGAGACAAATACTAAAGGTAAGTTGGGATTAATCCATTCATATGTATGTTCAATGCCCTCCACATATTTGACTGGTTATGAATATTATGTTACATTTATTGATGACTATTCAAGAAAGACATGGATATATTTCTTAAAAACAAAAGATGAAGCATTTGGAAATTCAAGGAATTCAATGCATTGATAGAGAATCATTCAAAAAGAAGAATTAAGACACTCATAATAGACAAGGGTGGAGAATATTTGGTTTCCCAGTATATGTTCACATATCAAAAGAAAAGAGAACCAAGTTGGATCCTTTTGGAAATAAGGGAATATTTATTGGATACTGTGAAGTCTACAAAGCCTTCATAATATACATTCTAGGTTTCCATCACAAATAGATTAGTAGTGATGTATCATTTGACAAAGAAGCAGCCCTCAAAAGATCCAGAAACTGCCAACATGAAGAAGTATATGAAGAAGATGTACCTCCCAAAAATGTAGATATTTTCAAAAAAACGAATGTACCAGTAACCATTGTGTTGTGAGAACACATGTATTGGCTTTCTGTATTGGATGTGAGTCTATAAGGTGTCATACCCATCCACACCCATCCTTGGCATGAGGTATGGTCACCCATGGGAATCCACCAGCTCTCCCAACCCAGCAGCTCCACTGACCGAAACATCCATGTGACCGAAACATCCATGTCCAATCAGCTTGTCACTATTCACTATTGGACATTTACTACTAAGGCTCAAAACACATTTTTAACACCCATAAATCCCTATTTTTGAAAGCTACATCCTACCGTGGGTAGTGACTTTACTCCGACGACTCCACTCCTCCAAACACCACCGTTATCGTTTGTCACCACTTCCGTCTCTTTGAAATATGAGCAGGATGATCTAAGACACTGGATAAAGAGGTGGGATTTAAATTTTTGACATGTCAATGCTCTCCATACTATTGCATGTTATGAAATCAATACAGCTGTCTTGAATCCCTCTACCAGTTGACACTATAATGAGAAATAAACACTAGCTAGCCAGTCCATGTACGTTTCAATCCTTTGGATGTGTACATCCCATCTCTTCGTTTAGTGATTGTCCATCGAGCATGTTTTGACCCCACATGCTCAAACATGGACTTTACATTTAGTGACTCGTGGATTGCTTATTCTGGATTATAACTTTGGAGGAGTGTTTGACCGGGTGTGGATTACTTTTTTTAAATGGCATAGTCGAAGGAAACCAATACATGCACTCTCACAACACAATGGTTACTTCTACATTTGTTTTTTGAATAACGTATGGCACTTCAAATTGTTCAAAGAGGAAATTATTAGGTTTGAGGTTTCTTCATAATAAGAGGAAATTATGTTCTATATTTTTATCATCTTTTGTTTTACATGTAAGGGCTTGAATTGAGTTTAGGAGAACTTGTTTGCATTACGAGTTACCTTTGGTTTTTTAATTGCTACAATTAATTACACTTTGTATTTATATTCAACATGGAGATATGCTCAGTAGTGGGCATACTTTGAAACATCGAGGATATGCATTAAATCATGTGGACTACAACCAAGGAATCTCGATTTCTCATTTTCCTTGTTTCTACACCGTAGACTCTTCAAACGAGTCAAGTCAGCAGTCTTGATTTCATGGAATTACCAATCACTCATTTGTCATTATTAATTATTAACAATAAATATGTATTTATTTTTGCAGGAAAATCACTAAAACGTCAAGGATGTATATTTAGGCCGAAGGCCTTCTTTCTCCGAGGTCTAGCTTGAAAAAATATATACCTCTTTTACTCGTCCATTGATCAAATAAAAATGTGACGTGAATGTTGGATTGGAGCTGAAAGGGTACGTCTGAAATCGTCGATTGACCTCCGTCCATCCTCTGGCCCCGTGTTCAAACTCATACCGAGCCCACTCCCATCTCATCATCCTCCAAAACTCGATAAGATCCCATCACATTCATCGAGGTACGGGCCATACATCCTCCATCTATAGTAAGCCTTCGCACATGATGTTAAAATGCCAGCTCTGAGCGCGCTTCAAGCGGGCTTTGCTGCAATCATGAAGGACTGGCTCCAAGTCTGAGTGCAGCTCTTAGCCTCCGCACATGGAGGTAAAAAGGGTGCCCCGGGGGGCGCCCTTACGTGACATCAGCTAGGCTAAAAACTCCCCTTCACGCACATGCAATTGGAAAGCGGAGGCGGAGGCGGGGCGGGTCGGTTAAAATGGTAACCTGGACTGAGCACACTGAGCCTGCAATTGCCTGTGAGCTCTCGCCACCAAGCCACAGGATATGGCAGTCAGCTGTCAGTTTTGTACCTCAGCTGTCAGTTTTGTACTGTAGCTGTCAAATTAGGCAAGCCCAGGCTGTAGGTGGGTCTGCTGGAAATGCGCGAAAATTGAGCTCAGGGGCGCTCGAGGGCGTTTTTTTCCCTCCATGTGCGGGCAGAGGCTATCTAACAAGCTCAATGTCGTCACGAATCCATGAAAACTGTCGAACTCAAAGTAGTACTATCCAGTGAAATCATTCCAAATTGATTTGACCGTCATTTCAGCACTGTATTTCATGGCACTATCTCTCAATCATTTTAAAACTCATGTGCTGGAAAGGGAGACCTCAACCTTCGTTATGTCAGGTAACCTGGGCTCTAGCTAGGCTCACTTAATTTCAATATGCGGAGGCTAAGTAACTTGTTGATTGAGTTAGTTGTGCAACTCATGTGCTAGCACGTGACTTTTATCATTATTTTCCTTCCAAAAACACCAAACGAATCAACGAAACAGCTGGATCAACTCTTGAATTTCCTTACATTCCATCAAGAGTTTTTTGACAATTATTTTCATGACTTGGCCTTTCCGATAAAATAGCCCAAATACAAATTAAGAACCCTATATCATCATCATCATATTGAGCTCATCTTCTACCATTTCCTTCATCTATTTCTCCGTGTCAGCTAGAGCACTACCTTCATATTGCATTCGAGAAGTTCGATTAATATTTCTGGCATAGTCTTCCAAATGGATGGAAGGAAAATACTTATTTTACTTATTCAGGATATAGCTGATTTGGTATGGCTTGAATCATCATACCTTACCGTTTATTTGTCATTTTATTTAAGCTAATGATTATGGATACATATATATTTTTGTCAGCAATATTTATGCCGCATTTTTGGATGATATTGTACAATGTGTATCGAGAGTTGTGGAGGGGGAGACCTCAGATGTTGCAAGATATACATTTGGACTCAAGCAGGCATTGGAGGATTTGGAGAATAAATTTGATAAACAAATATACACAAAGGTGGTAGTGCTTTCTGGAATAGGTTGAATTGGGAAGTCAACCATGGACAAATATTTTTTCAAGTTGAGAAGTCAGAATTATAACAAGTCTTGTTATTTGTACAACATAAGAGATCAAAATCTCGATTTAATATCTTTGCAGTGGCGGCTTGTTCATGGCGTGAAGCGTGATGATATGAACATTCCGAATACCGAAAGCGGTAAGACGATTTTACAAAATAGTGTAAAAAGTTTCAAAATTGTAATTGTTCTCGATGAATGGATAGCAGAAAAATAAAATGTCTACTACAAATGGATTCGGTGGAACCTGGTAGTTTGATCGTGATAACATGTCACGATAAGTCCATACTCACAAGATTTTCTCTAAATACATTGTTTTATGATGTGAGGCTATTAAAGAGAATACATCGTATTTACATTGTGTAAGACTATAAATTTCATATTCTTTAGTTTTGTAAAATATAAATCTCATATTCTTTAGTTTTGGTTGTAATAAGGTTTTTGAAATATAAGACATAACTTAAAACTAAATTTCCAAGAAAAATAACAAATAGCTCTTTGGATTTAAAAGTAGTAAACCATGTTGAAAGAAGTAGTAAATATGTAGAGACAACACGTCGAGACTATTAAACAAAAAAAATTTCATGTCTACATGTAGAAAAAGATAAGCCTAGAAAATGAATCTTAATAGGCTCCTCTTATGTACCAACTGGAGTGAATCGGTACATTCTAAAAGAATCACTGATCCAGTGTTAAACTGACACAATTGCACTGAATTAATGATCCATTGTTAAACTGACACGATTGCATCAATCATGCTAAACACATAATTAATCAGCGATACTTAAGTCGCCATCACTAGACTAAGTGACCATTAGAGGAATGTTGGTTTATCGCACAATACTGAGACGGGGGGTGAATCAGTACTGTCCCTTTTTAAATAAAAATACACAAAATTCAACAATCAAGACACATATTTGATTGTGGAAACCTCAAAGAGAGAACCACTAACACAAACTCATTAATAAGATCAATTTTACAAAATTGTTTATCTGCTACTAAATAAAGGATGTAAATACACCCTAGGATTTTTCCTACAACTATAGACAGGGATGCTACAACACCCCTACGGTTTTCTGCTTGCTTCAACATACAAGGATTCTACAACACCCTGTTCTCCAGCTATGACTAGAAGGAGGATTCAACCCCCTATAGACCTATGGCCTACCCTAGCACCGCCCTACCACCCTAGACTAATTTTCTCAATCTTTTGGAACAGTTGTAAACTATTCACTTTGGACTCTTCCAAGCTTACTAACAGAGACCCTTTATTCTTTACACATTCATTCAATAAATACATTTTACCTATTATCTACCAATGCATCTCTTCATAGCTACATTATTTCATTTTGGATCATGAGTGTTTTCTTACAAACATACCTCTTCATCATCTACCTGTTCAATGGTCGCATCACTTCAGTAGAGGAAACGTTTAGTTCTTCCCACAACTCAGAATTCATTTATGCATCCTTGTTTATCATTTATTGGTGCTTCTGCAATATCCATCGCAAGATCATCTTACAACTTTAATCAGAGTCATTGATCCTATTTATAATTCTCTTTGGATCGTCGATCTAACGCATATATTTTCTTCTCGAAACTGTATTTTTGCACCATGGTTTCCTCATCAATGATTCCCCACCATTGATTTTCGTCAGGCATTTTCCTAACCGTCGATCTGAGGTAAGATACAAATTGTGGAAGGAAGGCTTGTGACTTTTCCAAAATCTCTTTTTGTGATTTCTACAGTTTTCTTTCCACAACAATCATTCCGCACCGTTGATCTCCTATGGGCTCTTCCATGACCATTGATCTTCCGGTTTACGGGATGTGGGATGCAGGTTCATTGAATCTTTAAACATTATTTCCACATTCCCTTTCCACATTTCCTTCCACATCATTGATCTCTTTTTAGCAGAACTAATATCAGTTGTCCGATCTTCCGTATTACAGGATACAGGATATGGGATGTGGGTTCAAAAAATATTGAACGTTACTTCCGCAATTTTCTTTCCGCATTTTTTCTTTTGCACCGTTGATCTCTTTTAGCAAAACTAACTTTATCTGTCTGATCTCTCCAGATTGTGGGATGTGGATTGTAGGTTCATAGAATCTTTAAACCTTATTTCCGCAATTCCCTTTTCACATTTTTTCTTTCACACCATCGATCTCTTTTGGTAGAACTAATCTTAGCCGTCCGATCTTTATCTTTTGTGGAACTTCATCCTCCCTCCTATCTTTTGTGGAACTGATCCTTAGCTGTTGGATATGATGCGGGATGCTTTCTGACTGTTGATTTCAGATTGAACTTGGATCTCACCATGACTTTGTGGATCTACATGTTTTCTTTGTGAAAATCCTCTGCAACTGTTTCTAACAGTTTTTTCATTCATACTGCATCTCTAATTCCACTCGACCTCTGCTCTTTATTTCATTAACCATTGTTTACATCATACTGTCGACACTATCTTGGAATTCTTCAAATCAGTCATTCATGCTATCTTATCATCCATGTTTATCTCATTCATCTCATATGTGTCATGCCACATTCTCAACTATGCCATGCCATTCTCACTACCTTAGTCTTTTACTGAGTGGTTCATTAGAGGAAATTTGGGGTCTAAAATGGGCCTTATAAGAAAACGTGCCAACAATAAGTTCTTGTGAGTTCAAATTCAAGACCCTATAGAATTCCAATAAAATGAGTCAACCATAATGGTTGAATTGACATATTTTTCATTAAAAAAACTACTTTTGTGTTCGTATTTTCGACATATCTTCTTATGTTTTTACTCAAATTTCGATCGGGAGATCTCGTTGGATGCATAATTTGATTCTACATCCAATGAGTACCCACACTACATACTTTTAACGGATCTCGCTACCCCAAAAATAAGAAATACCTGAAAAAAAAATGTGATGATGACATCATCATCACGTTTTTTCAGGTATTTATTGTTTTTGGGGTAGTGGGGTCTGTCAAAAGTATGCAGTGTGGGTACTCATTGTATGAAGAATTAAATTCGACATCCAGCGAGCTATCTCAATCGAAATTTGAGTAAAAACATAGGGAGATATGTCGGAAATACGAACACAAAAAATTATTTTTTTCTTTTTTCCTCCAAAATTAATAAATATTATTTTATTATTTTAACTATTATTTTATTGTTTTCCTTAGGAGGCCCATTTTAGACCTCAAAATTCCTCTAATGATTCCTTTTTCATTTGTGAACACATTTGACATCAATGACAACTATATACTCAATAATATCCCCCTTTAGCATTAATGGAAAACCTTTGAAAAATCTCCCCCTTTGACAACAATGACAAAGGAACCTTTTTGTCTGACAACTCCCCCTACCAACATTTCTCCCCCTGAGATTGAGCTTTCTCCTCTTAGTACTTTTGTAACGAAATTACTCCCATTTTCTATCTAAGATGTTCAAAGGATTCCTTAGGTAGTGGCTTGGTGAAAATGTCAGCAATCTGTTCTTTTGTGCCAATGTATTCTAATTTGACAGCTTTTAGAGATACCTATTCATCTTAGATAGTGATACTTGATTGGTATATGTTTTGTCTTAGAATGAATGATAGGATTTTTAGACATATTTATAGCACTAATGTTATGACAGTTTATCACTATTGGATGTTCATATCTTACAAGTAGATCTTCTAGGGTTTGTCTCATCCAAATAACCTGAGTGCAACCTGAGGCAACAACAATATATTATGCTTCTGTTGTAAAGAGTGAAAGGGAGGATTGTTTTTTTACTTTACCATGATACTAAACAATTTCCCAGAAAAAATGTTGCTCCACTAGTACTTTTTCGATTGTCAAGATTTCCTGCCCAATCTGCATTAGTAAACTCCTTCAAGGTAAATTCTTGTCGTTTCAAATACCATAAAGCACACTCCATAGTACCTTTTAGATATTTGAAAATCCTTATTACTGCTATTACATGTGTTTCCTTGGGAGTTGACTAGAATCTAGCCACTAATCCAACAACTTGCATCACATCTGGTCTTGTGGCTATCACATATAACACACTACCAATCATGGATCTAAACATGGTATGATCTACTTCGATATATTCATCATCCTTACTTAACTTGCAACCAGTGACCATAGGAGTACCAACAGGTTTGGAATCTTCCATTTTAAACTTTTTCAACATATCTTTGATGTACTTAGTTTGAGAGATGAAAATTCCTTCGTCTATTTGGTAGACTTGCTATCATAAGAAGAATGCCAATTTTCCCAGCATTGACATTTCAAATTCTTTATTCATTTCAGTGGCAAAATATACACTTAGGATTTGAAGATTGCTTCCAAAAATGATATCATCCACATAGACAACAACAATGATCATATTTTTATTTTTGATTTTTAGGTAAAGATTACTTTTAGTGACTTCTCTTTTAAACCCTTGTTGTTTCAAGTAACTATCTAGTCTTGAAAACCATGCTCTTGGAGCTTGTTTGAGACCATAGATTTCCTTTTTTAGTTTACAAACATAATCTTTGTTTTCAGACAAGAGAAATCCTTTAGGTTGTTCAATATACACTTCTTCTTCTAGTTTGTCATTCAAGAATACATAATTGACATCCATTTGATATAATTTGAAGTTTTTATGGCATGAAAGTGCTAAAAACATTCTAATTGCTTCAAGTGGAGCTATAGGAGCATAAGTTTCTTCAAAATAAATACCTTCCACTTAGGCATACCCATTACAAACCAGTATTGCTTTATTACTTATTACTTGTCCATCTTGATTGAACTTGTTTTTGAAAATCCATTTGGTTCCTACAATGTTCTTATCTTCAGGTCTTGGGACAAGTCCCCAAGTCTCATTTTTCTCAATCTGATCTAGTTCTTCATTCATGGCTTTGACCCATTCATCACTTTTTTTGGCTTATGTAAAGTTCTTGGGTTCTACTAAGTGAGAGTAAGGCTTGTTCCACATCTGGTATTTGTGTTCTTGTTTTGACTCCAGTATTTTTATCACCCATGATCTATGAATCTGGATGATCCTTTTGTACCCTTCTAGAAGGATTTTTAGTGTCAGGTCTAGGGAAGTATTCATCATATTCCTATCTATCTTCCTTCTCTTTGTCTATTAAATTGAGCACATAGATTTGTGGACAAACACACAACTCACAAGATAGATCACACAATTTACTCAGCAATTGAAGAATGAAACAGTGCAAAAATGGCT
>LPNX011013045.1:39282-50195 GCA_001517045.1 Pseudotsuga menziesii
GATAATGAATTACAATGTAATACAATGGATAAATAACCACATGCAATTCAAATCCACATGAGGAAATTTGAATTGATTAGACTCTACTTGATTGTAGGTAACTAGACCTTGTCTAAATAATTATCGAAGGACTCGATAGTTAACTGGCCTTGTCTAAATCATTATCGGAGTTCTAAAACACAACTCAAGTTTCTAATTCAATGTTAACTGAGGCTAACTGATTGTGGTAGGTGAGAAATGCACCTCTCCTGCATGCAACCATTCAAAACTAGCGCTAACTGAATGTAGAGGACTAGAACTGAATGTAACTGACGCCTAACTTAGCTTAACTAGTCACCAACTCAACTCAACTCAACTGACCTCAGTTGGTATCGACACTCCCAGTGGCTTTGAAATTGTAAGGATTGGTCTAGGAGGATCCTAAACTGATGAATGCAAGTGCAATTAGTGGTATTAGGCCTCAATTAGTGTTCCCACACTTTAGTAACTGAACCATGTGACCCAATTAGGCCAAGTGGTCCCAATGGTGCTAGTGACTAAAATAGACTGGATGGACTCCCGATTTAGACATGACTCTTGATTTAGACATATGACCAAATTGGACAAGGGAGGATTAATAATCCTAACATTGTCTTCTTCTTTGTTATGAATTCTCTCGTCCTTTTGAAAGTCTTTTATCTCATCATCACATGTATTTTCAATATTGTCAAGATTTTTCTCTTTCCTTGGTTTTTATATCATCTACTTTCACATCAACACTTTCTACAATTTTATGTAACCTTTTATTGTAACACCTATATGCCTTTTTGGTGGATGAGTATCCTAAAAATATTCCATCATCAGTCCCAGAGTCGAAATTTCCAAGGTCATCCTCATTTCTTTTGATGTAACAGTTACTGCCAAACAATTTAATATATTTAATTGAGGCTGGTCTTCCATACCACAATTCGTAGGGGGTCTTATCCTGATTCACTCTGAGTTGTCCTCTGTTAAGTATGTAGGCAGCTGTGTATACATATTCTCTCCAAAATGAATTTGACAGTTTTGCTTCATTGAGCATAGTTCTGGCAGCTTCTTGGACTATTCTATTTTTCCTTCAACAACCCCATTCTACTGAGGAGTTTTTGCAGCTGAAAATTGCCTCTTAATTCCATGGCCTTCACAGAACTCATTAAATTCATTTGAGGTAAATTCTCCCCCATTATCTAATCTAAGACACTTGATTTTCATACTAGACTCATTTTTAGCCATTGCCTTGAAGATTTTAAATTTTTCAAAGGCGTCTAATTTTTCTTTGAGAAATGCCACCTAGGTCATCCTTGTGTAATAATCAATGAGCAACATGAAGTAGTGATATCCTTGCAGAATTTTAGTTCTGGTTGGTCCACAAAGGCCTGTGTGTATTATTTCTAGAGGGTGTGAGGTCATATGTTCTTTTATTTTAAAACTGGCTCTGGTTTGATTCCCATGTTGACAATGTCTGCACATAGAGTTTAGAGGAACTATAATTTTAGGTAGATCTCTTACAGCTTCCTTCATGCTTATTATGGAAATATTATCAAAACTTAAATGTCCCAACCTTTTGTGCCATAACCAACTTTCATCTACCATATTTAAGTAACTTTGGTTTTCATTTTCCAATATGTATACATTGTTTGTATTTCTCATAGCAATGCCAACAACCTTTCTTGATTTCTTATTCTTGATTTCACATTTTTCTAAGATGAAAATGTGTCCTTGTTCGCATGTTTAACTTACACTGAGAAGATTAGGCTTGAGGTTTTCAACTAGCAAAACATTTTCTTCTTTGATCTTGCTATTGACAACAACTATTCCTTTACCGATTATTTTGGAGGACAGGCTGTCTCCAAAAGTGACTTTTCCCATATTATCTTTTAGTGTTATGAATTTTATTAGGTCACCAGTTATATGTTTTGAACAACCACTGTCCAAGTTCCATAAGTTTTGGATTTTGGTTGGACACAAGAAAACCATGGAAGTTTCCTTTTCTTCCTTTTCTCTCCAATATCTCTTTTGTTTGGTGTTCTGATATTTTATTTCAACAATATTTCTTATAGGAGTCTTCAGCTTACAATCTATTTCCATATGTCCATGGTTATTACACTTATAACATTCTATGTCATATTTTTGGAGTAGTGTAAAAATATTCTTATTTCCCTTCGACTTATTACTTGATAACTCCTTCTTGTATTTAGAAACCTTTCTTTCAGTTCTGGAATTTAAGGCTTTATGACCAAAATTATTACAAGCAAAGAAGTGACCTAGAAATATCTGTAGATATCTATTTGGTCTCTTGGGTGCTAATTATTTCTATTTTTATCTTGAGAAATTAAGCCATCTTTCTTGCTTCTTACCTTTTTAGTTGGATTCTTTCGTACTTCATCATAGCTTTTCTTACTTTCTTCTTGGTTTGTTACAGGAAAAATATCTAGCTTATTTTCTTTAACAAACCCAAAATCAGACCTATCACCTGATGGCCTTTGGATACTCAGAATACCATCTAGAATCCTTGAGCTATTCTCAAACTTTGATCTGATAGATCCTTCATTAATCTTTCTCTTGAATTGCATGATTTCTTCTGCAATGTTTTTAGACTCTTGTATTCTTATTTTGAGCTGTAGGTTTAGTTCTTCCTCAATTTTTTTGGTATCTATAAGTTGAGATTCTAACTGACTAGTGATAAGATTCGACTGTCTGTTCTTTTTCCCACATTTCTCAAGTTCTTCAAGGGCACTAATAAGTTTATCTCTTAGGTCTACTTCTCCTTCTACATCTGAGTCACTATTTGATTCTCAAGTGTCTAGGCCCATAAATAAAACTTCAGTTTCTTCAACTTCACTTCCATATGAATCTTCACTGTCTTCTATGGTGTAAACAATTTTCTTTTTCCCATAGGGTTTCTTTTGGTTTCCTGGTTTACCCTTTTTAAACTTTGAAGTTTCCTTTTCTTCATTCTCTCCTTGCTTAGTGTAGGTGCATTTAAAGGTAAATTTCCCTTGTATTTTCTAGTTACTCTCTCAAGTTTATTAATGAACAGAGATTCCTCTTCATTTGTGTTTTCTGATTGATTTTTTAGGGAGGCTTTAAAAGCTGCTTCTTTTCTTAAAGATCCATTTTGTCCTGTTCTCATTTCATACGCAGTGAGAATTCCATGTAACTCATCCATTATCAACTTTTTAAGATCATCTTGTTCTTTTAAGGTGGATACCTTTGGGTCATATCTCATTGGTAATTTTCTTAGTACCTTTATTACCACTTCCTTTTCTTTTAATTTTCCTCCAAGCCCTTTGATCGCATTAACAACTTCATCTACATGAAGAAGATATTTAACAATATTCTCTTCTTTCATTTTAAGAATTTCAAATTGAGCTTTATATGTTTTAATTTTGGATTCTTTGACCTTAGATTCTCCTTCATAGATAATATTCAGTTTGTCCTAAGCTTGTTTTGCAGATGAGCATTGCATAACTTTAGTAAATACCAAGTTTGTTAAACCACTTAAAATTGTGTTGAAGGATTTGGAATTACCTTCATATTCACCTAGTTCATCTGTGTCTGTAGGTTATTTGTTTCCTATATTGTGGTCATTTTTTTTTGCTACCCAAAAATTCAATCCCAAGGACATCAAATGGAACCTCATTCTTACACTCCAATAAGCATAAATTTCTCTGGTAAATAGTGAAGGTTTGTTAGTGGCCATTCCTTCTTGTTGATCCATTGTGATATTTAGATGGGATATTCCTTCCAGTGGTTAAGTTTTTGTGAAGGAACCTGCTTTGATACCAATTGTTGGTTTGTCCCACAATACTGAGAGGGGGGGGGGGGGATGAATCAGTATTGTCCCTTTTTAAATAAAAATACACAAAATTCAACAATCAAGACACAAATTTTATCGTGGAAACCTCAAAGAGAAAACAACCAACACAAACCCATTAATAAGATAAATTTTACAAAATTTTTTATCTGCTCCTATAGAAAGGATGTAAATACACCATAGGATTGTGCCTGCAACTACAAACAGGTATGCTACAATAACCCTATGGTTTTCTTCCTGCTTCAACAAACAAGGATGCTATGACTGGAAGGAGGCTTCGACCCCCTGCAGACCTGTGACATGCCCTAGCACCACCCTGCCACCCTAGACTGATTTTCTCAGTCTTTTGGAACATTTGTAAACTATTCACTTTGGACTCTGTCAAGCTTACTAACAGAGACCCTTTATTCTTTACACATTCATTCAATAAATACCTTTTACTTATTACCTACCAACGCATCTCTCCATGGCTGTGTTCTTTCATTTTGGATCGTGATTGTTTTCTTATAGGCATACCTCTTCATCATCTACTTGTTCAACCGTCGCATCACTTCAGTGAAGGAAATGTTTCATTTTTCCCACAACTCAGCATTCATTTCCGCATCCATGTTAATCATTTTCTGGTGCTTCTGCAATATCCATCGCAAGATAATCTTCCATCTTTAATCAGATTCGTTGATCCTATTTATAATTCTCTTCAGACCGTCGATCTCATGCATAGATTTCCTCCTCGAAATCGTATTTCTGCATCGTGGTTTCCTCATCAACGATTCCACACCGTTGATATTCATTGTTGTTTTCCTGATCGTTGATCGAATTTAAGATATGGATTACGGAATGCGGGTTTGTGACTTTTCAGAAATTTCTTTTCATGAATTTTGCAGTTGTCTTTCCGCACCATTGATCTCCTGCGGGCTCTTCCGTGACCGTTGATCTTCTAGTTTACAGGATGCGAGTTCATTGAATATTTAAATGCTATTTCTGCAATTCCATTTTCGCATTTTCCTTCCGCACCGTCGATCTATTTTTAGTGAAACTAATCTTAGCCGTTCGATCTTCCGGATTGTAGGATGCAACATGTGGGATGCGGGTTCATAAAACATTGAACGTTACTTCCATAATTTTCTTTCCGCATTTTTTATTCCGCACCATTGATCTCTTTTAGTTGAACTAACTTCATCCATCCGATCTCTCTAGATTACAGGATGCAGATTGTGGGTTCATAGAATCTTTAAACATTTTTTTCGCAATTCCCTTTCCGCATTTTTTCTTTCGCACTGTCGATCTCTTTTGGAGGAACTAATCTTAGCCCTCCGATCTTGATCTTTTGAGGAACTTCGTCCTCCTATCTATCTTTTGTGGAACTAATCCTTAGCCATTGGATATCGTGTGGGATGCTTCCTGAACATCGATTTCAGATCAAATTCGGATCTCACCATGACTTTGTAGATCTACACATTTTCTTTGCGAAAATCCTCTACGACTGTTTCTAACAGTTTTTTCATTCATACTGCATCTCTACTTCCACTCAAACTCTGTTCTTTGTTTCATTAACCATTGTCTATAGCATACTATTGACACTATCTTAGAATTCTTCAGATCAGTCATTCATGTTGTCTTATCATCCATGTCTATCTCATTCATCCCATATGTGTCATGCCACATTCTCAACTATGCCCTTCCATTCTCACTACCTTAGTCTTTTACTGAGTGGTTATTCCTTTGTCATACGTGAACACCTTTGACATCAATGACAACTATATACTCAATACAAAATTCCACATAGAAATGCTAAGTCACAAGAATTAATTCAACATAAACTATTAATTTCTCTGAGTAAGTGCACTAACCCCAACCGTAAGAACTATGCCTGGGATGGATGACATGGTATTCCAAAACCGAAGCATGAAAAATAATAAATTATTAATACAAACCCATTCTATGACATCTATGATTCTGGAGGCCTTTGGAAGGAAATAATGGTCTATAAGGGATGGGATTAGCCAAATTGTAGTAACACATGTTTTCTATATGATTCATGCAACTATTTATGTTTTCTGGAGACATATCATCAAATGTGATTATCTTTACGAATACCTTTGGTGCAGAGCTTGTCATATTCTCCACAGATAGCCATATTATGCAAAAAAAGACAGGCATTCAAAGGCGAAGTTCGACACTGATTGAAGGCTTGAGGGAAAGGAATAACAACCATAAGTGATCTCCTTTCTGATTGATCACATTTCTTACATTCTAAACGAGTTCACTAGACATGGGAGAGTGCATTTTATTTAAAATATTTCAACACTCCTTCCATGACGTCTTTGACGAACTGCTTTTCCTTGAATACAAGGGGAAGGTTGCAGGGTTCGAGACCGCTTCAAGGCACTGTAAGGAACCCATATTCAAACTATAACACTGAAATACATCCAAACATAAAATGTGGTTGAAAAACAAAAAGGAAATAACGATATGTAGAATAACACAGTCATTGAATAAACTGAGGGAGTCATAAACATAAAGGATACTTTATAAACAATAGAGAGATCTATCTAGATCCCAGCCGAAACAACCATGGTGATGGATATCTTCCCCTTAAGATATACCTATGATGACCCCCATTAATGTAAAGAGCATATTACACATTTACATACATTGCATATAGGAGTTCCCTTTGAGAAACAAGCATGTCATACACACATTGCCTATATAAACACTCATGTGTACCTTAATTCAAAATTAAAAAATATAAATCGTGACTATATGAGATTAATTGGGCCTTAATCTATAACTATCCCAACTGTATCAACCATCCTAACCCTCGAAACCACTCTATTTCACAAAGTATAAATAGAGGCCTTGGGATGGGGCTAATCAATCAATTTTTGAAGAGCAAAGTTATGCTGGTGGTACACCTTCAGAGTCTTGGATCAGCAAAAATCAGAGTCCTTGGTTGCAGAGGAGTCCTTGTGTCAGAAGCTCGGTTGTTTTCTCACCTATTAACTGTTTGTTAATAAAGATAATTCTTCTTCCAATTTTATATTGTTCTTTTCTCATTTATATTGGTTAATGAATGATGTTATTTATATTATTGATATGTGTTTCATCTAACCTCTAATATATATATATATGTGTGTGTGTGTGTGTGTGTGTGTGTGTGTGTGTAATATATTTCTTGAATAATTGTCTCTTTGCAGGTGAAGAGAAGCAGCCCTAGAAGCTTTGGAGAAGGTTGAAGTGAGAGAAAACCAAGCTTGGATCAATTGTCATAAACCGGGTAAGCCAAACTCTCTTCCTATTCTCATTTCATTTTCTATAAAAGTTGATTGTCTGCAAGTCTAATAGTAAGTTGGTAACCCCATACCCTAGTTTACAAGGGTGTATTGTCCTGCACAATAGAACTAGTGACTTCGCTGGGGAGTCCAACCTGCTATGGGTTCATCCTGTAGGTTCCCTTTGCTAGTCTTTGTTCTGAGCCTAATTTTGAGTGTGGTCATTTTTATATTTCTTTTGATTTACAGTAGAGTGTTCCCAAAAGTCTGTGCTAATTGTTTTTGAAATTTTTTTACACATGAGTTGCTGTATAAGACAATCACATATATGACCTTACACATGCGGGTTGTTGTATAAGACAGTCATGTGTCATATGCGAGTTTCCTGAATACACATGAACGCATGTCCTATAGTAGTATAAAAGTTGGATAGGCTTTTCTTGTCCTTGTCTCTTTGGATTTTTTATTTGTTTGGAAGTCTTCTGTTTATGGCATGGTTCTGTGAGTCTGAAGTTTGTGTGTCATACCTTTTTCTTGTCTTTCAAGCCTTTGAGTATTTTGTTTGATTTTCTTGTATTTTGTGAAGTGTAGGTAGTCCTCCTGCTTGGACTATAAGTTTGAGTGGTTGTTCCTAGGTCACTGATCAGGGATTTGGATGCTTTATACTCTGTACTGCATTTTGTAGTGTTAGTTTGTCACTTGTTCTTTTGTGAATAAAGTGGACTCTTTGGGTTCAATAGTTTCTCCAAGTCAGGTTTTTTCTGAGTCTTCTTCTTGATTGGTTGAAGTAGGTCATTTTGGGTCCTTTATACCTCATTTCACTTTTTATATGCTTTTATTATTCGAACTTGCTCAAATCTTGAATTTAGTTGCATTATAGTTTTTGAAAATTTTGGAAAAAGTGAAGAATTTTTTTTTATACTTTTGCATTTAGTTGTTTCTTTTCGGTATTTTTCAAATAAAATTAAAAAATTATAAAAAGAAGTATTAGTTTCCTCACATTTAGTTTTAAATTCATTAGCTTCTATTTTGCAAAAAGAAAAGAAATTTGGTTTAAGTAGTTACAATTTACTTTGAAATTTGCTTTATGCATCATTTTGCTTATTCTTATCGAGTTTATAACACCACATTGTTTCACGCCATTTACCTCTGACTAAAAACATCCTTCTAAAATGAACAATATAATTTAAAATTTATTAGTAAGTTTTATTTTATAGGCTCCTACACCAACTAGATTATGCTAGACTTGTGGATTAGGGAGTTTCAACTCTCCACAAGTGTTTAAATTTAGACGTAGTTGGCCAATCGATAGGTAAATCCTCTTCTATGTTGATTGTATCTAGGACGATCCTCTCAAACAAGAGTTAAGCACGAGTCTGCGTGGAGGCTTGGACTGAGGAGATAACCCTCTGATTCCTTGTCAAAGTGTAGACCAAGGTTTTTGCGCATCTGGCGACTTCTGTCAATACCACCCTTTAGGCCCCGTGTGGTGGCGATGTTGACAGGGTTTCGGGCTCTGCTACCCTACCCATGCATACGAACCATATTTGCAACTATCCCCCTATATTGTCGGTATAGTTGCGGTAGCCTTTAGTCTCTTTAACATCTAGGGTTCATACACAGGTACACCGAAAGGCTATTTCTGGTTGACCTTGGATAGGCTTGAAGGAAACCCTGGTAGAAGGTGTGGGAGGGAGGTGGGTGATTCCTCTACTTGTGCCTAAGAAAATATACAGGGACACCAAGTAACTATCTCTTAGCTGTCTTTTGGAAAGCATATCTTATACCCTTTGTGTATGTTTTGGCTTTAGGAAATTTTGTAGTGATTTCTATGTGGTTTGTTTGTGTTTAGTCGGCCTTAGGTTGTGTGAAGAGTCAATTTTCAATCATGGAGGACCAATCTCTTAGAAGGTCAAGAAGGTTGTGAAACCTTCCTCCAGCTGCTACAGTGGAGCCTCCACCACCCCCCCAAAGGTGGAGATTAGATACAGACGGTTCTTTTGAACCGGTAAGAATCAGTGAAGTTCCAGGTGAGCTGAAACTTAGGAAAAACCATGTTGATACAAGCATAGTTGAGATAGAAGACTTGCAGGATGACGAGTTTGCAAGAAACTTTAATTAACCTCTTACTGACTTAAATAATCCTGTGATCGTCCAAGTTGTTCCATTTGATTCACCTGTTATTGGTGTTCCTGTGAGCAGACTTATGGCTAGCTCAAGAGAGGGTCCATCTACCCCCATCTCAGCCATTATGGTTGAAGGAGTGCCACCTCCCTCGGTTGGTGATCCTAGAACAAATATACCTACTACTCCTCTAACTCTAGCTATTCGAGTGGTTCAACCACTGACTTCCACAAATGTAGTAGGATCTTCTGGTGGGGTGGTCACTTGGATCCCTAGTGCACCTTTTGCTTCACCCTCTTTTGCACACACTACTCATAGTGGTCCTATTGGATCCTCTTCATTTGTCTAGGGTTTCCTATGGAATGGGGGGAACATTTCCCCATCCACTCCTTATGTAGGCCATACACCTGCATATGTGGGGATGTAGTTTGGAAATACTAATTCTTATAGTCAAGGTTTCCAAACACCGATTTCAGCTCCATTCACGAGCTCTACCTTTTTTCTTTTCAGCGGAGTGATGCCTGCTCCTGTTTTCTAGACTCTAGTCTCAACTGGAGCAGCTCAAACTGCATACACTGTACAACACATGAAAAATTTACTGGCTTATGGGTGGAATCCATTTCAAAGTAGTCCAACTACTTCACAACTAGTAGCTGGGGGAAACCCCACCTTTACATTTGGGAACTAGGGCGAAATTCCTTCTACTTCCCAAACTCATACTTTTTAGACTCCGGTTAAGCCCAAACTTTCGTTCCTGGAAACCTTAAGCTTTCCATATTTGTCCAAGTTAATGAATGACCCAGTGAAGCATGATGTGACTTGGCCACCTGTCCCTACTAAGTTACCCTCAGAAATTCCAAAATTCAAGGGAAAAGTTTGTGAAGACCTAGGGGATCATATCACCACCTTTCACTTTTGGTTCTCTTCCAACTCGCTGAATGATGACACCGTTTGGTTGATATTTTTCCAAAGAACTTTGACTAGTGCTGCAGCAAAGTGGTACATCAAATTTCCCTCTGCTGCGTTTGACAGTTTTTGGAACTTAGCCGATGTGTTCCTTAACAAACTTCCAACTTCCTATCTGGTATGATGCCGGTACATATTTACTATCCACCATTCGGTAGGACAAAGCCACTCACATTTCAGATCACATCCATGAGTGGTGAAGGCAAAAGAGGCTCATCAAGGCCACTATCCCTCCCGATTTTTTGTTAGAATGGTTCCTTAACTCCTTATTGCTGTATATATCTAAGGATGTATCCACCTTTGGAGTAACTAATGAGGAAGAGGCTATCCTCAGGGACCAATAGTTAGATTTGGTATACTCTTAGTTTCAGATACTATATGAAATCATCCTTGATGCACCACAGCCAACACATAGTGTCGAGAAAGCTTGTTCGGGTACACAGGGTACTCCCAAAAGACCGAACACCTTCAGCAACTACTTCACACAAATAGATCACAGATCAACACACCAATTTTTGTCACATGGTTAAAACCCTCGAGAGGGAAACAGTCCATGGCCCCATCCAAATAGATACTTGGAGCAATTTATTATGCAAAAGAAATAAATTTACATATGCGCTTCTCATAATTGATCAACTAGCCAAGGACCCTCTATGCTCTTTAAATAGAGATCATAGACCAATTGGGTGTTAAGCCACAGATCAATGGTAGGTATG
>LPNX011013045.1:54342-99028 GCA_001517045.1 Pseudotsuga menziesii
CTAAGTTTTGAAAGAATATGATAAATACATTGTTTGTCTTCTTTCTTAATCTTGCATTCTGCACATAATAGTCTAATATTTTTATACTTAGATAAATAGTCTTGAATGCATGAAAAATCATTTGGATTCAAGGAAAGCAACTCATTCTCAAGTTGATGACCCCGAATTTCATTGTGTTTACCAAACATAGATTCCAACTTTTCCCAAGCGAGATTAGGTTCATCAATTCTAGATATGTGGAATCGCAAATCAGTAGAGCTTGAAATCCCAATCAATCCATGAGCTTCATCACATCTATTTTCCCATTTAATTTTCTTATCATCATGAGTAGGTTCTGTTTCTTTTCCTAAGGTTATCCTGAAAAGTCTCCTACTTCGCAGAACATCCTCCATACGAGATTTCCATGAGAAATAGTTAGAAATTGTAAGTATAATATCATAAGGGGCAGCCATACTATAAAATAATGGCTGAAAGAATAGAAACTAACTGTCTGGACGCAAAGAGCTAAAAAAAAATGCGGTTTAAAAAAAAACGACACTTAAAACTAATTCTGGATGATGAAGTTATGCTTGATCAAAGAAAATGTTGAAGATGTCCCCAATAGTGACGTGGTAGATATTAACTTGACCAACTAAAAAAAGAAGCCCCCTCTTCCCAAGATCAACATTTGAAAATCACTTTTACAATAATGTGACTTTTAAATAGTGGGGCAATAAATTAAAAGACTTAAGTGACTCGCTTTTATTTTATTTTATTTATGTGAGATGCACTTTTACAATAAAATAACTTGAAAATAGAAATTGCATGCACTAAAATGTAGCTTAATAAGACTTGAACTCAAGACCTATTAAGTAATAAAGAAACATTGGACCAAGTGAGCTAAGTTTAAAAGGTACATAAAATAATGGAAAGAGGAAGGGGGATTTTTTTTTAACTCTTCTCTCTTGTTCATCGTGCTTGCTTTCTTTTCCTGCAAATAAAAAAAAAAATGAAAAACAAAAACAAAAACAAAAACTTTTTCCACACAATGGGGTTAGATCTTGGTTAGCTTACCCGAAAAGTCTACATTTTCAAGTTTTCTCGTTGTTTCTGATCTGTCATGATCGCACAAGGTGCACGACAAAGAGCATAGGTAGCCGAGAAGACAAGGGAAAAAAAAACTTTCCCTTACTGTTTCTGATTTGCCACGATTGCGCAAGGTGCACGAAAAAGAGCATACGCAGTCAAGGAAGGAAACCATCTGAGACTAAAACAGAAAAAATCTAATAACAAACTGATAAAATATGAGAGATTTGAAAAAAACAAATCCGTCATTGTAACATTATACCTTCAGATATGTCGAAATGGGTGTTTCTAGAGAAAACAGAAACTGTTTTCGGTGAAATGAAGACTATTTCCAAATCGAAACAATGCTCCAAACACAATGGAACAACTCCCATAGGCCACAAATGCATATAAAATCAACCCTTTCAAAGTTTCGGCAACATCGGTTCCAGATCTTGATCAAAACTGAAAGCGACTCTTCATAAAATCTCTGATACCATGTTTGGGTACACATGGTACTCCCAAAAGACCGAACACCTTCACCAACCTCTTCACACAATTAATAGATCATAGATAAACACAATGATGTTTGTCACATGGTTAAAACCCTCGAGAGCGAAACAGTCCACAACCCCAACCAAATAGCTACTTGGAGCAATTTATTATGCAAAATAAAGAAAGTTACATATGAGCTTCTCATAATCGATCAACTAGCCAAGGACCCTCTATTCTCTTTAAATAGAGATCATAGACCAATCGGGTGTTAAGCCACAGATCAATGGTAGGTATGATCTAAGAGAAGTTGAACCGTCGGATCACTCTATGTATAGAACATATCGTGACCATCGGATTAGAATATTTACAAATGCATACTAATGCATACTAAAGAAACACACTTTTACCTAACAGATATATTGCACAAGTTGATCTTAACTAACTCCTATGTGTCTAAATATCCTAACAAACCTAAGCTTGGACCCCATGCTGATGGTGTGGTTGGTTTAGTTAAATCTCCCACTATAGAGTCTTTGGAAAAACAACTCCATGAGTTGTCTGCTAAACAATATAATAGAGGCAACAAAGGCCGCCCCCTCACCCTAAAATGCAAACGTTTTTGCTGAATCCTCCCAAAATGGCAATCAGCAGCCCGGTGGGAAAAAGAAAAAGGGGAAGAAAATTGAGGGAAACCAAAACAAGCCTAAACCCACAAATAATGCTGATGGAGGAAAAAATAAAAGAAGAAGGTAAAATTTCCTTGTAAGTTGTACCAGGAAGATCACCTGACCCATCAATGTCCTATTATAGATTAAGCTGAGAAGCTTCTCAAAAATCAACAATCGGCTTTCCTAAAGGATCTATTTCCCCAAGGACCGAATGCAGCTTCGGCTTCTAACGTAGCTGGGGGCATTACATGTTGAAATATTGCAACTTCGAAGAATATTCTATATGTATCTTTTTGTGGTCCTCGATGGTCCTGTCAGGAGAACCACTTGTATTACTTTGTACCTCGATGCTTCTAATTGAAAGAACTAATAAGAGTCATGAGGTAGTCCCCTCTAATTGTAAAGGTGGGTCATTAGCACCCCAGTGTGGTTACCTGAGCCTACATGTGTAACGTGAGCCTACATGATTAAATCGAGCCTACATGTCGAAATGAATAATTAAAGTAAACAGATGAATATAAATGGAGGTATGGCGCTCCTCATTTGAAGCACACACTCTCACTTGTGTAGCGCATTAGTGGAGAAGAGAGAAGTAATTGGAGAAGGAGGAGGATCAGGCTTTGATCTCCTTGTTGGTTTTACCTTTTATCTTTTGGGGCATCTATATTGAGGAAGATTTTGATGGGTTTTTCCCTTTAGGGTTTTCTCAGGATAAATCTTTGTGTTCTTTTCTTATGGTTGTGCTTGTCTATATTTCTGTGATCCTATTTATATGCTTTTGTTATGAAATTGAAATGAAATACTAATGATCTAGCTTAGCATATGAAAATTCAACATGGTATTAGAGCCAACGTGAAAGAAGACATTGTGTAGCTACAAAAGCTAGGGATTCTTAATTTTTTGGTCTCTCTCCAGAATCGATCAGCAAAAGAAGGCTAGGCTGACTCTCCATTGAAGGGTGCATCTTTCTGTCGAAGCGGAATTCGATTTCGAGCATTTTCAGTTTTCGGTGCGAGAAATTAGGGATTTCTACAGAAGAAGAATTTTTGAGTGATCCGACATAGGATTTATCTCCTCATAAAAATAAAATTTTAGAGACCTGGATCAATACTTTTGGTTGGGTGAAACTACAAGAAAGTCAAACCCTAGTTTGACCTCGAGTTGGAAAAACCCTAAATACTAAAACTGATAAGTTTTGGTACATTCACTATATCTTGGTATTGGAAAAGGCTCAAGTGCTGAAATTTTCAGTGGTCGAATCTAAAATAATGATGTACATTGTATCCAAAATTCATCCTACTATTCACTATATTCTGGGAGATATGATCCCTTTAGGTTAGGGTTCCATCCTCTTCCGGGATTCATCCCTAAACATGACACCTGGGGAGAATTGCTATATCTTGGGATACAAAGGTCTAAATGAAAATTTGGAAGATTTTCAAGAAAGAGAATAGAATTTAATTTCTGTGTTCCAATTTTTAGACTCAGAATATGAAACAATGACACGTGGCAGTCCGTACAACTTTGCTGTTCTAAACAGCCCTGAAACAGGTCACCTTGGGAAAATGATCATAAGTCCCAATTGGTGAAACCAATTCTAATGAAACATATGGTGTTGGAATAGGGACATGCAAGGGTACCTTAGTACAAAACTTTAGACATATAGGAGCAATAAGTTTGGAGATAGGATAGAAATAGTATCAGGCATTTCTGTAGGAGAAATTGGAAAACTAGGGCTTCCTGTTCCGAGAGCTTCCCTCCATAATTTTCAGAAAAGGAGTACATTGGACAGCTCAGCTTGAAAAGATCTATATTTGTATCTAATAAGATATGAAATATTCAAAGTTTTTAAAATTAGGGTTTCTTTGACAAACCCTAGATCAGCTAGTTTTGGAACCAGGACGGACACCTCAAATCGGTAAGATCTAATCTTTTTCTATTTCCATTTGAGGTTCTCATCAGCTTGATGATAATCTTGGTGAAGTTGAAAAATTCCAAGCTTGGAAGTATTTGATCTCTCTGAAGCAAATGAATTGGAAACCTACATGAGTAGAGAGGTTCCAGTTCTAGAGCGAGATGAGGCTCAAAGCCTTACACCAAAAGAACTTGGTCAAGGCCAAGAAGATCATTGCTGATTCAGTCACGGATCAACTTGTACCACAAGTGTCTTCCCTAAAGACACCGAAAGAGATGTTTGATTCATTGACCAAGATATTTGAAGGAAATACATACATCAGAATATGACCTTAAGAAACAAATTGAAGAGGTAAAAGAATAAGTAAAGAATGCAGAAGTGGTGATAGCCACCTTGAATGGCCTCCCAGGATCATGAGATTCATTCATGCGAGGAATGTGTGCCAGAAGGAAGTGATTACTTTCAGCTGACTCTGGGAAGAAGAAGAAGATGGGAGCAATTGAAGATCAAGCTCTCAACATTCAAAGAAGATCCCTCAAGCGATGAGGAATATGAAGAACTCAATTCTTGAAGAACCTCTTATACATCTTATCATTTGGATAAGAAATGATGATGTCATGAATGAAGAAGATGATGAAGTAGAAGGATTAAGAAGGAGTTTACCCAGGAAACAAATAAAAGATAAGTATTCAATTGTCATGATATTGTTTTGTTATACATTTGATTATATTCAATTGATGTGTTATGCATGATATACTAGTTGCATTAATGATTGTAGTGATATATGGATGAATGTTGTGTTGGCTAAATAGTTGCATGATGCATAAGAATTTGTCGTTATGCATATGTTTTATGAAATAGTTCTAACCATGCAATTGGTGCATTTGAATTGTAGGAAAGGTCTTGTACAACCTCCTATAAGAAAATAAGGATGAGACTTGTTCCAAAGAACAAGTGATGACAATTCAATAAACATGAATCTGAAGCTCCTAGGGTCAGAGACATCATGATGAAGGAAAGAGCTTCAGAGAGCGGTAGATCCACCTCGAAGGATGAAGACCACCATGGTTATGAAAGAAGCTATGATCAAAGAGTAACAATTGATCATGGGGAATGATGTATTCGATATGGTTTTGAGACATAAAGGGAAGTACGTAGTATTCTCCATATGGATCTACAAGAACAAGTGTACAAAGCAAGGTTCGTGATTTACCTGAGAAGGAATAGACTCTGACATGACATACTCTATTGAAAAGTATATATCAAGCATAGAACCACCTGTACAGAATGAAGAGGGAAGATGATACTCCACTTCAGGGGGAGTGACTACAGAAGATATCTGATTTTGACATGCTACGAAATGATGGACAACTTCCTAATGGATTGAGACTTTACCAAGAGTAAAGTGGGTTCCAACCTTCAAGGTTGAATGTAGAAGACTAGGATATGTTGATGACCTGACAAGACAAACTCATGGAAGATGTTATGATGAGATAATACTAGAATGATGTTTGGGATATAGTACTCAAACCAGAAAGAAAGAATGTGGTATCTTCCAAATGGATTTGCAAGATAAAATATGTTGCAGATAGAAGTAAGGAAAGACTTGTGGCTAGAGGTTTCTATCAGAAAGAGGGAATTAATTATGAAGAGACATTTTCCCCAGTAGTACGGTATACTTCGATTAGAGCTATCATGGAACTTGCATCCATGATGAAGTGGGACTTACACCAAATGGATGTGAAAACAACTTTTCTGAAAGGTGTGATTGAAGAAGAAGTATACATAGAAAAATCACAAGGATTTGAAGTTGAAGATAGACATACTCACATATGCAAGTTGAAGAAGGCCTTGTATGGCCTTAAACAAGCTCCTCGAGCTTGGTATGAAAGGATAGATAGTTTCTTGTCGAGCATGGGCTTTACCAAGAGTAAAGCTGATCCTAACCTTTATCTCAAGGTTGTAGAAGATGAACATTGCATACTATTACTGCATGTGGATAATCTATTCCTGACAGGGAATGAGAAACAGATTGTAGAATGCAAGAAGAAGCTCGCTGAAGAATTTTAGATGAAAGACCTTGGGTTAATGCATTATTTCCTACGTCTGGAAGTATGGAAAAATTCAGAAAGAATCTTTCTCAACTAGGGAAAGTATGCAGTAGAGATATTGAAAAGATTCGATATGTTGGAATACAAAGCCATGGCCACACCCATGGATTCCAACTTGAAGTTGTTAGCTGATGACTCATAAGAGTTAGTGGATGTGACTCAATACAAAAATATTATTGGGTTGTTAAATGTATCTAACAAATACCAGACCAGACATTTGTTTTGCTGTGAACACCTTGAGTCAGTATCTAGTTCAACCTAGACGTGTTCACTAAATAGCTGCAAAACATGTGATGAGATATCTGAAAGGGACTATAGACTTTGGTCTATACTATGATGGAAACCATGACTATAGATTGTATGGCTATACAGATGTAGATTGGGATGGAAGACAGGAAAAGCACATCAAGTAGATGCTTTTGTTTGGGGTCTGCTATAAGTTCATGGTTTAGTACGAAACAGTCCAGTGTTTCTCTTAGCAAAACTGAAGCAGAATACATAGCAAATTGCTCTACTAAGTTGTGAATCCATATGGCTTCGGAAGCTGATATCAGGTCTCTTTGACCTGAATATGGATACTACAATGATTCTATGTGATAACCAGAGTTGTGATGATAGAGAACCCTGTGTTTTGTTGTATTATTCTTGCACATTGATCTAGGAACAAATAATCAATCTAATCAAGAAATAATAAACAAATAACTCATGAAATGGTGTTAATCAGAACCAGAATGGTTTACTCTCTGTATATTCAATAAACAATGAATAGTTACAATAACAATGTCAAGCAATGGCTTGAATCAATGAGGAATTCGAATACCTAAGGAGGCCAGTCGAATTCAATGAGTGAGTCTAGCTTAACTGACTATAATCCATTGGTTCACACTCAGTTAACCACTTGACCAAAATCCTAATTGACTCACCAAACCCTAACTAAAGTTGGAATGCAATAAATGACTGAATCTCAATTGAAGGAGATCAAACACATGTCATAGCAAGCCACCCATCAAGTGCTAGTGCTCCATGACTTCAATGAACCCCGATGAGGTTAACTGAAGTTGAACTAATCTTCAAAAGTTGGTGGAGGTGCCCCTGTTGACTCCAGATCACATAATATTAAATAATCATTAAATAATATATTTAATGAGAGGAGGTTCCTTAACTGGCTGGTTGAACTGATTGTAACCACCACTTAGCAATTAGGTGCATTAATATCACTCAGATCACCCCCAGAGTGCTCCAATTAGCCTCCTTGATTGTAGGTAGGCGTGGGTGTGACTGGATGATGGCAATTAATACTCCACTGATGTCAATTAATGTCAATTATACTTAGTATAGTGGTTTAACTAGGCCAATTTGACCAAAAAGAGTGTGTATGGTGGTAAATGTCTCCAACACCCCCACTTAAGCTATACTCAGGAAGAGTTAGAAAAAATAAATGAATAAAAATGTTATGGCCTCAGCAACAAAGGCCATAGTTAACCCTGTAATATAAAGTAACTGCTTAATATAACCAAGGGGAAACGGGGAAAACCTGATGGGAAAAATAGCCCCCCTCAAACTAAGCAGTAAATCAAGAATTGTTTCTTCTATGCAGCAACATATTGAGACTATGCATGTGAACCTATGAATCCAAACTAAATGAATATGTCTGGAGGAATCTTCCACTTTGGAAGAAAAACAATGCACTCAACTGAATCAGAAATATAAACAGCTGCACGGTGAAAAATAGACCCATGTAGAGTAGCTGAAATCATCTGAAGAGAGAGCAAAGGCTCTTGAGGATTCAAACCATGTGTGGAACAGTCAATAAACTAATATTTTGTAGGCTTGAACAGAAAACCATGAGTGGTAAAATCAGCCCCAAATCTTAGGATCAAGTGTCCAAGCGGATGCAGAATGTCTTCCTCTTTACTAGTTCTGTGAGGAGATGAGCATGTGACCAAAGGTAGAGAAGCCCTGAGAATCTGGAGAGCGAATGGTTGAGATCCATAATCTGATATAGATTCATAAATATCTGATGATTCACAAAATAAAATATCAGAAATCTCATAAGAGGAAACTAACACCAAATCCCCATCAACAGTTTTGAAAAGAAAGTGTGGTAATTGATTTTTCACACCGGAATTGGTGAGAGAAGCTACAAGCATGGCTGAAAGATCTTGGATTTTAAAATATGAACAAAATAATATTATATTAGAATGTAAATCATATCTAAATAAGTTCACAAGAGATCCAAAATTGTGAAATGAAATCAAATCCCCAGTAGCAGTTTTGTAGGAGACTTGCGGTACTTGTTTCTTCACACCGTTGATGAGAACAGCTACAAGCAGTACTGAAGGTTTATGAACCTGAAATTTTGAACCAAGAAATATCAGATCATATACAAATAATATCATATCAGATCCAATAAGGTTCGTATTAGATCCAAAATTATGGTCAACTGAGACGGTGGATGCACAGTTGTCTTTTTCTTCAAAAATTTGAATTTTGATGCATGCAATCCTGCAAGAATTTGCTGGAAGATATAGATCATGGGGAGCGAATTGATCACTCTTGTAATATAATATTTTTTCCAAAATATCCAAGTTATTACATATTTTCACACCAGTAGCAACATTAGAGGGAGACAAATCAAATTTCTCTTCACTTTCGGAAGCAATTACTGGTAAATTTTGCACAGAATTCAAAAGAAATCACCGGTGAATGTTTGCATGGAAGTGCAGCAGTATTTTTATTCAATATCAGAGATTCAAATGACTTCTTATATTTCATCAATATGAGGAGATGAGATATCAGAGATCTCATGAACTTCTAGAGCATCAGGAGAAGGAGTTACTGCATGGAGACTTTCTTCAATTTGAATTGAAAGTGTAGAAGATTTTGCTTCATCTTCATCTTGAACAAATTCATCAGAGAGAGTAGAGGCTAAGAATTTTGAGTAAAGAACTCTTGTGGTGTTGGATGTGATCTCCAAAGTGCTATTATGATACTCATTGTTCTTTCTAAAGGTTCTGTCCAATTTTGTCCATAGATCTTTGGGTATTCAGCAGAACCAATAAGGTAGCGCAAGCTAGGAGAAAGGGCCAGACATATTGCTCCAAAATCTCTGTCACCGTCATTTATCCAGTCATTCTGATTCTCATAATACTATTTTCCAATTCCAATAGACACCTCATAGAGACCTCATCTCTTCAAAGATGCAACCATCTTCAACTTCCATTATGAATAGCTTCTGAATGGGGTGAGAAGAGGGACTGATGAGTCCATTCGAAGTTGTACCTGTTAAAACTTGCAAATAAAAAAAAAAGGGGCACTGTAAGGTCAGACAACCTACACATTTTAGGCTTTCATCACACCCAACATAGTCAATCAAGCAAGCTTGATCAACAAGTTCTTTACTTGGGGTATTAAGTGGTAAGCCTTGGCTTTTGATGTAGTGCTGGATTTTTGAGCTATTGCTCAATTTTCATGCAGAAATATGTCAAAAATCTTGTTTTGAGAGATCTGAGCTTCATCCCACCATAAGATTTGATACCATATTAATCTTGTCTATTGATCTAGGAACAAATAATCAATCTCATCAAGAAATAATCAACAAATAACTCATGAAATGGTGTTAATTGGAACCAGAATGGTTTCCTCTCTGTATATTCAATAAACAATGAATAGTTACAATAACAATGTCAAGCAATGGCTTGAATCAATGAGGAATTTGAATACCTAAGGAGGCAATTCAAATTCAATGAGTGAGTCTAGCTTAACTAACTGTAAGACATTGGTTCACACTCAGTTAACCACTTGACCAAAAACCTAATAGACTCACCAAACCCTAACTGAAGTTGGAGTGCAATAAATGACTGAATCTCAACTAAAGGAGATCAAATACATGTCATAGCAAGCCAACCATAAAGTGCTAGTCCTCCATGACTTCAATGATCCCTGATGAGGTTAACTGAAGCTGAACTGATCATCAGAAGTTGGTGGAGGCGCCCCTTGTTGACTACAGATCATTAAATAATATATTTAATGAGAGGAGTTGCCTTAACTGACTAGTTGAACTGATTGTAACCACTAGTTAGCAATTAGTTGCATTAATATCACTCGGATCACCCCCGAAGTGATCCAGTTAGCCTCCTTGACTGTAGGAGAAGGATAAGTTAGCCTCCTTGACTGTAGGTAGGTGTGGGTGTGACTGGATCATGGAAATTAATGGTCCACTGATGCCAATTAATGTCAATTATACTTAGGATAGTGGTTTAACTAGGCCAATTTGACCAAAAAGAGTGTGTATGGTGGTAAATGTCTCCAACACATCATAACACATAGAAATATGGTATTTCTACATACGAGATAAGATGCAGATGATGATGTTTCAATATTTACATACTGTAGATGCAGGTGATGGTGATTCAGTATTTCTATACTGAATATAGAGATGATGATGTTTCAGTATTCCCATAATGAAGATATAGATGATGATGATTTCAGTATTCCCATATTGAAGATATAGATGATGTTTCAGTATTTACATACTGTAGAAGCAGATGATGTTGATTCCGTATATAGAGGTGATGATGCTTTCAGTATTCACATACTGGAGATACAGATGGTGATAGTTCAGTATTCAAATACTAAATATGTAGATGATGATGTGTTGACAAAGCCTTTGTCTCGGGTAAAGTTCGAACACTTTCAAGACAAGCTTGGTGTTGTTTGAAAAGACCTTCCCTGAAAGGGGGAGTAGTGATGTAGCAGTGGAATTGTATCATCCCTGGGAACTTGCCCTAAAGTGATCCAGTGACTTTGGTCCCTGAGAATGAAGAGGGATTGTATCATCCCGGGACATCTGTCCATAATGAATCCGGTGACCTCGGTCCTCAAGAATGTGGTGGGATTGTATCATCCCTGGGAAGTTTCCCTAAAGTGATCTAGTGACTTCAGTCCTCAAGAATGAAGAGGGATTGTATCATCCTAGGAAATCTGTCCAAAATAGATCCAGTGACTTCGGTCCTCGATAATGTAGTGGGATTGCATCATCCTTGAACTTCGATTCAGAAAGGTATCCAGAGGCTTCGGTCCCTGAGAATGTGGTAGGATTGCATCATCCTTGAACTTCAGTTCAGAAAGGTATCTGGAGGGTTCGGTCCCCGAGAATGTGGCAGGATTGCATCATCCTTGAACTTCGGTTCAAAAAGGTATCCGGAGGCGTCGGTCCCCAAGAATGTGGCAAGATTGCATCATCCTTGAACTTTGGTTCAGAAAGGTATATGGAGTCTTCAGTCCCCGAGAATGTGGCAGGATTGCATCATCGACCTTGAACTTCGGTTTAGAAAGGTATCCGGAGGTTTCGGTCCCCAAGAAGGTGGCAGGATTGCATCATCCTTGAACTTCAGTTAAAAAACGTATCCGGAGGCTTCGGTCCCCGAGAATGTGGCAGGATTGCATCATCCTTGAACTTCGGTTCAGAAAGGTATCCGGAGGCTTCGGTCCCCGAGAATGTGGTAGGATTGCATCATCCTTAAACTTCAGTTCAGAAAGGTATCCAGAGGCTTCGGTCCTTGAGAATGTGGTAGGATTGCATCATCCTTGAACTTTGGTTCAGAAAGGTATCCATAGGCTTTAGTCCCCGATAATGTGGTAGGATTGTATCATCCCTGGACTTAGGTCCAAAAGTGATCCGAAGACTTTCATCTTCGTATTGTGGATTTCAGGTTGCTGTTGATGATGATGTTACTGATCGGAAGATCGGAGTATGATGATGATGATGTACTAATCGAAGGATCAGAGTATGATGATGATGATGTACTGATCGAAAGATCAGAATATGATGATGATGTTGCTGTTCGAAAGTTCAAAGTATGATGATGATGTTACTAATGTTACTGATCGAAATATCATAGTATGATGATGATGTTGTTGTTCGAAATTTCAAAGTATGATGATGATGTTACTGATGTTGCTGATCGAAAGATCAGAGTATGATGATGATGTTGCTATTCAAAAGTTCAAAGTATGATGATGATGTTACTGATGTTGCTGATCGAAAGATCAGAATATGATGATGATGTTGTTGTTCAAAAGTTCAAAGTATGATGATGATGTTACTGATGTTGCTGATTGAAAGATCAGAATATGATGATGATGATGTTGCTGATCGAAAGGTTAAAGAGTTAAAGATGTCGTTGCTGATCGAAAGGTCAGAGTGTTGAAGATGTTGCTGCTGACCAAAAGGCCAAAGTGCTGAAGATGTTGCTGCTGATCGAAAGGTCAAAGTGCTGAAGTAGTTGTTGCTGATTGAAAGGTCAAAGTGCTGAAGATGTTGCTGCTGATTGAAAGGTCAAAGTTGTTGTTGATCGAAGCGGTCAAAGTTGTTGATCGAAGTGGTCAAAGTGTTGATGTTGCTAAAGACTAAAGATTGAAGATGAAGACTACATGATGTTGAAAATCTTCCAATGATTTATAGATGTGTTACCCTGATGATGTTGATGATGTCCCCTCTCTCTCTCTCTCCTATTATTGTTGTTGTTGATGTTGTTGTAGAATACCCTTCTCATTAAGGGGCAGTGTTGAAATATTGCAACTTCGAAGAATATTCTATATGTATCTTTTTGTGGTCCCCGATGGTCCTACCGGAAGAACCACTTGTATTAATTTGTACCCCAATGCTTCTAATCGGAAGAACTAATAAGATTCATGAGGTAGTCCCCTCTAATTGTAAATGTGGGTCATTAGCACCCCAATGTGGTTACTTGAGCCTACATGTGTAACTCAAGCCTACATGATTAACTCGAGCCTACATGTCGGAATGAATAATTAAAGTGAACGGATGAATATAAATAGAGGTGTGGCGGTCCCCACTTGAAGCACACAATCTCACTTATGTAGCGCATTAGTGGAGAAGAGAGAAGTAGCTGGAGAAGAAGGAGGATCAGGCTTTGATCTCCTTGTTGGTTTTACCTTTTATCTTTTGGGGCATCTATATTGAGGAAGATTTTGCTGGGTTTTTTGCTATGAAATTGAAATGAAATACTAATGATCTAGCTTAGCACATGAAAATTCAACACTACTAATTCCCTTGACCAAAATTATATCAACATGGTTCGATCCTAGAACTTGCTCCAGACTAGAAACAAGAACTATGATACGGAGGCTCCGGAGAAGGGTAAGTCTATAGGTGAAACTTCTAACCCTCTCACAATCGAGAAACCTATTGAATCTATGCCTAAGATACTGAAAGGTGTCTTCAAGAAAACATTGCACAATCCTAACACTAGGGCTGAAGCCAATTACTCTATAGTTGAAGATTTATCCCAAAACCCTTGTGCGATGTCAGCTTTGGAGGTGCTACAAAGTTGTCCTGCCCAACGAGATGCACTCTTAGCAGCCTTGAGTAGTATGGATTCATTGAGCCTTATGGAAAAGTTTAATTTTTCTGATGTCAAAATTCGACTGTCATATCATGTGGCTTTGTCAATAGATGTCATCCATGGCAGAAAAACCATTGGAAAGTCAGTTTTTTACGAAGGTGCTTCCACTTGTTTCATGTCTTTGTCTTACTGGAAGGCTCTTGGATCTCCAGAGTTAGTTCCATCGAACACCCTACTTACTGCTTTCGACAGAAGGTCATTTTGTCCACATGGTATCCTACCAGCTTTTGAGATTAAGTTGGAAGGGAAGGTAGTCTCTGTTGAAGTAGAGGTCATTGATGCCCCGTTAGATTATAACTTTCTTCTGCGGAGAATTTGGACTTATGCTATGTGTTCAATTTCCTCAGTCTTTCTTCGAGAGGTAGTGTTTCGACACAGGGAAGTTGGTTACTATTGACCAACTCAGTTTCACTCAGAAGAGACATATGGAAACTAATGAGTCCACCGTTCCATTGGTTGATCAGTTCAAACCTACTTTAGAGAGATTAGGGGCTAGATTGTATTCATTGTTAATGGGAACATTCGATATCATAGCCCCGATAAATTATTTAGGTTCTAATATTGTAGGGAAGTCTATCGCAACAGTTGTCGATAGAACAGATCCTTGTATTCTTCCTTCCCATTGTGAACATGAGGTTCCCTTATCGATAGTGGTATTAGTTTATCAATCTATCATTAAAACCACTATTGATCCTGTTCTTATTCCTCCTATAGTCTCAGAGGAGCCAGAAGAAGCCTATCTTCTTACTTGGGTAGAAAAATCTTTGTATATTGACAATTGCTTAGAAATAGTTTGGCCTTCAGACAAAGCCATTTTGGAAGCTATGAGTGGGCAAGATAAGATCTGCAAAGATATTCACCATAGATCCTACTTTCTTCTAGATTTAAGCAAGATTGAAAATCAAGAGTTCCATGTGAGACTAGTAGGTGATGTTGATATACCGATCAATCCCTTACCAAGTGAGGGAATATTTTGCCAAGGGGAATATGGCAAAAATTTCCATTACTATCCCTATCAACATCTATGTGAACCCCAATGTTGTGGGAAATGTATATATTGGTGCAAACTACTCTCTGGAGTAGATTGCTATCTATATGACCTTATTTAAGGAGTTTCGTGATGTGTTTTCCTAGTCATATGAGGAGATGCCAGGCATAGATCCATCAATAATCGAACATGAAATTCAAACCTATCTTGATTCCAAACCAGTTCGACAAAAATTTAGACCTGTCAATCTACATAAAGCGGCAGTCGATAAGGATTAAGTGGAAAAGTTGCTAAAAGCTGGTTTTATTTACCCGATCACTTTCACAGAATGAGTATCCAATCCTATTCCCATCGATAAAAATCAAGGGACGATACATGTATTTACTGACTTTCATGATTTAAACAAAGCTTGTCCTAAGGATAACTACCCCACACCATTCATTGATCAAATCATTGATTCTTGTGTAGGGAGTGATGTTTTTTCATTTATGGATGGTTTTTCCATGTAGAATCAGATTCAAATCAAGCTGGAAGACCAACATAAAATGACTTTCATTTGTCCTTGGAATACATTTGCGTACAAGAAAATTCCTTTTGGATTGAAAAATTCAGGGGCTACCTTTCAATGGGTAATGAATTTCTCCTTCCATGACATCAATACTATGGTCGAACCCTAGCTAGATGATCTGCCTATGCATTCTCATAAGAGGATCGATCATCCAGATCACTTGTGCTTAATTTTTGAACGATGAAGACATTACAAAATACGCTTGAATCCCCACAAATTTTTTTTCTGTGTCGATCCAGGTAGATTGCTCGAGTTCATAGTTTGTAACAAAGGTATTCAGGTGGATCCTTTGAAAGTTGAGGACATTGTAAATCTACCTCCTCCTCATTCTATCAGGAAACTTCAGAGCCTGTAGGGAAAGTATAACTTTCTTCGATGTTTTATTGTGAATTATGACAAGATCACCAAAGGTTTCATGCGCTTATTGAAGCAGGACATCCCATTTGTATGGGATGAGACCGCACAACTTGTGTTCAAGGAATTAAAGAAAGCTTTGTTGTCAGCCCTTTTGTTGCGTTCTCCATATTACTCTTGTGATTTTATATTGTATCTGGCCTCATCTGAGTCAAAATTTGGGGTAGTGCTAGTCCAAGAAGATGATAAGATCCAAGATCATGTCGTCTATTACCTTAGCTATGATTTAGCTCGACCTGAACTTCAGTACTCCCACATTGACAAGTTGGCTTTAGCAGCTGTGTATGCTGCAGAGCTTACATCACTACATCTTACTGATGACTACGATAGTAGTGGTGGATGTAAATCCTTTCCAATATGTATTGTCCCAATGCATGGTTGGAGGCAAATTCAAAAAATGGATATTCATTCTCCAGGAGTTTGACATGGATTTTCAATCCTCCAAATCGAAAAAATCCTTAGTTTTGCAGAACTTATTGCAAAATTTCCAGTAGAAGAAGATGTATCAATTTAAGAAGACTCATTCCCAGATGAGCACATTTTGCTGATTTCCACCTCTGGCCCTTGGTATGGAGATATACTTGTTTATCTCCAGACTCTGAAGTGTCCTACAACCTTTTCACGGGAAGAACGATGCAAACTACACACACATGCAAAAAACTACCTCATCATTGGGGATACTTTATACTGTAGAGGGGTAGACTTTGTTTTATGTCAGTTCCTCACCCAGGAAGAGGCCGAGAGTGTCCTAAATGATTCCCATAGCGGGGCATGTGGGGGTCATTTATCTAGTTTAGCAATAGCCTAGAAGATTTTGCGTGTTGGTTATTGCTGGCCTACAATATTTAAAGATTATGTGGAAGCCATGAAGCTTTGTCATCCTTGTCATCTTTACATCAGAAAGACATGGTCACACCCTTCTCAATTTTTTCTTATCATCGCAGTGGGTGCTTTCACCAACTGGAGGGTATATTACATGACGTGGAACCTAGTCTCGGTTGGGGGGCACAAATACATCATTGTCACTGTGGATTAATTTACAAAGTAGGAAGAGGCAATGCCCACCTTCAAGGATGACAAGGAAACTGCAAATTTTTTCATTTTAAACTAGATTATCGCACATTTCGGTATTCCTAAAGAGATTTTCATTGACCATGGCAGTCATTTCCAAAATAGCATGATGACCGAATTGGCTACCATGCTAGGGTTTAAACAAGAACATTCGTCTTCTTTCTACCTACAAGCAAATGGTCAAGTCGAGGCAATCAATAAGACCTTGAAGACTATTCTGAAGCGTACTATTAATGCATCCCGGTCAAATCATACACATCATGTTCTATCCTGCATTTTGGGCTTATCAAACCAATGTGAAATATGCCATGAGTTTCTCACCTTTCCAACTCATTCACTAGGTGGAAGCAGTAACTCCGGTTGAATGTGAAATCCCATCATTAAAAATTTCCATTCATGTGTTACCTGACACGACTGAACTAAAAGAATGTTTGCTACATTTAGAACATATAGATGAACAATGTAGAGATGCTTTGACAACAAATGGGACTCATTAAAATAGGTTTAAAAATCAATATGATAAATCAGTCAAACCTAGGATTTTTTTCTGAAGGGGAACTTGTCTTGCTATGGGACAAGGACAAAGAACCCCTGGGGGTAGGGAAATTCAAGTCTATGTGATTAGGACCCTATATTGTGTATAAATGTTTGAAGAAAGCAGCATATGAGTTAACTAATTTTGAAGGGAATAAGCTGTCAGACCCTAGAAATGGGATCTAATTGAAGAAGTACTATACTTAGGCTTAGCACTTTTTCTTGTATTTTTATTGTATGTAACTTTATGTACAATTGTTAGCCGGGTTTTGTTCTTATATCATATGTTCATTGTTATAGATGTCTTCTGAGTTGTTCATAGGTTTTGCATATGGTGCTAGTCATCACACTTGCAACCTGGCTTCAACCACATGGGTTATTTACTTGCCCTCAGGACAGCTAGTTGCCTCTAGAGGATATTTCCTAGGTATTGCTACCAATAATGTGGCTGAATATAGGGCCATCATTGAGCCTTTATGGGATGCCTTGTCACGTGGCATCACCCAGTTGGAAGTTGGACTTGACTCTCAACTGGTGGTTTCCCAGCTCAATCGAGCGTATCAGGTGTGTTGAGGCCTGGAAATTCGCAGGAAACAACAGAAAGGGATTCTCCCCAATCAACGTTCCCAACTATCTTGTTCACTATTTTTTATAGGGAATCCATCCGGTTTGCGGTCCGGCCAACGTAGGTCAAGTAACAAAAAACAAAGGTTTTACCAGTTGCGGCCCGGTCCACCATGTATTTTGTATTTTTAGACTTTATTATGATGTGCAGATGCCTAATTAACCATGTAGGGTGATGAGGATGCAAGGAGCATCACAATGTGATGCGCAGGTTCTTACCTCTCGTCTTAGGCCCACAAGCATCTAAATCACATATGCAGCCATGAAATGAAACTAACTACCTATCTATCTATCCCCGGGGAGCAAACTGAATTTAATTATGAGTAATGTAAAGTGTGCATGCAACATAAAGAGAAACTACAGTTAGCTGATTATTTCTTCCCACACTGCATGAACAATTAAGGATATTTCACAACCAGATAGCCAATTGTTTATGAACAACATTCATTACTCATAGTGGAAATATTCATAAAATAAACCGGAAAACATTCATGCAAGAACATAGGTTCAAAGAGTTAGAACGGTCTCATGGTTAATGGACACAAAGCTAAAAACGAAATAGTTCCTCTTCAACAAATCCATTAGCAAAACATTAGAATATTCCACCAAGCTTTCTCCAACAGGCCAACTGTAATTTTCTATTGCAAAAGGAAATAGTTCTTCTTACAATATGTCTTCACCAGTCTCGCTGGGAAAAAGTCCCTTTCCCTTCTAAGATTTCTATCTTTATACAAAAGGGTGAGACTGTTGGGTTGCCCAAAGTGACCTTTGGGCTTCCCAACCCCTCGTTTCCCAACATTTTGCTTTTCTTAAATGTTTTACAAAAAAATAGTTACAAGTTACAATAATGACTGCTCCTTCATGAGGAGGGTCCCACTTGAGCATCTAGAAACTTCTTCCATGACGCAGCATCAGAGGCAATGCCCTCAAATGCACAGGGTTCCAAAAATTGAATGTTGATCTCAAATTTTTCTGCCTGGTTCTTTATGGATTCCACTCTGGCTGCGCTTAATCAAAGCTGGTCTTCCAGGATCTGCACACTAACTGCTGAATGGCCTACTTCGCTTCTCAGAATCTGGTCATCAATGGCCTTAATGAGCTGCAGTCTTGCTTCTTCATCCTGATGTCTTTTCTCAAACATCTCCATGAATGAATCGTGGTCTGAGAAAGCCTTGAGCCTCTGCTCAACCTCTGTCTGACACCGGTTGTAGGTAATGAGAAGTCTTCTGAAAAACTCGGTGCATAATCCCTTTGTCTTTTTAACTGCCTTCTTGAAATCTTTAGCGGTGTTAATAGAAAATTCTATTAAATCATGATCCTGCTTGAGGGCTTGTTTATCTTTTGCTGGTAGCTCTGCTGGAGCTTCATCGTTGCTTTCCAACCTCGCTATTCTGGAAGTCATGTCCTTGAGGATGTCTTGAGATCTGTCCACAAAGTAAGATGCAGTTTCCAAGATCTCCTCCAATCGGCCATTGATCTACAACACTCTACATATTTCTTCTTCAACAGCAGTCTGTAGCTGCAGCATCTTGGTCTTTTGGGCTAATACATGCTCTTTGAATGGCTGGAGGTTAACCTGTTGTTCTCTTGCTTCCTCCAGAGCAGTTGTAAGTGAGGAAATATGTTCCTGGTGTTCCTTCTTCAGTTCTTGGGTGTGCAGATCATTGGCCTCCAAGAGGATCTTTTGCTGCTCTTCTAGCTCCTCCACCTTTGCCAACAGTTGTTTCTTTTCAATTCTTAACCCTTCGTATTCTTTCTGTACTCTCTCCAGAGACTCCTGTGTTTTTTCCAACACTTGTATTTCCCCTTGGAGAGCCTATACTTCAGCTCTTGAGGATTTTATTTCCCTTTGCATATCTTCATATTTCCTCTTGAGCCTGTTGCTTTCTTCTCTTTCTTTCCTCAATGTGTCTTTTAACTGGGCAGAGGATTTCTTGGACTACTCCAAGTCAGTTATTACCTTGTACATGTTATCTTCTGAGGCGTGGAGAAGTGCAGTCCCAGCTCTCAGGGTGAGCCTTGGATCTTGGTATGTTCCTAACATAACAGCCGTATCCATTATCATTTTTCCAGGCATATTTCCTGCTTCTACTTTTCTCTTTGTTCTCTTCATTATTCTCTTCGTTGCCCTATCATAATATACAGTATTGAAATCGGGTATTTCTTCCCCTTTCTTCTAGACAAAAGGAACCAGCTTGAGAGTGGGGACCATGGGAGTGCTGGCAGCAGGTACTTGTGGGTCCTGAACCTTGGGGTTCTCAACATCCTGGGTTTTCCCTCCAGCTATGTCAGAAGCTGACTTTTCTATCTCAGTCTGTGTCATCTTCACCCTCTCTGCCTTTTGCTTTTGCAGCTCCTCATCGAGCTTTCTCTTCGCTTCTTCAGCTGCTTTTCTCGCTACTTCCTCTGCCTCTTTAGCTGCTTCCTAGGCTTTCTCAGCTGCTTCTTGGGAAGCTTTTCTTTTCCCTTCCTCTTCACTGTGAAACCATTCTGTAGCTTCTTTTTCCAACATCTGGGCTTCTTCATTTCTCCTTTTGGCTTCTTCCTCAGCCTTAGCATGTTCATCCCCTTTTCCACCTTTGGTGGTGATTTTCTTCGTGAATCTTCTCTTTAGTGCTATCATGTTCGGGGCATTTCGGAAGACAGATTCTTCCCTATCAAAATGATGAGTATATTCAAAATGCACCTTATTTTCTTTACAATGATCAGCCACTTTACCATGGGAGTCATTTCTATGATAGGGAATCTTGCCAAAATGGAATCTCCAGCTCCTCTATGAATTCACCAGCTTGTTTCATCTTGGTGAACCTGTAGCTTCCTAGTCTGAAGGGAAAGGGAGGATAAGCAGTCTTCTTATGTTCAAACAGGAAACTGCCTATTCCATCCAGGAACACTTGTCTGACCGCCTCCTTATGGACAATGTAATCAGTTGCATACTTTGGCAGCAGGGAAGGTGCTCTCGATCCTCCAAACATCCTGAAGTACATGCCATGTTCTGTTAAATAGTAGTCCGCATAATCTTGTATCACTTGCATGGCCTCCTTCGACATACAATCACACTCTTTCCAAAAAATGAGTGTGTAGAGTGGCATAATGAAGTGCTCACAGACTTCTCTGTAATGGCTGTGGTACTGGTGTGCCCAAAATGGTCTATAAGCAGCATAGATAGGCATTATTTCCCTGTCCCAAATGCACCTGAGACCAGGGAAAGGCTAGTTGCATAGTATACAGTCTATGAGTATTGAACTCATATAAAATTCAGACCTTTTCTGGGACTCTCCTTCCAAGGCTGAGGCCAAGCAAGAAGAAAGACTGCTTGATACAAGGCTAGCCCAATTGAAGACTGTCCCTTGGGTTGCCACATGAAAAATGATGGGTATCCACTCTAGCTTGAAGAATCTACCATGAGCTCTCCCAAAGACCCTATTAAGCATCAGAGCTATAAATCTGTAGGGAGCCTTCAAGCTCGCTGTATCATACTCACCCATGGGTCTGTATTGGTAATGTTTTCCCTGCAATAACATTCTCTTAAACGTCTCTACCAGGTCCATTCTAATGCTATTCAGCCAATCATCGGATAATAATACTTGGGATTCTGGCAGGTGATAAGCCAACGCCACATATCTAGGGCTAAATGCAGCATAGCCCTGTCTTTCAACATTTTCCAGAATCATTGTGGTTACATCTGCCCGGGGCAGAATCCAGCCAATTACCTCAGAGCATGGGAACAACTCTGGTCTGGTGTTGACCTTCATAAGGGAAGATCTTTCAATGTTTGCATATATGGACTCTTCTTCTAATCCCATGTCGGGAACTTCTCTTCGGGTAATCAGTCTATAAATTTCTCCCCACTGGTACTCTGGTTCAACATGAGAAATACATTTAGTGTCTTCATACACGTATTATGTCTTGGTAACAACCTCTACTTCTGGCTCTTCTTCGACCACAGGGGCCTTCTTCTTTTGCCTCTTTGACATGGTGAGCTCGAGTTCTTCTTGCCATATATAACATTGTAACGTTAAGCAATTCAAGTTGCAGACACTTATATGACAATGTGCAGCATTTTACTTCTTCTATGTGTATTGTGACAGCAATTAGTTAACGAAGCTAAAATATGTGTGTACCTAGGCTGAAATGGCTTAACTAACAGAATTATTAAACCAAATGGGCAGTATTCAGAGACTTTGTTTATGTCTACCATGATGAAAACTAGCTGTGTGCAATAAATTGTGCATGCTACCATTACTTGCCAATATAAAACATTAACAATATAATCCAGCAGGAATGAAATCTACATAAGATTGAAAAAGACTCATGCGGGTCGCGGGAAAAACATTCATATTGACACAACTAAAACCTCCATCTGTCATGTTCGGGTGATTTTATCGTTTTGCTATGCAGGATAAGCAGGGGAAAACTACAGGTGATTTCAACAGTGTTCATGCCCACACGCTCAAGGTCAATAATCTAAAAACCACGCCATATCCCTTTCACCTGGCTAGGGTTTCGGACGATTATGCGCAGAAAGGCGTGGCAAAACAGCTATTCGAAGATGCGGGAAAAATAAAGGTCACAACGGCAACGAGAACCATCAGGTGCTTCAAGAAAAGCACACAAAACCCCCCCCTGCACAATCATCACCACTTGGGGCAGCTTGGTACAGACTGCGTAACATCTGTCTCCACCAAGCCCTCATTCCCTACACGCGGGGATTCACAAACAAAGGGCCCCTGGCCAAAATACTATTTCACGAGTTAAAAACGCCTTCCCCCCCTTGACCGCGGACAGTAAAACCCTAAAAAATTTTCAATATATATATAGGTGCAACCACGGGGTGAAAAGAAACAGTCCTGATAACCTTAACCGTAGAAAACATTAACCCGATGCTTCGAAAGGAATGGGGTAGGAAAAACGAAACCTACCTGGAAATACGGCAAGTATGGCGGGTCGACGATGGTCAGGATTCCACAACTTCCACCTAGATGCAAGTACATAGACTGAGGGGTCCTTCGCAGCTCATGAGAACGACACGCACGACAATGACCGTGCTCAACAGTCGAGAATAACAATAAAAAAATATAACCCCTCAACCCGTATATATATAGTCAAACTCTTGCGGTGGGAAAAGTTAATATCAGACGCTAGAGCGCTTTGTATCAGCAGTCGAAAGTAAACTTCGGTCCGCAATGGCGGAAGTCCAAAGCGCGAAGTCATCCGCGATGACACATATGGCGAGGAAAACATCAGACGGCAGAGAGCTTCTGAATCAGAAGCTGAAAGCTTACACTCCTCTGCAACGGTGGATGATCAAATCTCTAAGCCTTCCGCGGGGTCAAACATATTGGGTGGTAGACCACTTCGGATCGGAGACTGAAAACCAACTTTCTTCCACAACGATGAAAAACTGAACCACAGATCTATCCGCAATGGCGAGTGAGAGACGGAAACCAAAATTAATCGAGAGAGCTAACGGTGTGCCGTCCGCAACGACGGAGGGAAAAGTCATAAAACCTCTGATGTGAAACCAAAAACATTCGACGTAAAATCAAATATATGGGATAAACATTCGAATTCAAACTGGAAACCCATCTGCAACGGCGCAAGAAGAAATCACAATTGCTCCGATGTGAAACCAAAAAACCTCCGACGCAGAATCAAAGAAATCGGAAAAAATTAATCTAAGTCAAGCCGAAAATCTATCTGCAACAGCGGAAGCAGAAGTGACAATGGTTCCGATGTAAAAAAAAAACCCAGCCGATCTCGCCAACCGAATCGAGAGCAAAGTCGAAGTTAAAACCAAACATCCACCCACAACGGCGGAGAACAACATGACCAAAACCTTCCGACATAAACCCAAAAATCAGCCGACGGATCGGAAGACGAAAATGCAGACTCACCCGCAACGGCGGAAGATGAAAACAAAGACTCACTCGCAACGACGGAAGATCAAAACAAAATACCTTCCGATCCAGACCTGTTTCAAACGCAATTAAAGGAAAATGATGAAGGTTTGATCAATCATTGAAATTCTTAATCATTTTAGAAAATTGGAAAACAACTGTAGATCAATCCAAGCATAAGCAAGTCTTTCTAAAACGTTCTCAAACCAAATCCATGAAGATAATCAAACTAATTCAAACAAAAGGAGGGTCCTGAAATTTTTTGGAATTTTGGGAAATTTGTTGCAGCTGGAACAAGGTGCAAAACCCTATTTTGTTACGTTAGTTTTTGCAAGTTAGGTTATTGGAACGAAATTTTGATTTTATTTCATTTAATAATATTCCAAGAAATCAAAATTCATTAACTGATGCATATGCAAACTATATCTTAGACTGGCACTTAACACACATTTTATAAAATATATAACATATACATTGTGAATACATGTAAATGAACCGGAAATATATGTGTGTGTGTGTGTGTGTGTTTGATCCTCAGATCCAGTAATAAATGTATAGATATACAAAATATACAAAATTTGTATCACAATCCATAAAATGCCCCTAAATCTAATCTTGACTACCCTGGTCATCATGATCACCCTGGTCACCCTGATCATCGGCCTTCTCAGCTTATTCAGTTGTAACAACCTCCGTGGCCTCTATGTAGACAAGTAAATCCCCGGCTGCCCTTCTCATACGGGGTATCCATATGGGTGGAATCCCGACAACAAGTTCTTGCATAATGGTAGGGATCTGCTCAATGCATATGGTTGGGACTCTTTGGGTAAGCCTGGCTAGATTCCCCTCAAGTACCATGATCAAACCTTGATCTTCCCTTGCCACCGGTCGTACATACATCCTAGGATTCCCATTAGGGCGGATAGGTCCAATATGATCTGCATTTTAAACATTAAATGGATTAATAACTCTTGTACACATGTATATATCTTTATGAAAAAAAGTTCATAAAAATTTAAAAACTTGAAAAACCAAAATACCTAGCACTCCCCATACTCCTCTAGGAGGGGGGACAAGGTCATTGTCACCTCGAAATTCCAAACCAGCATATGGAAACTGCTATAGTGCTGGCAACTTCCGTACCCACCATAAGTATAAATCATCGTCATACACGCTCTGAACTGACCCACCACTGCCCTGGCGAAGGAAAATATCTCCCCACCTAGTCAGTCTTGGCTGATGAGGAGAGAAGGATGTAAGTGGCATCCCAGGGCTGATTGAGGGCACTCTCTCAAAATAAAAATCCACCAATATAATAGAATATACAAAATTATTCTATCGGCCTCTCTTGCAGTTAGAGAGTTTTTTATTATTATCGGGATTATTCCCGAGCACCAGTCAAACACAGTTCCATGCAGGAACTCCACAAAAATTATCATCCGGTTTCTAGTAGCAAGATGGAGCGATGATGATCCTATAACCCTCACTATAATACTTACCAGTACCTATAGCGAGAAGTTACTAATATGTACAGTAGGGATGCATGATACCTTTTTTTGACTGTCGGGCATGTAGTAAGTGTTTATGTAATCCTGAACACTCATGGGGTCACCGCCCCTGCCACTACCCTTGAGGTTGATAGGTGTTCCTTGTCGAGACAAATCTGTAATGAAGTATATGTCTTCTAGTGCCACCTCCAAAATTTCACCTTGAAGGTCAAAGGACCCAAGGTCATGGTCCCAGTAGCCAATCAAAAACTCTAGCAAATGGACATTGGCCCGCATAGGTGAAGTATAAAAGAACTTTAATAACCCACTTTGCCACAACGATTGCACAATGGGGGCATTTTGGAGTGCCTCTTGGTCCATATCTTCATGTTCCCTCTCCCTCCACTCCAACACCATGTTTTAACCTGCCCATGAAACCATTATGAAACATTAAAATTTATCAAAACAATTTGATTTTGGCCTTAACATTTTTTTCCTATGTCGTGTAGTACACGCGGGTTGCCTTTGGGTAGGTCGCGTGTAAAACGTGTGTATGTGAATGTGCAAGTCACCTACCTACGTGTACTACACGACCCTGTTAAGACAGGATTAAAACATCCAAATTTGAATAAAATTGAAAATGTAAATATTTGAAATGGAATAGAATGAAGAGTATATTACATGGCACTTGAAGTATCGAAAATCGTCCACTGGTTTGTCCACATCGAGAAATTGAATTCAGAGGTAAAAATTTCCTATATTGGGTAAAAATATGAAATGGTATTTTTTATTTCTATTTTTGGACTATATATAGAAATGATTTCAAATTGTGGGTTTTTAACCTATAGTTTTCAAATTCTATTATAATCAAACTAATGCCATGTCATCTTTTCCTAATGCAATAGGCCCAAGGTCACTTAAAGTTGTTATTCACTCATATAGGATAGGATTTTGGTCATTTATATGCATTTTTGCATCTATACCTAATCTGTTTTAACCCTAGGATCACTACTTTGACCACGGACTATGGTTTTTAACCATTATTACCTTGTCTATACCATTGTTCTTCAGTGGATAGGGCCTTCCTTCCATGAGTACCCTATTTTAGAACACATTTTTGTCTTTTGGTACTCATGCCGCATTTGTCATAGGTTCAAGGGAGCCTTCTTAGCTATTGTTCTCTCCAAATTGAGCCTCATTTTGGTCTCTTTTTACAAGCTATCCCCTTTATAAGGCTTCCCACCCTTATCTAGTTTCTTTAGGCCCAGGTCTCACTCCTCAAAATAGACTTGACTTCTGAGTAAACTTGTCCATTTAGGCTAGTTAAGAATATGTGAATGGGCATCCACATTGGTGGTAGGTTATCACTTTCTCGGACCATATAGAATAATATGAGAAATGAACACTCTCTTTTCTACAGAATTGAGAAGAGTATTCTTAGGTATATGTTTATCGCTTTTCCAGACATGAGGGACTAAATTTATGGAAAAGGAGCGCCCGGTATGAGCTTAGTTTTCTCTTTTTCGTGCTCTAGACGTAAAAATGAAAAAGATTCCGACTTTACTTTATGCCTTTGTCATGCTCGTTAAACACTAAAGAACAAAGCATCGAGTTTATTGTTGTAAGTCCCATTTCTCATAACCAAATGGATATTTTCGAGTGATACTGCTTTCCTTCACACTCGTAAAAGTCAAGCTATAAGCTGCTTTTGAAGGAGCATTGGGTAGGTGGTAATTTAACCTTTTTTGGACCTCTCTCACTAAGTAGAAAAAAGGTGCACCTTACTTCTTCAGAAGCTAAGAGAGTTCTTCTGTGGTATGTTTTATACTTTTCCGGTCTCAGAAGACTAAATTGGATGAAAAATCACCCCCCTGGAGTCTTCTTTGGAGTTTTTAGACTCTCTAAACATGAAAACACCAACACGCAAGTACGAGTTCGAGCTCGTAAAATCCATGAATCAGTGACACTATCAAGCATTATTATCTCCCCTCTTCAAGCTTGTCAAAAATGAAGAGAGACTCGAGTTGATTTTCCTGGACTCGTTAAAATTTAACAGGAAAGATAAGGAAGAAGTATTATTTTTGGGTTACAGATAGTGGCAGCATGTCCTCCTTCAACATAGCACTCTCTAAACTTTCTGATATGCATGTCTCAGTGTACATTTTCATCTCAGCTATTACTTTGAGTTTCTTACTCCTCTACTTGTCCTTTATACATGGGGAATCTGATCGGGTATCCTACATGACAGATAAGTTTAGTTGTCCTATCTACAAAGTTAAAAGCTGACTTGGGTCATCTCTGTGTCGTGCACACTGTTCAAGGATTTATCCGTGCAACTGATTATTATCCTGATTCCATCATTATCCTATATGAGTATTATTTTTGTCTACCTTCTTGTATCTAGTTCCTAGTCACTCTTGTGATCCTTTGGAGGATTTTTTTCCTTCCTCATCACAGTATGGTTTTATCATTGGCACTTCCTGAAGATGAATACCTAGAGTTTTGACGATGGTACCTTAGGTTTCACTATTATTATGGGTGAAATCCTTTGCTTCATTTTGTCAGTTTCACCTATTGATTAACAATCCGTTGAGTCCTTTCCATGTTCGAATTCAGCACACTTATTCACATGGCTAGGATTATACTGGTTCCTTTGGATTCCGATGAAGACCTTAGGTTCACCTCTATAACCTAAGTTGTGCAAGACTATATTACGATCAGTTACACAACTTCCATATTTTGAAGACTCATCATTGTATATTGTGGCTTCGATCCACCTTTGTAGTATACATGGTCTTGTACCTGTATCATATTATGTAATCAAATATTGTAAAGGAGCTAGTGTTCTAGTATATTGAACATGGCATCCTCAGATCTGATTTTGTATAGACTTTGATATGTATTTGTTTCAGCTACTTCCTTTGCTTCCTTGGACTTCTGAGCTCTCCAAGATAAATATTTTAATGTATTTCAGCCATCGCTTCCCTCTGACCTCACACATTAGGGGAAATATGTTATCATAAAAAATGGCACTTCTCCATTCAAGTGCTGACATTCATTATGTCGGTACACAAAAGGACAATTAGGATTGAAGTGGAAAAAACACTATAGATGTGCCTGACCATTGATGCATGATATCCAGACCAGCCTGATATATTTTTATTCTAATTTTTGGGTTGCAGACGCCACTATGTGCATTGCAACTCATGTGTCACACACAACTATGTACATTGCAGCCCACGAGTTCCCTTTGAGTAAAAAGTGTGTCATACACGCTTTGCCTATATAAACACTCGCGTGTACCTTAATTCAACATTAAAAATTATAAATTGTGATTAGACGAGATTAGTTGGGCCTTAATCCTTAACTATCCCAACTGTATCAACCATCCAACCCTCGAAACCACTTTATTTCCCATAGTATAAATAGAGGCCTTGGGATGGGTCTAATCAATCAATTTTTGAAGAGAAAAGTTATGATGGTGGTATACCTTTAGAGTCTTGAAGCAGTATAACTCAGATTCTTCGATTGTAGAGGAGTCCTTGTGTCAGAAGCTGGGTTGTATTCTCACCTATTCACTATTTGTTAATAAAGAAAATTCTTCTTCCAACCTTTCTATTTTGATTTTCTCATGTATATTCGTTAATGAATGGTGTTATTTATATTATTGATATGTGTTTCATCTAAACTCTAATATATATATGTGTAAGATATTGCTTGAGGAATTGGCCCTTTGCAGGTTAAGAGAAGCAGCCCTAGAAGCTTTGGAGAAGGTTTAAGCAAGAGAATACCAAGCTTGGATCAACCATCATAAACCAGGTAAGCCAAACTCTCTTCCTATTCTCATTTCATTTTCTATAAAAGATGATTGTCTGCAAGTCTAATAGTAAGTTGGTAACCCCAAACCCTAGGTTACAAGGGTGTATTGTCCTGTACAACGCCACTCATTTTAAAGGAATAGATATTCCTATTACGCTCAGGTATTGCATCTTTGTCAAACTGCCAAGGCCTACCTAATAAAACATAACAAGCATCCATTTCTATAATGTCACATCTTACCTCATCCTGATAATTCCCAATTTGGAAGTCTACTTGGAATTGTTCATTCAATAGAACTTGATGACCTTTCTGCAGCCATGCAACTCTGTATGGTTCTAGATGTACTGTCCTTTTCAATTTCATTTTTTCCACCATTTTTGTAGACACCAAATTATCAGTACTACCACTATCTATTATTATCTTTCAACATTAACCTTTATCCTTTCAAACTATATTGAACAGGCTCCTCCGTTGGATTGATTCATTAATTCCCACAACTGCTTTTCTAGCTAACAAAGCCTCACCTTCTTTAGGGTAATTCTCAGCCACTTCCCATTCCTTTGGAGTCTCAGTCTCATCTTGCACTACCTATGCTCCTCCTTGTTTCACCACATTTTCTAGACAATCCCATGACATATGACCAAGTTGCTCACATGTATAATACCTTACTTGTCAACCTATTCATTTGCCTCTTACTCTTGAAGCTACTCTTCCAACTCTTTTATCATTATTTTGGTCAGGCTATGCTTGCTGGTTTGAACTACTAGCTTCACATTTCTATTGTTGTTCCCTTCCTCCAGAGCCTCTCACCTTAGTTTTTTTACTTTGTTTTCTCATAAGCTTATCCTAGGCCTTCAAAGCAATCCAATATGATTCTTCAACATATCTCAATGAAAAAAATCTTAGTTTATCTTGAATTCAAATATTAAGCTATTTACATACATGGAAACTCTCTCAGGTGTATGATCTATATGACCTGATCTAATATTCACCTTATAAAATTCCTCAGTAAGCTCCCCAACTTTCATTGAATTATGGTTAAGATTATGCATTTTCCTAAACAAAATCAATTGGTAATATTTAGGAAGAATTTTACCTCATAACTTAGCTATCATTCTGATCCAGCTATTGATCTTGGCTTTGTGTTTCAAGATCCTCTCCTCTTGCACTCCATCCCACCACAAGGATTCATGCTCTCTCAACCTCATGACTACAAATATAAGCTTCTTGTATTCCTTCACTTCAGCATAATCGAAGTGTTTCTTCATACCATTGATCCAATAAATTAGTTCCTCTGGATCCAAGCTCCCATTATAGAATGGTACATCAGCATTTGAATTTGATCCTGCACCAAAGATTGATTTCAACAGTTTTACCTCAGGAGTTTAACCAGTTGTCTCGTCCTCCTCATATGGTATCTCTTCTTCACTTCTATCCCCAGTGTGCCCTCAATGTATTTCAGTTTCTAAGGCTTCAAGCCTTGCTCTCAGAGTTCTCGCCTCCTCTCTTAACTCTGCATTGGCAACAAGTATTCCTCTCCTGCCCTGAACTCGCCCTACTATGACATCCATCTCCTCGCACAACAACTTGCTACTGGATACTTAATTTCTCATCAATAATAACTTTCTCTAAATATGTTAGTAATACAGGAGTAAAATAATCTTTCCTTTCATACAAGAAACACAACTCCAACCTTATAAACTAACAATTCTTCGATTTTGGAAACAACTTACTAAGGTTACTATGATACCAAAATTGATGGCTATCTTCCCCTTAAGATATACCTATGAGGATCCCCCTTAATGTAAATAGCATATTACACATTTACCTGGGCATAAAACACTATAAATATACCACAAATTACATTCACATAAAGTTAAATCCACAAACATTATGTAAAACCATGCAAATCCTATTCAAATATGATCTCGACCTTATTGATTTGCACAAAAATTATGCAGAGTTATATTAGCTAGTCATAGCTACCTTTAATCCTTTTTATTAGTTTGGAAACATCCTCCAATACCTTTCCCCTTAAGCCTCTAGCACTTATCCATTAGACCATTATCGTTTGAAGCTAATGAAAATAACTTAATCCTAGGCTTTCAATGCCCCATCGCACTGCCATTCCATTCATAACCTCCATGCAAGTATGACTACGATATTATTTTGCAACTGTCATCCAATTATTTAATCGATCTACACTGTTCGTTGGTATCTTTAAATTTATTGATCATTCATGACCCTTTGATCAAACTCTTGATGAACAAAAATCGCCGATTTCTATATGAGCCCTCCAAAATAGAGAAATCACGAATTTCCTCCTCTTGTTCAGTGAATTTCTATCGATCTCTAATTGAATTCCTCTCTTCTTGAAATATTTTATGCAACTTATTTACTATTTCGAATAAGGATATGGAAGTTAACAATCGAATATTTCTTTCCTCAGACTGTAAAGATACATATTTTAAGTGAATAATGCATCTCCACTGTAAACTCGAAATTAAACCATATGCATATAATTCATAAACTATAAATATATGCCTCTAATAAAAATCAATCATGAATTCAACACAATAAATGTGGAAATCACTTATTTTATTCAAATCATCTCCTTGTGCTTGAACTATATACAAAGATTATCCTTACAGAATACCGAAACCAAATTATGTCTCTTCTACCTAAGGAACGATGAGTTCCAAGCTCCTGCCACAGACCTATCAATCTCTCCTTCTCTCTCTCAAACTTTCCAAGTCTTCAAATGATTCAAGCTCCATTTCAAATAAATCTATCAATGGTTAAATACAATCAATGTGTGTTTCCAGATCCATAATATAAGAATAAAAACCTAATTCAAACTATGTTCTCTACCAATGACTCGGCTAACCGACTGCTAGAAATACTCAACAACCTCTAACTGATTCTATCTCTATATATTACACTTGGAAATATTCGATTATCCTTCTCCAACTTATTCATACTTGTATTTTTTTTACTAAAACAAAAATTACATAAGATATTTCTAGTCTCTTCTAGAATATCACACTTATCTTAGTGAAGTCACAAGTGACTTCACTAGGTATTCTATGCTTATGCATTAGAATTCCCAGCTTAAATTTGTTCATGGGTTCCCGTGCATAATTTACCTCTCTTCTTTTTTTCTGTAACATTTCAACATACACCCAAAGTTTTGATCTAACTAGTTCTCTCATCTTGAACAATCCCTTCAACCATCTCTTCCAACATTCTGCCAGTAGTAGGTGTACTGGTTCCTATGGCACATATTCTGATTTTACAGAACATTTTTGTTTCTCCTTCATATGACTTGCAAATAATTTGTCAAAAATTTCACCTTTATATGCACTTGAACAGATATGTTTCCCTATTACAAAAGTAAACAGAAAATACGCTAGCATAAAAATGCCTATTATCCAAGAATTTCTTGCATGAATTCCTTGGTCTTTCTTCTCTTTTCTTTCTTATGTTGCATCACCTCCCTTAGCATTTTTACCAAACATATTTCTTTCATTTTCCTTCATGACTACATATTGTGCCTCTTCCATCAATGCCATACTTGCATTTGACATTCTATGTTGGTCTTCCCCTTTATTCAACCAATCATTGCACACTTGGTTAGTCATCTCAACCTCAAAATCATTTGATAAAATTTCTTGTGAAATTACCTTTACCTCTACTTCAACCTTTGAATCTTCCACAAACTTATTGTTAGCCATCATCGGCAACTGCTTACTGACTTCCTCTTGTGTACCTCTGAATAGATGAAGACTATGCTTCTTACCACTCATTTCAAAGGAATAGATATTCCTGTTACCCTCATGTACTGCATATTTCTCAAACTACCAAGGCCTACCTAATAAAACATGACAAGCATCCATTTCTATAATGTCACATCTTCCCTCATCCTGATAATTCCCAATTTGGAACTCTACTTGGCATTGTTCATTCACTAGAACTTGATGACCTTTCTGCAACCATGCAACTCTATATGGTTCTAGATGTATTCTCCTTTTCAATTTCAGTTTGTCTACCATTTTTGTAGACACTAAATTATCAGTACTACATCTATCTATTATTAACTTGTAGTATTTACCTTTATCCTTGCAAACTGCCTTGAACAGGCTCCTCCTTTGGACTGATTCATTAATTCCCACAACTTATTTCCTCACTAACAAAGCCTCACTTTATTCAGGGTAATTCTTGGCCACTTCCCATTCCTTTGGAGTCTTAGTTTCAACTTACACTACTTGTGCTCCTCTTTGTCTTGCCACATTTTCTAGACAACCCCATGGCATATGACCAAGTTTCCCACATGTATAACATCTTACTTGTCCACCTCTTCCTCCACCTCTTTCTCTTGAAGCTACTCTTCCACCTCTATTATCATTAGTTATTTCAGGATATGCTTTCTGGTTTGAACTTCTAGCTGCACCTTTCTTCTGTTGTTCCCTTCCTCCATAGCCTCACACCTTATTTTTCTGACTATGTTTTCTCATCAACTTATCCACAGTATTCAAAGAAATTTGATATGTGTCTTCAATAGTTCTCAATGAAAACAAGATTAGTTCATCTTGAATATGAAATATTAAGATATTTACATACTTGGAAAGTCTCTCAGGTGTATCCTCTATATGACCTGAACTTATATTCGCCTTATAAAATTCCTTAGTAAACTCCCTAACTGTAATCGATGTCTACTTAAAATTATTCATTTTCCTATAAAAAATCTATTGGTAATCTTTAGGAATAATATTACATATTAACTTAGCTGTCAATCTGCTCCAGCTATTGATCTTGGCTTTGTGTTTCAAGCTCCTCTCCTCTTGCACACCATCCCACCACTGTTGATGTATTTGTAACTTTGGAATGTATTCTCCTGTATATCTTATGTATTGTACCCCAATGTTTATTCCAGGAAGTATCTATGATGTAATTGAGTCATGTCATGCCCCGATGTTTCAATCGGGAGATTTAATAATGTAAACAAGTCATGTAAATTCATTGATGTTAACCCTCCATTGTAAGTTGGGGCAATAGTCCCCACAATTGTGTCAAGGTTAACCCTCCTTGTTGATCGCAGGGAAATGTCCCCACAATTGTGGGGCACTAGGGTTATTAGACTCTCCTAGGGATGTCAGCCCTAGTAAGTAATTGTTAAGTGAGGCCGGCTTGTTGGAGTGGAAATTAAGTGAACGAAAGAATATAAATAGAGAGTGAGCCTCTTTATTTATCACACACACACTCACTCACTGGGGCGCATGAGTGAGAGAGGAGAAGCTCTCTCAAGTGAGAGAGAGAGAGAGAGAGAGCAGTTGTTGGAGATCATATTTTCTGTCTTTGGGTTTTACCGCAGCCATTGGTGCTCATTCTATCTCTGAGGAAGTTGTGGGATTTTCTCCTTTATGGTTTCCCCGAGGAAAATTCTTTTTGTCTCTTGTCTCTTGTGCTTATTGTTGTGCATGTTATTCTCTCAGATAATATCCTAAGATCATATTGCTTAAATGATAAAAATCTAACATGTTATCAGAGCTAAGCTGAGAACAAGACACTGTGTAGTTGTGGAAGCTAGGGATTCTTACTTTTTGGGTCTCTATCCACAATCCATTAGCAAAAAAAGGCTAGGCTAACTCTCCATTGAAGGGCGCATCTTTCTGTTGAAGCAAAATTTGATTCTGGGCATTTTTCAGTTTTTCGTGCAGGAAATTAGGGCTTTTTACAGAAGAGGAATTTTTGAGTGAGCCCAGAATAGGATTTCTCTCCTAATCAAAATAAAATTTTAGAGACCTTGGGCGAGATTTTTGGTTGGGTGAAACTACGAAAAAGTCAAACCTTAGTTTGACCCCAGACCTGAAAAACTCTAAAATACTGAAACTAATAGTTTTGGTAGATTCACTATATCTCAAGATTGGAGAAGGATTAGGTGCAAAAACATTCATAGGTTGAAGGTAAATTCCTGATGTACACTGTGTCCATGTTTCAGCTTAGGTTCGCTATATTCTAGGAGATATGATTCCTCCAAGTTAGTGTTCTAGCCTCTCCTAGGATTCCTCCCTAAACAGGACACCTGGGGCAAATTTCTATATCTCAGGATACAAAGGTCCAAATGAAATTTCTCAATATGTTCCTGAAAGGGCATGGACTTTAATTTCTATGATAAAATTTTCAGACCCCGAAGATGAAACAATGACACGTGGCAATCCGTACAACTTCACTATGCTAAACAGTCCTGAAACATGTCACCTTGGGAAAACGATCATAAGTCCCAATTGGTGAAACCAACGCTGATTAAACCTATGGTGTTGGAAAAAGGACAGACAGGGATACATTAGTATGAAATTTCAGACATAGAAGAGCAGTACTTTTAGAGATACTACACAAACAGTATCATACATTTCTGCAGAAGAAATTGGTAAACTAGGGCTTCCTGTTCCGGGAGATTCCCTCCACTATTTTCAGAAAAGGAGTACATTGGATAGCTCGCCTTGAATAGTTCTATCTTTCTATCCAATCATATCTAAAAGATTCTAATTTTTGAATATTAGGGTTTCTCTAGCAAACCCTTGATCAGCCAGATCCGGAACCAGGATGGACACCTCAAATTGGTAAGATCTAATCTTTTGTTATTTACAGTTGAGGTTCTCATTTCAAGATGACTAATCACACTAGCTTGATGACAAGCTTGGTGAAACTGACAACTTCAAACATGGAAGTATTGGATCTCACTCATTCTTGAAGAAAATGAATTGGACACCTACATAAGTAGAGAGGTTCCAGTTCCAAAGGGAGATGAGGCTAAAAAGCCTTACACAAGAAGAACTTGGTCAAGGCCAAGAAGATCATTGCTGATTCAATCAAGGATCAATTTATACCACAAGTGTCTTCCCTAAAGACACCGAAAGAGATGTTTGATTCCTTGACCAAGCAATTTGAAGGGAAGAACATAAATCATAAGATGACTTTGAGAAAACAGTTGAAGAATGTGAAGATCCAGAATGCAGAGACCATACAGTCATACTTTACAAGGGTCTCTCAAATCAAAGAACAACTTGAAGCGGTAGAAGAAGAAGTAGAGAATGCAAAAGTTGTGATAAACACCTTGAATGGCCTCCCAAGATCATGGGATTCATTTATTCGAGGAATGTGTGGCAGGAGGAAGTGATTACTTTTAGCGGACTCTAGGAAGAGTACACACAAGATGAAGCTTGACTCATAATAAGAGAAAATAAGATGGGAGCAACTGAAGATCAATATTTGACGATTCAAAGAAGATACCTCAAGCGATGAGGAATATGAAGAACTCAATTCTTGAAGAGCCTCTTATCCATATTGAGCATTTGGATAAGAAATGATGTTGTTGTGAATGAAGAAGACGATGAAGATGAAATAAGGAGTATACCCACGAAATAAATAAAGATAAGTGTTCAATTGTCATTTCATGATATTGTTTTGTTATGCATTTGTTTATATTCAGTTGATGTATTATGCATGATAGAATATTTGCATTAATGACACTAAACTAATAATATGCATGTGGTGGGTGAGTAGCCCATGGTGCTATACAAATCTCCATTGCTACTTATCTAGAATGAAACCTCTTTTCTGACATATTGGATTAGTGCACAATCTCAATGTTGTCTTGGTAGAGATGGAAGGCATCTAGAAAGTTTCCGTGAGATATGGATGAATGTTGTATTGGCTAAAATAGTTGCATGATCATATATTTATGCATAAGAATTTTTCATTATGAATATACCTTATGAAATTTTTCTAACCATACAATTGGTGCATATGACTTGTAGGAAATATCATGTACAATCACCTACAAGCAAAGAAGGTTGAGACTTGTTCCGAAGAACAAGTGATGACAGTTCAAGAAATAATCCAATATAAAGAATAATATGATGATAGTTTCAAAGAATTCAAGAGGCCTTAGACACAGTGCAGTTATGTGACACTATTGAGTGACATCATTGATGCAGAGCCTTCTAGCTATGAAGAAGTATCCAAGAAGAAAGGGAAGGATAGTACCAGTTCAAGAAGAATGATTTCTAGGATGCGATGGATCTGCAAGATCTAGCATGAAGTATATGGAAACATCGTCGGATACAAGGCAAGATTTGTAGCACGAGGCTTCTCACAGAAAGAAGGCATAGACTACAAAGAGACATTTGCAACCAGTGGGAGTTGAGGCACATGATAGGTAGACTCATGTGTGCAAATTAAAGAAGGCCTTATACAAGCTCAAAAGAAAACCATGGGATAACACATACATGAGGAGCTTGAGGATCACCCGGAGTGATGAAGATTTGAACCTTTGCTACAAGGTTGAAGATGAAATCCTATAGAGGATGAAAAACTAATAGATGGGTGTGAGAAGACCACTTTCAAAGATAGAGGATCTTGGTATCCAGTGACCCTAGATGGATACATAGAATATTATTAGTATAGGAAGCTACTTGTCACTCCAATATAGAATGTTTCAATGCATAGAGTATGAAAGCTAGAGGGAGAATGATTCTCCACTTCAGAGGGAGTGACTGCAGAAGATCCCGAGGTTTGACATAGTACGACAGGATGTATAGATTACTGGTGACTCTAGTACTTATTGAGAGTGAAGTGGATTCCAACCTTAACTTCAAGGTTGAAGGTGGAAGACTAGTGATGCTCCTACTATATGTTGATGACTTGTTCTTGACAGAAAAGAGGAACTCATTAAAGTTGTAAGAAGGAGACTTGTTGCCGAGTTCAAGATGAAGGACTTGGATATGATGCACTACTTTCTAGGCATGGAGGTGTGGTAGAATGTAGATGGAATCTCCCTAGGACAAGGGAAGTATGGAGTAGAGATCTTGAAGAGGTTTAGGATGATGGACTACAAGGCCATGACCACACCTATGGAATTGACCCTGAATCTATTGAGTGTTTATTCATCAGAGTCAATTGATGCCATGATGTATCATCAGATGATTGGTTCCTTGATGTACCTGACAAACACGGGACCAGATATTTTCTTTGCGGTGAACACCTTGAGCCAATTTCTAACAGATCCTAAACATGTTCACCTTATTGTTATAAAGCATATTCAGAGGTACCTGAAGGGTATGATTGATTATGGGATCAAGTATGATGCAAATAAAAATTTTAGCCTGGAGGGTTATGTTGATTCAGATTGGGCAAGCAGTGCTGCAGATAGAAAGAGCACCTCGAGGTGTTGCTTTAGTATAGGATCAGGTGTGATCCCTTGTTTTAGTAGGAATTAACCCTACGTATCACTGAGTACAACCGAAGTAGAGCACGCCACAGCTTGTTCGGATAGTTGTGAGGCAATATGGCTCAGAAAGCTACTAACTGAGTTATTTGATCTCACGTTGGATGCTACCTGTATCTTCCATGACAATGAGAGTTTTGTGAAGTTGTCTGAGAACACGGTGTTCCACGATAGGTCAAAGCTCATCGAGATCAAATATCACTATATCAAGGATATGGTGTAGAGAGGAGCAGTGAAGCTCCAGTATGTTGCGACAGCCGATAAGATAACAGATGTGTTGACCAAGCCACTATCCATGGTGAATTTTGAGTACTTCAGATAGATTAAACTTCGAAGAAGAAGTGATGGGACACATTTGCAAGATCCATTCCAAGCATAATAGGAGGATCCTTCCCATGGTTGTGGATGTAATCACTGTGTGATGAGCATCGGGATGATGCTTCAGTTTCTGCTATGATGATGATTAGGATGATCATGTGATGATGATATGCATCAGGATGATGTTGTGATGAGTATCAGGATGATACTATGTGGAGAGATTGTATAGATAGCATGTAAAAGATCCTAACATATCTGATAGTCTATGCTCAGATGCTCTTTCGAGGTTTTGCTACAGATTGTCCATGGACAGGTTTTTCTACAGGTAGCATAGAAAATATCCCGGGAGATCCTATAGTCTATGCTAGGATGCTCTTTCAAGGTTTTGCTACTAGAGGCATGTAATCAGCCCTGGAGATATGATAGGTTGAGCTATGTGCTCGTAAAAGTCATGGGATGCTCTTTAGAGTTCTTGCAGGTTGTAAGACACTCTTTTAAGGTTTTTCCTAACCACATAGAAAATATCTTGGGAGATCCTAGAGTCTGTGCTAGGATTCTCTTTCGAGGTTTTTTGGTGGTAGTCACATAGAAAAGATCCTAGGAGATCCTATAGTCTGTGCTAGGATTCTCTTTCAAGGTTTTGTGATAGTCACATGTAAAAGATCCTTAGAGATCCTATAGTCTGTGCTAGGATGCTCTTTCAATGATTTGTTGATGCACATAATCAGTCCTGAGGATTCCATAGTATGGCCAAAGATGATGAAGACCTACAGAGGCCATTCTCTGTGAGAATGGAGGCACCTGGTCAGTTACCAGGAAATTGATTTAGTATGGGACTGAAGCTTATCTTAGTGCTAAGAATCCATTCTCTAGGAGAATGGAGGCACCTAGTCAGTTACCAGGAATTTGTTTGAGTCTGGGACTGACACTCAACCTAGAGCTGAGATCCATTCTTTGAGAATGAAATATGTAAGTGTTGGGAGGGCCATTCTGACATGGTTCTTGGATGTGTTCCTCTCATGGTCAGATATAAGTGCTAAATAAGATGAAGAACTACCTGGACGATAGGCCTACAACTATCATGAAAAAGGGTTGGATCTGTAGAAATTCCTGTGATGAGAAGAATGAAGAGATAGCACCATTTGATTGAGATAGTAGAAGCATCGATGATGATCCAGTGATGCTCCAGATCAAGTGATGATCCAGACTGGATGATGATCTAGTGATGCTCCAAATCAAGTGATGATCCAGACTGGATGATGATCCAGTGATGATCTAGATCCAATGATGATCTAGACTTGATGAAGATAACTTGATGATGAAGATGAATTAAAGATGAATATGAATTGAAGATGAATTGATGATGATCCAGATGATACAGAGAAGAAGAATTGTGCTGATAAATTGTGTCGAGAGAATACCTTCCTACTTAAGAGGGAGTGTTGATGTATTTTTAACTTTGGAATGTATTCACTTGTATATCTTATGTATTGTACCTCAATGTTTATTTTGGGAAGTATCTATAATGTAATTGAGTCATGTCATGCCCTGATGTTCCAATCGAGAGATTCAATAATGTAAACAATTCATGTAAAGTAATTGAGGTTAACCCTCCATTGTAAGTTGGTGCAATAATCCCCACAATTGAATCAACGTTAACCCTGCTTGTTGATCGGAGGGAAAAGTACCCATAGCTGTGGGGTACTAGGGTTATTAGACACTCCTAGAGATGTCGGCCCTGGTAAGTAATTGTTAAGTGAGGCCGACTTGTTGGAGTGGAAATTAAGTAAATGAAAGAATATAAATAGAGAGTGAGCCTCTCTATTTATCACACACACACACACTCACTGGGGTGCATGAGTGAGGGAGGAGAAGCTCTCTCAAGTGAGAGAGAGAGAATAGTTGTTGGAGATCATCTTTTATGTCTTTGGGTTTTACTGTTGCCATTAGTGCTCATTCTATCTCTAAGGAAGTTGCGGGATTTTCTCCTTTATGGTTCCCTCGAGGAAAATTATTTGTGTCTCTTGTCTCTTGTGTTTATTGTTGTGCGTGTTATTGTCTTAGATAATATCCTAATATCATATTGCTTAAATGATAAAAATATAACAACCACAAGGATGCATGCTCTCTCAACCTCGTGACAACAAATCTAACCTGCTTGTCTTCCTTCACTTCATCATAATCGAGGTGTTTGTTCATAGCATTGATCCAATCAATTAGGTCCTCTGGATCCAAGATCCCATTGTAGAATGGTACATCAGCCTTTGAACTTGAGCCTACACCAAAGATTGATTTCAATAGTCTTAGCTTAGTAGTTTCAAGATTTTTCTCCTCCTTCTCATCTCGTATCTCTTCTTAACTTGTATCCTTAGTGTGCTCTCAATGTCTTCTATCTTCCAAGGACTAAGGCCTTGCTCTCAGAGTTCTCACCTCCTCTCTCAACTCTGCATTGGAAACATGTCTTCCTCTCCTGCCCCAAACTTTCCCTACTCTAACATCCATCTCCTCGCAAAACAACTTGATGTTGGTGTTGAGGCCTTGGAAATCGCAGGTAACAATAGGAGGGATTCTCCCCAATAAACATTCCCAATAAGCTTGTTATTGTATGGGATGGGGAATCCATCTGGTTTACGGTCCGGCTACCGTAGGTCATGTAACAATTAAAGTGCTTTATCGGTTACGGCCTGGTCCATTGTGTATATTTTATTTTTTTAATGTTTAAGTATGATGTGCAAGTGCCTAACTAAGTGCAAACGATAGAGATAACAAGGAGGGTCACAATGTGATGCGCAGGTTCTTACCTCTCGTCTTACCTCTCTTGCTTCTAAATCACAAACAGAAAGAAACTAACTAAGACTCACAAACCTATCCCTAGGGAGAAAAACTATCATTAATGGTGATTAATGTACTATATTGCATGCATAAAGAGAAATCACAGATAGTTATTAACATTTTTGAACACATGAATACCAATAGAAAGATAAAAAACAAGATAGCTTATTGTTAATTAAAACATTAATTACTCAATGCGGACATTTCACAAAACAAACAGGAGTGCATTCATAACATGAAAAAATTCAACAGGTTAGAACAATCTCACAGTTCATGGAAACAAGCTGAAAAGAAATAGTTCATATCCAACTAGCCCATAGAAAACATTTGAAAATCCACAGAACTTTCTCCAGCTGAAACATATAACTCTTTATTGTAAAATGAATTAGTTCTTCTTACAATACTTTCTCAAGATAGTATGGAAAAAAGGTTCTTTCCTATCTAAAACTCTCCTACACTTACACAAAAATCAAAACTCTTGCGCTGCCCCTGATTGTCTCTTGAGGTTCCCCAACCTTTCTTTTCCAAATTTTTGTCCTGTAGCTTGTGCACAAAATTAATACAATATATTACATATTAATATTCCCAAAAAATTTATGAGGAAGGGACAGCTTGCTCGTTGGTGAACTTTTTCCATGCATTAGCATTTGCTGTTATGGTTTCAAACCTAGAAGGTGCAAGGAATAAAATTTTGATTTCATATTTGGAAACTTGAGTCTTCACCCCCTCTATCCTAGCAGGACTAAGGTGCAGTTGGTCCTCTAATAGGTGTATGCTTACAGCTGCATGTGCTACTGCATTTTTCAATATCCACTCGTCTAGGTCCTTGACCTACTGGATTTCTTGCCCATATTCTTTGTACTTGTCTTGTAAATGTTTTAGAAAAAATTCATGCTCAGGTAGCACATCCAATCTCTTTTCTACAGAAGTTTGACATCAATTTTATGTGGAGAGCACTCTCCTGTAAAATTCAGCACACGCTGTCTTTGTCTTTTTCACTGCTTTCCTGATCTCCTCTGCGACATTAATTGAAAATTCCAGTAACTCATATTCCTTCTTTAAAATTTGCTAATATTTTACAATTGTGGAAATTGAACCCAGGTGTTAGAACAATTACACTCACAACAATTGCCAATTACACATGCAAATTACTCACAAAAGAGACTGAATATGGAGCTGAACACTAATCTGTATTGAATAAGTGTACAATAGCCAACCCTGTGAAGTCATAGGCTGCCAAAATAAATAATTACATGAGAGATTTGAATGCATGAAGATGCCATTCGAATTTAGTCAAAAGCAGGCTTACTAAATCTAAGCAAATCCCTCATAGGTGCATAAAGCACATTCCAAATTTGTCTAGGAGCTCACGAATTGGAGAAAGAAATTAGGCAAGATAATATATGGTGGAAGGAAAAATCATAAATGCTTTTCATAGGAGAAAAGAGTGGAGGATGATGAGGAAAAAAAACAAGTTAACTTCACCTAGTCAAACTTTCCCAATTGCCTTAAAAATCTAAAAAAGCAGGCAATAAAGCAGAAAAAAGAAGACATGCGCTAGGGAGGCCAAGAATAAAGCAGATTTGATTCCAGGAAATTTCCCAAACACTCCATGACTCAAAATTAGCAAGTTTGACCACTATGGATGTGTGGAGGACAACTTGCGTAAGGTGGAATATGGAAACTAGGCAAATAAGACAAAAATTGGATTAATTAATGTCTAAGGTAGCTATCTATGGGTTGATTATTCTAACAAACCACCCTTAAGCCTGACTTATGAGTAAAATATCAGAAAATTATAGGGCCTAGAAACAAGGCTTAGTCACCCTTTACATACTGCATGTCCATTTAACCAAGGAAAGAGGAAAAAACCCAGTGGGAAAAATCCTCCCATAAACATGGGCTGTAAAACAAAATTTGGAAATATTGTTATCACTCATGCTTCACAGCATGATCAGGAATCCCCAGCAGTGATTTGAGATTTTTGAATGTCTTCTCACAAAAAACTTTGGTGAAGATATCTGCTACTTGTTCTGGAGATGAACAGAAGAGTAGGTGAATGGTGCCATCATGCACAAGCTATCTGATGTAGTGCATATGGATCTCAATGTGTTTGGTTCTCTGCTTCTAAACTGGATCATTACAGATTTGAATGGTTCTATAATTATCACAATAGATAGTAGTTGAGTATTCTGATTCAAATCCACACTCTCCAAGTAATCCCTGCAACCATAAACATTGAGTTGCTGCATTTACAACTCCTCTGTACTCTGCTTCTGTAGATGAGAGTGCAATGGCACTCTATTTCTTGCTTGACCAGCTGATTGGACCTTCTGCAAGCATGAACACATATCCTGATGTTGAATTTCAATCTCTGCTGTCACCTTCCCAATCACTGTCAGTAAACCCAATCAAATCAAGATTAGATTTAGCTTTATAGAAGATTCAATGTGTCCTTATTCCATGAACAAACTTAAGGATCCTTTTGGCTGCTCTCCAATGGATCTCAAGAGGCTGATCCATGTATCTTGAAGCCACACTTATTTCATAATAAATATCAGGTCTAGTATGTGTAAGATACAACAAACATCCAATCAATTGCCTATACAGTGTATTGTTTACCATAGGTGAAGAATCAGCTTCTTCAAGCTTCACTCCTGAAAGGAAATGAGTCTTTCTTGGCTTGCAATCCTTCATTTTGAATTTTTTCAGCAAATCCAAGGCATACTTGGACTGATGCACTTTGATTCCATATTTGGTTTGAGCAATCTCAAGCCCCAAGAATTGGCTCAATAGCCCCAAATCTGTCATGGAGAAGGCATGGTTCATTGCATCCTTCAGGCAATTTCATCTTTTGAGCTTCCTGTAATGAGGAGGTCATCAACATACAAAACAATTATCATTAATGAACCATGAAGCAGCTTCAAATAGAAATTTGGATCTGACTTGCATCGAACAAAATTCAGTGATAGTAGAAAGCTATCAATCTTGGCATACCAAGCCCCGGGGGCTTGCTTAAGCCCATGCAATGACTTCTTTATCCTGCACATAAGAGATGGGTTAGTAGCACATCCTTGAAGCTGCTACATGTATATCTCTTCAGTGAGATCTCCATTCAGGAAAGCACACTTCACATCCATGTGATGTACTTCCCATTGCTTTGAAGCTGCAATGGCTAAGGC
>LPNX011013045.1:99067-122308 GCA_001517045.1 Pseudotsuga menziesii
CTGTCTCATTGTAGTCTATGCCATGAACCTGTGAGTATCCCTTGGCTACCAATCTGGCCTTGTACTTCATAGGTGAACCATCAGCATTAAATTTGGTTTTGTACACTCACTTACACTGAACTAGCTTCCTCCCTGGGGGAAGATCAACTAGCTCCCAAGTGTTGCTCTTCTGGAGTGAGATGAACTCTTCCTTAATGGATGCTTTCCATATTGGACCATTTGTTGCATCTTCATATGTCTGTGGATCTGATTCAACCATCAGATAGCATTTCTCTACAAACATAGGATCTTTCATGCACAGAGCACTCTCAAGCTGAGATCTAGTCCTCCTAGGATCATCCAGCTGCATGAATGGTATTGTATTCCCATTTTGGTCTTTTAGGACTGTTAGGATCTGAAATAAAATCATCATTATGAGACATATCAGAATCAGCATGTTCAACTATCTCTTCACTTACATTCATAGGTTCTGGTGGTGAAGAGGATTCTCCAACTTCCACTGCTGCTAGGGGCTCTTCTTGAAACTGAACACACCTTTCAATGAAGGATTTGTTTGTGCTCAAATTTATTATCTTGTACCCTTTTGAATCTTCAGAGTACCCAACAAATAGACACTCTTGGCTTTGGGGCTGCAAAGCCTTCCTCTTTTCTGTTGGAATTCTAGCCCAAGCCCTTGAGCCAAAAATCCTGAAATGGGTCACATCTGGCTTGTGCCCACTCCATGCTTCAAAAGGAGTCATACCATCAAGATGTTTATGAGGCACCCTATTCTGGATATAGGCTGCACAATTTATAGCTTCGGCCCAGTACTTTGGTGGCAAATTCTTAGCCTGCATCATGCAGGTTTCCATCTCTTTCAGTGATTTGTTCTTCCTCTCAGCAACACCATTCTGTTGTGGTGTGTAAGGGATAAAATGCTGCATCTAAATACATGCATCTACACAATATTGAATAAAATCAGACTTGATATACTCACCACCATTGTTATATCTGAGGACCTTGAGTTTCCTCCCAGAATCAAAACCTTAAAGACTTTGAAGAGGCCAAAAACTTCACACTTGTGTTTCAGGAAGTAAACCCAACAATACCTGGAAAAGTCATCTATGAAATTCAATGCATATTTGTCTTGATTCATTGACATATGAAGAAATGGGCCAGCAACATCACTGTGGATCAACTCAAGAGGTGCAAAGGTTCTCTCATGAATAGCTCTCTCAAATTTATGCTTTGGGTGTTTTCCTAGGATGCAACCTTGACAGACTCCTTTGGAAACCTTAATCTTTGGTAACCCTATGACCATTTCTTTTTCACTAAGATCAGAAACATACTTGTAATTGAGGTGGCCGAATATTTCATGCCAAAGCTTGCTTGCCTCATTAGCATGAATCAGAAGAGTAGAGGGGTTTGAGTAGGGTAGGAAGTGTGAGAACATGTATAACTTCGAAGTATGATTTGCAACTCCTTTTGCAATGAATTTACCACTTGAGATCTTTATGATCTCAACTTCATCAGGGGAGAATATGACCTTCTTTGGAGACCCTGTGTGGGTCATCTGATACACTGATAAGAAGTTAGAGGCAAGACCTAGAACATACAACACATTGCTGAAATTACCATGGTCAAGATCAATCCTCCCTTTGCCCAAACGTTCAGTGAGAGAGTCATCTCTCAGTACTATTGGTGGACCTTCCGACATGTCAAGTGAGGTGAATGCCTCCTTGGTCGAAACCATATGTCTTGAAGCTCCAGAATCAATGATGAAACTAGGTGAGCTTGATGTGCCAGCAACCAATGCATGAACTCTCTCTCTATCTTCTGAATTTGATCATCCTTCCCTCTTCTTTGAGCTGTCTGGAAGGGAGATGCCATTCTTCTCTAGGAGTTGGGTCAGCATGTCAATTTGCTTCTTCATATAGGAGCTTTCAGAATGATTTCCCTTACTGCAGTATGCACACTTGCTCATTTCTCCTTTGTTCTTCTTCTTCTGGGGGTTCTTCTTGGAACCTTGAGGCTCCTCTGGAGACTTGTTCTTGTCTCTCTTTTGCTCAGGTGGATTTTTAGCTTTATTATTTATTTTTGAATCCACCCTCAAATATATAGCAACCAAATCTTGGTATTTGGATGGTTTGATGGTGCCCATCATCACCAATTTATCTTGTTCTTGTGTGAGAGATTCCATGAAATCTACAAGGCTAGGCATTTTCCAGGCTCAAGCTGTCAACTTTGTGGCATAAAAGGTCAAAACAAACACTAAATAGTCAGGGCCAAGCTTTGAGAGTATGTCCAAGACCATTTGATCATCCTTCTTTTCAATCCCACATTGTTTTAGCTGCAAAACAAGTGCTTTGAACTTGGAAAAATAGAGTTGTAGGGATTCAAAGCTATTGGGACTCAAGGAGATCAATTCATTTTCAATTTGATGTCCCCTCATCTTATTTTTCTTTCCAAAAAGATCAACAAGCTTCTCCCATACTTCATTCGGTGATGTCAATCCATCAAGATGGAAAAGGAGGTCTCTGGATATGCTCAGACAGTACAGGAGACCATAGGCCTCATCCCTCCTGTTGTGCCATTTTATCTTCTTTGCAGCTACATTGGGCTCTGCTTCTATTTCCATAGTCATTCTGTAGAGGCCTTTCGCTCTCAAAAGTATCTCCATCTCTGATTTCCATTCAAATAAGTTAAATGGAGTCAAGATGATCTTCTGAGATTGATCCATAGCTCAGAAATTGTCCAGTTAGTCAGCAGAATGCTCCCAGTCAATGATGTCGAACCTGCAAAAAAAATTGGAAGGAGAGAAATCAATCTACAAATACTTTGATACCATGTGGAAATTGAACCTAGGTGTTAGAACAATTACACTCACAACAATTGCCAATTACACATGCAAATTACTCACAAAAGAGACTGAATATGGAGCTAAACACTAATCTGTATTGAATAAGTGTACAATAGCCAAACTTATGAATTAATAGGCTGCCACAATAAATAATTACATGAGATATTCGAATGCATGAATATTCCATTCGAATTTAGTCAAAAGCAGGCTTACTAAATCTAAGCAAATCCCCCATAGGTGCATAAAGCACATTCCAAATCTGTCTAGGAGCTCACGAATTGGTAAAAGAAATTAGGCAAGCTAATAGATGGTGGAAGGACAAATCATACATGCTTTTGATAGGAGAAAAGAGTGGAGGATGATGAGGACAAAAAACAAGTTAACTTCACCTAGTCAAATTTTCCCAATTGCCTTAAAACACTGAAAAAGCAGGCAATAAAGCAGAAAAAAGTAGACATGCACTAGGGAGGCCAGGAATAAAGCAGATTTGATTCTAGGAGGTTTCCCAAGTTATCCATGACTCAAAATTATCAAGTTTGACCACTATGGATGTGTGGAGGACAACTTGCATAAGGTAGAATATGGAAACTAGGCAAATAAGACAAAAAATGGATTAATTAATGTCTAAGGTAGATAACTATGGGTTGATTATTCTAACAATAGCTAGGTCTGCAGGAGATTCTTTATTGGTCTCTACCTAGACCGTTCTTCCTTTTAGAATTTCCAATATATCTTGAGACCTATCCAAGAAATATGAAGTGGTATCTACAATTTATTCTAGCTTGGTGTCTATCTACCAAATTTTGCATCTTTCATATTCTATCCTTATTTGTATTTGATGGATCCTTTTCCTTTGAGTCAGAACATGCTCTTTCAAAGGTTGGATGTCGGCTTTCTACTCCAAAGCATCCTTTATAAATGCGGTCAATGAATGTTTTTGTTCTTCTAAGGCTGCTACCTACATCTGATATTGCTTCTCCTTTTCTTCCACAGTATCCTTCTCAATTTCCAGCTCGATAACCCTTCTCTCCAACTTGTTCTTTTCTTTTTCTCTCTTCTTCTTCCTTTCTAGCTACTTCTTCAACAACCCACTTCTTTTCTTCTTCTTCAATTCTTAACCAATTTTCTACTTCTTGTACCAATCTGCTGGCATCTTCTTCTCTTTTCTTGGCTTCTTCTTCTTCTTGCTTCTTAGTTTTTTCTGAAGTCTTGCCTTTTCCACCCATATTTGTTATTTTTTTCTTGAATATTTTCTTGAGGGTTGTTATGTTCTTTGTGTTTCAGAATGTCTCCTCATCTTTGTCCCAAAAGTCAGTATACTCAAAATGGATTCCTGCTTCTTTCTAGTAAGTTAGCTACTTTGTTATGGGAGTCATTTCTATGAAAATTCATTTCTCCAAAGCGAAAATATTCTAGCTTTTTAAAAAAATTTGCTTCCTGCTTTACCCTTGAAAGCTTATAGCTTCCAAGTAACAAAGGTAATGCAGGGTACGTTGCCTTATTATGTTCAAACACAAAATTTCCTATTCCATCAATGCACATCTATTTGACTGCCTCCTTGTGGAGTACATAATCTATAGCATATTTCGAGAGTAGAGAAGGAGCTCTAGAGCCACCATACATCCTTACATATAATCCATCCTCCATCAAATAATAATCCCCAAACTCTTGTATGACTTTAAATGCCTCTTCGGATGTGCAATTACATTCAGTCAGGAAAATTAGAGTATATAAGTGCATAATGAAATTATCACAAATTTCCCTATAAAAACTGTAATACTTATGTGCCCAAAATTTTTTATAGGTTGTGTATACTGGGGTTCTGTCCTTCTCCCAGTTGCATCTCAAAGTAGGGAAAGTATGGGTGCACAATATGCAGTTCATTAGAATAGAACTCATATAAAATTTGGATTTCTTCTGAGATACTCCTCCTAAGGTTGCTGATATACATGCAAAAGGGATGTTCGACACTATATTGGCCCAGTTGAATATGGTTCCTTGTGTAGCCATGAAAAAGATAACGGGTATCCAACCTATCTTGAAACTCTTCCCATGTGCTCTGCAAAACATTATGTTGAGCATCAATGCAATAAACCTGTAGGGAGCATGGAGAGTAGAGGTGTCATATTCTCCAGAAGGACTGGTTCAAAAATTATTTCCTAGTATCATCATTCTCTTTACAGTTTCTACCAGGTCCAGATCTACCTCCTTCAATCAACGCTCTATTAGGTAGACCTATGGTGAAGTTAAATGGTATGCCATGGAGACATAGGCAGGGCTATATGCACCATATCCTTGCTTTGCAGTGTTTTCTAGAATCATTGTCGTTACATCTACCCTGGGTAGAATCTAGCCTATTACTTCTGAACGGGGAAATAATTCGGGCCTAGTAGCTAATTTCATCAAGGCTGACTTCTCAATGTTGGCATAGACCGTCAGTTCTTCAAACCCAGCATCAGGTACATTCTAGTTTGAGATCATTGTAAATATTTCTCCCCACTTGTAGTCTTGTTCAACTCCAGTGGTGGCTTTGGTGTCTTCATAGATGAACTCTACTTTGGTGATTATCTCTACCGTAGGCTCTCCTTTAGCCATCCGAGCTTTCTTCTTCTGTCTCCTTGGCATGTTGTTGCTATAGCAATCAACTTGTCATAGTCAAACAATATGTTTTAGGCTAAATGAGCTCTAGCAAGTGATTATAGCAATACAAAATAAAATATACTTATTTATTTACCTCTTTTGGATGCATGCTTGTTAAGATGGGTTGAACATAGTATTTATGAATGAAAGATTTAACAAGAAAAAACCTCCCAAACTATTTCCTAAAAAATAAAATGAATGCCTAAGCTCCACTATCTCAAAACTGAATTGACCAAAAAAACCTTTCTTCTCACATAGGTACTTATCAAACTTATTCTAACGCTAGATCTCAATCCAACCTTCAACCTCAAAAGGTAAACCCTACGTAGCAACCGTCTTCAAGAAAAACCCTAATCGACCGAAAAAACCCTCATGAGTCCCACGGGATATGGTAATTGGGGAAAAAATGGCTTCTTAACCTCATGCATACCAACAAATGATCAAGAAATGCATGTGCAAGAAATGCATACGCATTTATAATGCTTCAATAGTGTACAGACTCAGACTCCTCAAAAATGAAAATAAAAAATGAGATAAAATCCCTCCACATTTGTAATATAAAATAACCAATAAAACCACCGTTGGCATGCAAAATCCTACCCCCCTATGCGGTGAAACCTAACTTGTGGAAAACCTAACGGTTCAAATATCAACCAATAACAACCAAAATAACACAACCACGGTTTTCCTACCTGGAAGTAGGGATGTAATTGACTAGATGGAATGAAATTCCAAGGGTGCAAAGCAAAATGAATGGGGTTTTGACAGTTGCGTGTTCACGACTTCTTCGGACTGCTTCCAGAGTGTAAATGAAAAATTCCAATGTGAATGACAAGTCACAAGTCGAATAAGACATCATAACATATGGCCTATATATATATATATATAACGACTGGCAGGAAACTATCGGAAAACAACTATAGAACCATCGAAACAAATAGCTAGAGGATTGCCGCAATGGCGAGCACGATCAGAACTACGAACCTGAGATATGTTAAGTTAATCGAACCTTGAAACCACTAACCGCTATGCTCGGAACCAAAAAATGATCATCCTCTTCAACGCCGGCTATGGACTGTTCTATCCTTGCGGTCCTCACTTTAGGAATGGGGTATCGAAAATTGGTAGAGATAGACTCTTTGGCAGAAGGAACATGATGTTATTGGAACTCCTTGGGACTGGCCTCCCGCAACGTCGGGTGAGATATATACTATCACTCCAGATTGCTCCGATCAAACAAACTGACAGTGAAATAAAACATTATCGGATATCGAAAGGTGAAATAAAACATTTCATCGGACAAATCTTACACTAAAAAGCATAACTACAGCAAATCAAATCCGAGGATAAAAAAGAACTAGCTCCGATGGACCGACGAGGAAGTCCAAAGGCACTCGGAAGGCAAGACAGTTCTACTTCTGCAACATCAAAAGGGTAGTCCACTAAGATTCTGATATCGAAAAAGTAGATGACTAAGAATCTGATACAGAAAAGTGAAAAAGACCAAGTTTTTTAAAGAAAATTTTGAACTCAGGGAAACCATGGTAATAAGAAAATACTGCTAAGCCAGTCTGAAGAAAAATGAAATAAGAAAGGGGGGGGGGGCTAAAATTGAAATTTTTTGTAAAAATAGTTGCAGCTGCAACAATTGGTGACTACCTGGTGAACATAGATCTCTGAACAATTTACTCTTTGATCAACAAACTGTTTTTATAATACCAACTTGCTAAATTCTTCAAGATATCCAAATTTCCCAAAATGCAAGATGTATGCACTTTAGTCATTGATTATAGTTGAAGTTAAGGAACAGGGGAACCAAGATTTCAAAGTCTAGATAACTCTTTTGAGACCAAGAGTACGAGTTTCGTTTTACCTCTATCTTTGAGTAGTTTCCAATTTACACACCACATGATCGTAACATATGGTAAACAGATATATCCATTTGTTCCTCATTTCCATGCCATTTTGCACTTTTTGTGCTTTTTTGGACTTTGTCCCCTTTTTGAGTCCTCATGCTTGCCTTCTTTCTAAATTTTAATTCAGGCTCCTCTATCCATAGTGTCCTTTTGTGTGAGAGATATATTTAAATTTCAACTCACGAATGGAGAAGAATTTTGGAAATCTTATACGTACTAATATGGTTCAGTACTTGCTTTGATACATATTGCTTTTCTAGGATATTTTGACTCTTATTAGCATTTTGGCTTTCAATTCATGGCATGGGATTATTTAAATATAATATAATGTTTACCTTGCTTCCTTTCCATGGGTCTTTTGCTATTACCCCCTAGGACATTTTTTAATGTGAGATGAATGGAGCCTCAAAATAGTATTCTGGACCCTTTTATCCTGAGTTATTTCACAAGGATTAAGTAGGACTTCAATGTGTTCATAACCATTTAGGAAATCTGCTAAACTTGAAGAAGTTCTTTCAAATATTATATGAATCAATAGTAAGCAGTCTTGTAGTCAAACATTTTAGTTAACCCATAATTCTAATGAACTCCAAGCAACAAAAAGTCATGTTGTTTTATTAATCATAAGCAAAACAAGAATTACAATCAATCAAACTCTAAGTAAACAAAACGAACAACTAAAAATACCCTAAAGTAAGCAAAAAAACAAATGTTTATTTATGTACAAGCAAACCAAATAAAAAATGATCAAGAACAATAAGGCTTGAGAACTAAACCATTTACTGGTAAGTTCTCTTCCCACCCCTATAAGTCTTGCAACGTGGAAGTCAAGGGGCCTAGCTTTGCCGCAATATGAAAAGAGCCTACCCATAAATGCTGAAACTTGGTGTGCTTTCCCCTTTCATTGTGCGGGTGATCCCACTTAAGAACCAAATCTCCTACTTCAAACTCTTTGTTCCCAACTTTGTGCTTTTCAAACCAATGCTTCACTATTTCTTGTTGATGCCTAAACCTTTCCTTGGATTTGGACCTAGACTCTTCTGACTTCAATAGATTATAGATTCTGATTTGTAGAATTTCATTATCGGTACCCCTAAATTCTTGGGGTATTATGGAATATGGCAATAGAATATTAGGAGGGAGGAAAACTTATTTTCCATAAACAAGAGTGTATGGTGATACACCTAAGGAATTCTTGGGTGTGACTCTATTAGCCTAGAGAGCATTAGGTAACGCTAAATGCCAGCTCCTTTGATTTTCTATTACGGTTTTCTTTAGAATTATAATCATATTTTTGTTTGTGGACTCCTCCAAACCATTTCCTTGTGGGTAATAATTTTCGGAATAATGCAACTTAATTCCTCTTTCATTAGAAAATGCAGTTAATCTAATAGAAGAAAAGTAAGTAGCATTATAAAAAACTAGGGAAATTAGAACCCCAAACCTAGTCATAATGTGATTCTGTAAGAAATCCATAACTGGATCTTCATTTACTTTTCGTAATGGAATAGCCTTGACCCATCTGGTGAAGTAATAAGTTGCTGTCAGAATATAATTGTGCTGCATGAATGAATTTGGATTTATATCTCCAATAATATCGATTCCCCATTGTTCAAATGGTTTGGATATAATTACTAGTTTTAATGGTCCTGCTGCTTGAACTTGTCTTCCAACACATCTTTGACAAGCATCACATTTTCTAACATGAGCATGAGAATCCTTAAACAATGTAGGCTAGTAATATCCAACTCTAATAATATTATGTGATGTTGTGTCCCCTAAAAAGTGACCTCCAGTGGGTCCATCATGCAATTCTGCTACGACTTTCTTTGCATCTTCTTGTTCTAAGCACCTGAAAAAAACTCTGTCGTAGTTCTTTCTGAACAGTACTCCATCAATGATTTGATATAAAACTGATTTTGAACATAATGCTATTCTTTGCTTGGGACTCCAATGCTTCAACAAATACCCTTCTTGGAGGCAATGGACTAGGTCTCGATACCAGGAGTCTGGAGCTGTAAACAAAGGACATACATCCACCATATGTAGTTCAGGTTCATTATCCTAGCTACTTTCTTCATTGTTTTGACCTTTAGTCATTAGTTTACACAATCCTTGTCCTTTAAATATGGATGCTGGTTTGAACTCAAGATTGTATTATTGTAAAGCAGTCACCCAGTTGCCTCTTCTTTCTCCTAATTCTTTTTGCATAAAAAGAGATCGTACGCCTAGGTGTGGAACTATTACTTTGGTGCAATTCTTAAGTATATATGGCCTGAATTGTTCTACCGCTTTAAAAACTGCATAATCCTGTTTGTCAACTGTTGGATAATTCAATTCAGCCCCTTGCAGACTAGTACTCATAAATGATATGGGGTACTCATCTCCCCCATCTTCTTTTTGTGTAAGCATAGCTGCTAACGAATCATCATATGCAAACGTGTATAGAATAAAATCCTTTTCAAAATTTGGACTTTTGAGTGATGGTGCATGAGCAACAAATTTTTTTATCCTATTGAATGCATTCTTCTCCAAATTAGTCCATTTGAATTGCACACTCTGTTTAACCATTTTCTTCAAAGGTTTGATGATTTGAGCAAAGTCTGGTACAAACCTATGCACAAAGTTGATTGTCCCCATAAAAGATTGCATACCCTTTTTATTATAGGGTAAAGGGATCTGTTCTATGGCTTTAATCTTCTCCGAGTCTATGGAGATCCCTTTCTTAGAAATGACCTGACCCAATAGCTTTTCTTTTGTGATTGCAAACACACATTTCTTGGGATTTAGTGAAATACCATATTTTCAGCAACACTCAAAAATCTGTTTCAAATGAAATGCATGCTCTTCTCTCTTTTTTGAAAATATTGTGACATCATCTAGATAAACCACAACAATATGGCCAATCAGATTGCAGAAATATATATCCATGGCCCTCTGGAATTTAGCTCCAGCATTAATAAGTCCAAAGGGCATCCTCCTATACGCAAAAGTTCCCCACTTGGTTTTGAAAGTGGTTTTAAGCCTGTCTTCTTCAGCTACTAATACTTGATTATAACCGGAGAATCCATCTAATAACGAAAACAATTCAGAACTTGAAACCATCTGTAGTATTTTCTCCATGGGTGGGACCGAATAATTATCTTTATCTAATGCACGATTAATATTTCTAAAATCTACACAAAGTTTGATTTCTCCGGACTTTTTACGTATTGGCACCAAATTAGAAACCCATTCCAAATGTCTAACTTTAAATATGATTTTAGCATCCAGCAACTTTTTTACCTCACTTTGAATTAAAGGTTCCAGCTTAGGGTGCATCTTTCTCAAAGGCTGTTGGTAAGGCTTGATTCCACCTTTGATTAGGATAACATGTTGTATGATCTTTGTGTCATAAGTTTTAAGATATTCATAGGTCCAAGCAAACAAATCCTTGTACTGCTTGAATAGACTGATGAACTTACTCCTTTCTCCTGGAGAACAACACTTCCCCAAATTTACATATTTGGGTTTAGCTTCAGTCCCCAAATTTATCAGCTTGAATTGTAAGGACGAGCTATGAGTCTTGACATTCGCTAGCTTTCTGAATTTGTTATCTAAATCAAACATTCGTTCCAAGGTCCTAACTCCTTTAGGAATAAAGTTCCCAAATTTTAATTCTGCTTGATGTTATTCATCATCTATTATTGCTCCTTTGAAAGTATCGTCATTCATCAAACACTCCAAAATTTGCTAATCATTGTCAAAAACCCGTAGATTTGTGATCATATCTGGAACAGAAGGCCTGAAAAGTAATTCAATAAAGCATCTATTATTCGAAGGTACTAATCTTGTGGCTGAGGTAGCTAGTAAATTAGCTGCTGCATTCTTTAATCTGGGAATGGACACAATATTGAATGTATGAAAATTTATAAGCAAATCCCAAACTTCATTTTGGTAAGCTTTCAAATGTGGTGAAATGCAATGTATTTTGTTATGAATTTGCTTAACAATGATTTCAGAATCTCCAAATACTTTTAGATTTTTTACATTCAGTTCTATTGCTTTTTTAAGTCTCTGAACTAGTGCTTCGTATTCGGCTGTGTTATTTGTGCATTCGAATTCTAACCTACATGAAAGAAAATGTTTATTTTTTTCTGGATCAATCAGGACATATCCATCCCCTGATCCCTCCAATGTTTTAGAACCATCAAAATAAAGAGTCCAAAACTATCTACTTCTACTGAATTTGAATTATAGACTACATCTGAAACTAAATCTACTATGTTACAGTCAATCTCATCAGCCCATGAAAATCGAAGGAGATCGAGTTGGATATCAGGTATACTACTGGCTTCTTCATCTTGGTAATTTCCTGGTTCCAGTTCAATGAAATAGTTTCCCAACACAGAGTTTACTGGTTCATTTTTTCCTTCTAACTGAGTGACATTATATTTCATTTGAGGCTCTCTTAACACTTTTATCTGATTTGGAATTCCTTTAAACGACAACCACAAATGTGACCAATCCGATGCAAAATATCCTTCTAACCTTGTTGACCAGTCTCAGCTCAACACCAGTACATAATCATTTGGTATGTCTGCTACTACAATGACGATGTACTGACATACCCTCTCATCTGCGGATAAGCGAATCAGAACATCCTCCATTTCTCCTATTACCTTTACAACTGTTTTGTCTAATTGAAGAACTTTCCAAGTGGTGTTGGAGACATTTACCACCATACACACTCATTTTGGTCAGTTTGGCCTAGTTAAACCACTATCCTAAGTTTTATTGACTTAATTGGCATCAGAGGAGCACGGTATGACATCAGCATGAGCACACCCATGCCTACCTTCAGTCAAGGAGGATAACTTAGCCTTATCCTACATTCGGGGTGGCTAACTGGATCACTCTGGGGGTGATCTGAGTGTCATAAATGCACTTTATTGCTAATTGATGGTTACAATCAATTAAACATGCCAATGAAGGTGCCTCCCTTCATTAAATTGATTATTTAATGAACTGGAGTCAACAGGGGTGCCTCCAACCACTTATGATGGTTAGTTACACTTCAGTTAACCTCATCGGGGTTCATTGGAGTCATTGATGCGCTACCACTTGCGGGTTGGCTTGCAGTGACATGTGTCTGAGCTGATTTAAGTTAGAATCAGTCATTTATTGCAATTTGACTTTAGTTAAGGCTTAGTTGAGTCAATTAGGGTTTTGATTAGTGGTTAACTTAAGTGTTTATTGTGGCTTACATTCAATTAAGCTAGACTCACTCATTCAATTAGAATGACCTCCTTGGGAATTTGAATTGTCTTGGCATTCATGCATAATTTGGCATGATCATTGTTTTGTATCATCATTCTTTCATTTGATTATACAAAGCTGCTACTTCCATTGGAACACCATTTTGCCAATTTTATGCATATTTGTTTGAATTCTTTGTGAGACTGTGTTTTTAGTTCCTAGACCACTGTGACAAATTAATATGGTATCAGAGCTCATGGCAGGATGGAGCTCAGATCTCTCAAAAACAAGGTTTTTGGCGGATCTTGCATGAAAATTAAGCAAAACTTAAAACTTCCAACACTACACCAGAAGCCAAGTCTTACCACTTAATACCCCAAGTAAGGAAATTGTTGATCCTGCTTGCTTGATTGACTATGTTGGGTGTGATGAAAGCCTAAAATGTGCAGGATGTCCAACCTTACGGTGCGCCTTTTGTTGTGATTTTTAGGTTTTTAACAGGTGAAAGCAATTGCTTTAGCAGTGTTAGATGGCTTCTTCCGTAGAAATCTTGAATCTGTTCAATTTCCACTCATGGAAAGGAGACATGGAGATCTAGCTACATGATAGAGGACTCTATAGGGTCACTATGGAAACTAAAGAAGAGCCTGCTTCTGTGACAGACAAAGCTAGATTCTTGAACAAGAAAGATGAAGCATTCCGATTCTTGTGCCTCTTTGTTTCCTGAGATCTTCTTTTCCATCTCTCAGGATTGAGGACTCCAAAGAAAATCTAGGACTAATTGGAAACCCTGTATGGAAAGAAGGATGATTTGAGAGTATACCATCTTGAGAATGAGTTGATGTCTCTCCATACTTCCAATTTCGAGACCTTGAATGAATTTTTCACAAAGGTCAAGCACATTGTCTTAATGTTGAAGCAATGTAAAGTGGAGAAGGAGGATGATCAGCTCATCCTTGCCATACCTTCCAAAATTGGAGCTAATTATTCATTTTTTGTCTCTACATTATATGTAGGGAAGCTCACAACCCCTGGATGGAAGATTCCTTCACTCAATGCCTTCATTGAGTCCCTAACAAGTGAACATGATAAGCTTGTCCAGATGGGGATCATCAGATCCTCCCATGATCATGCCCTCCATGTCTCATGGCCCAAAGATCTGAAGGGTAAAGGAAAGTAGTAGAAGAACCCAAAAACTAAATTCAAATCTCGTAAGCCTAAAGTTGAAAACCAACAGCATGAAGAGTCTTCCGGCTCAAAGAAGAACAAAGGAAAAGGGCATCATGGAAAGGAGAAAGTCAAGTGTTCATACTATGGGAAGGGATTACACCTTGAACATGCCTGCATGAAGAAGAAAATTGAATAAGCTACCTCTTTCCTTGACAGAAATCACATCAATCTTCTGGAAATCGTTCGAAGGAGAGATTAGCAAGATCAAGAACCACAGCAAGAAAGAGGTCATGCCCTCATGGCAAGCACTTTGAAGTCCAAAGCACTCTTGATAGATTCTGGAGCTTTGAACCACATGATAGCTGAAAGATACTCCTTCTCATATTTGGAGACTGGAAAATACATCCCCATCCACATGGGAGATGACTCCACCATCATTTTAGAAGGACAAGGTACTGTTGATCTTGAGAATGGCTATTTTTCAAATGTTTTGTATGTATCGTCTCTTGCATCAAACCTCCTGAGTGTTTATAAAATGACACATATGGGAGTGACCAAGAGAGTATCCTTCACCTTGAATGATGTAGATATCACAGAACTTGCATCCAGGAAACTTGTTGCAAAAGGCCTTGCAAACCATCATGCAAAAGCCTATGAGTTTTCCCATTTTGTGGTGGATGCAAAGCCCACCGCACTACTGACTCATGGAAATGAAGTTAGTATACTGTGGCATGAGAGGTTTGACCATCTCAACTTCAAATACTTGCATCAATTACAGAAAAAATCCATGGTTGAAGGCCTCCCGGTCATCAAGGCAACCACTAGAATTTGCAAGGGCTGTGTTGTTGGAAAGCACCCTGAGCACAAGTTCGATCGGGAGAAGGAAAGCCGAGCTACATGCATATTGGGACTTATACATTCTGATATCAGTGGTCCCATGCCTATCACATCCATGAATGGATCAAGGGATCTTCTGACTTTTATTGATGGTTTTTCCAGGTACACATGGGTCTTCTTTATCAAAAAGAATTCCGAAGTCTGTGAAAAATTCACTGAACGGAAGGCCTTGATTGAGAATGCATATAGCCAAAATATCAATATCTTGAGATATGATAATGGTGGGGAGTATGTAAGTAATGAGTTTCTGCACATATGCTCCCAAAGTGGTATTCAGGTCCAGCATTCAATTCCCTACACTCCCCAGCAGAATGGTGTAGCGAAAAAGAATAATTGGTCTCTCAAGGAGATGACCACCTGTTTGTTGGAATCAAAGAAGTTGGCTAAAAATTTGTGGGCTGAAGCCATGCATGCTACAGCATACATTTATAATAGAGTGCCACAATTTTCCATGAAAGGGAATACCCCTTTCAAAGCATACTTCGGACATAAGCCGAATGTGTCGAATCTACGGGTGTTTGGGTTCACTGCATGGGCCCGAATTCCACTTGATAAAAGGAGGGCTTCTAAACTGCAAAGCATAGAATGTCTATTTATTGGGTATCCTGATGAATCAAAAGGTTTCAAGCTGCTATATATCAAAACAAAACATATCATCATCAAAAGGAGTGTCAAGTCTAATGAGCCTCTTCAGGAGGTGGAACTAGTGAAGGAGAAAACTGCTGAATTTCCTTCCTATTCTAGTGAAAATTTGGAGGATGAAATTGGGGGTGATGACCCTGATTTGGATCCTTTTATTTCTGATATCAGTGTATATAAAACATCAGATGCTGAATCAAAACCTAAAGTAAAAAATCATCTCCCAACTTGGGCCCGACAGACACTCTCCTCCGCAAGAGATAACATTGGAAATCCGGATGATCCAAGGAGAACCCGGTCTGATTTCCAAAGAGCAGGTATTGCACTCTCTTGTCCTGATCATTTTCTGTCAGAATATTGTTATTTGATGATAATTTCAGACCCAAATCCCTACTACCATTCTTGGAAGGATCCTAGATGGCAAGTTGCCATGGATGAAGAGATGAATTCTCTCCAGAAAAACACTACTTGGGAGCTAGTTTTGCTTCCTTCGGGAAGGAGATTGGTTCAATGAAAGTGGGTGTTTCAGAATAAGTTTTATGTAGATGGTAGCACCTACGAATATAAGGCAAATCTGGTGGCAAAAGGTTTCTCCCAGGTCCAAGGTGTGTATGACCATGAGACTTTTGCACCGGTTGCAAAAATGGACTCCATCCACCTAGTTTTGGAAATTTCAGCATCTAAGCACCGGGAAGTGCATCATATGGATGGTAAGTAATAATTTCTACATGGAGATATTCATGAGGATATATACATGAATCATCCTGAGGGCTACATCTCTGATCCATCTTTGGTTTGCAAGCTAAAGAAGTCACTATACGGGTTAAAACAGGTCGCAAGAGAGTGGTATTCCAAGATGGATGCCTTCCTTCTCTCACAAAACTTCCAAAGGTGTAGATAAGATCTAAATGTGTATATACAGTAGTATGATGGTAATTTGATTATTATTGTTCTATATTTTGATTAATTACTGATCATAGGTAGCACAGTTGCTTCTATTTCAATCATCAAAACTGCTCTCCATAATGCATTTGAAATGAGCGATTTGGGGCTCTTAAAACAATTTTTGGGGCTCGAAATTGAGCAAAATTATGATGGGATAATGGTCACTCAGTAAAAATAAATATCAGACCTATTATTCAAGTTTAACATGGCTGAATTTAGGCTTGAACCATTCCCTTTCCTTTCAGGGATCAACCTTGAAGAAGGAAAAATCACACCTCCCATGGACTGCACTATTTATCGACAACTGATTGGTAGCTTGTTGTACTTGACTCATTCTCAGCCTGTTATCTGTTATGCCATGAATGCTGTATCAAGATACATGCAGAAGCCCCATGATATTAATTGGAAGGTAGCCAAGAGGATCCTCCAGTACATTCAAGGAACCAGGACCTATGTCATTCACTATGCTGCAGACTCCGAGCTAGAGCTGGTTGGATACACAGATTCTGATTGGGCGGGTGATTCTATTGATTGAAAGTATAATTCCAGATATGTATTCATGTTTGGTGGTGGCCCCATTTTCTGGTCTAGCAAAACCTAGGCTGCCATAGCATTGTCTTCAGTGGAGGCCAAGTATCAAGGAGAGGTGAATGCTTGCATCCAAGCTGTTTGGTTGCAAGGCATTCTTTCAAAGTTTGATATTGGTAGTACTTTGTCCACTATCCTCTTTTGTGAAAATAAAATTTCTATTAAGATATCCATAGATCTAGTTACCAAGTAGAGGACGAAGCATGTAGAGATACACATGCACTATATCAGGGAGCTAGTACATGACAGGACCATCATTCTGCAATACTACCCGACTGATGAGCAGATTGTAGACATCTTCACCAAGAGATTTTTAGAAATTAATTTCACTTACCTCCGTTCACTATTGGGGGTGAGTTCATTAGGGTGATCCAACTACTTTCAGTGTTAGCTTGAGGGGGGGGTTTTCCCACTGGGTTTTCCCTCTTTTCCTCACTTTGTTTTTTAGAATTGTTTGAGTTTAAGTATTGTACAGGGTGACCTATGTCCTTTGTTGTCAGGTCCCTAGCATTCTTATGCACTTTATGCTTTTTACTCCTCCTAAGTATAGCTTAAGGGGGGGTGTTGGAGACATTTACCACCATACACACTCATTTTGGTCAATTTGGACTAGTTAAACCACTATCCTATGTTTTATTGACTTAATTGACATTATAGGAGCACTGTATGGAATAAGCATGAGCACACCCACGCCTACCTTCAGTCAAGGAGGCTAACTTAGCCTTCTCCTACATTCATGGAGGCTAACTAGAGCACTCTAGGGGTGATCTGAGTGTCATAATTGCACTTTATTGCTAATTGATGGTTACAATCAGTTAAATAGGGTAGCGAAGGTGCCTTCCTTCACTAAATTGATTATTTAATGAACTAGAGTCAATAGGGGTGTCTCCAACCACTTCTGATGGTCAGTTACACTTCAGTTAACCTCATTGGGGTTCATTGGAGTGATTGATGCACTACCACTTGTTGGTTGGATTGCAGTGACATGTGTCTGAGCTACTTTCAGTTAGACTCAGTCATTTATTGCACTTTGACTTCAGTTAGGGATTATTTGAGTCAATTAGGGTTTTGATCAGTGGTTAACTTGAGTGTTTACTGTGGCTTACATTCAATTAAGCTAGACTCACTCATTCAATTCGAATGACCTCCTTGGGAATTTGAATTGTCTTGGAATTCATGCATCTAGCATGATCATTGTATTGTATCATCATTCTTTCATTTTATTATACAAAGTTGCTACTTCCATTACAACACAATTTTTCCAATTTTATGCATATTTGTCTGAATTCTTCGTGAGACTGTGTTTTCAGTTCCTAGACCACTGTGACAAATTAATAGATGGTTTAGGTTGACCATTGATTTTCTTGCATACTGGAAGTGGCATAACATTGACTGATGCTCTTGAGTCCACTAAACAGTTATGCACATTATAGTTGAAAATTTCAAAAGTTAGGAGAAATGCTGGAGTTTTATACTTAGATTTCCCTCCTAAACTTCCCTCACCAATTTCTTCCTCAAGTTGGTTGTCACTGGGAGGCTCCTCGTCTGGCGTCTCAAGGGATTTTAAAAGATTCTCTTTTGGCTTAGGTAAATTGCACATTTCAAACAATGAGATATTTGCTTTATCCTTTTTAATGTCCTCCACAATATCATACCCATCTCATGTTCTTTGAGATTCTTCTTGACATTATCAATATTAATATCAGTAAGATTTAGAGGTGTGTTGATTTTCTTCAGATCCTGACTTAAAATGACAAATTTAGGTATTTTAACAGTGGCAGTGTTGTTCTTTATCTTCTTCATGTTTTCTTGAAGTTTCTTAATCTTAGGAAGTATTGAATTATATTATTTTAACAGATTTTGGCTTCTTGTTGTTACATTAGTTTCTGGTGTTTCTCCTTGTATTGGAAAATCTTCCTCTTCCATATCAAACATAGAAACATAGTCCCATAATGCTTTTCCCTAGATTCATGATCCTTTTCTTCCTCCTTACCAGTTTCTGTAAATTTGGAGTCCAATAATTGATTCATTACTAATGTCATAGAATTAATCCATTGTGGGAAATTCTTCTCAGAATGAGGTTGCTAATGAAAGGTACAAAAATTGTCCATGCCTACATCGATTAAATTCATTGCTGAAGGACTATGTGGAGGAGGTTTAGGTTGACTATTGTCTTCCCTTTTTTTATAATAAGGCTTATATGGTTTATGAGCCTCTTTTTCCTTTTCTAAATATATCACTCTATTGGATAATTTCTGCATCATCTTCACCACCCCTTCAAAATCATGTGATCGCTCATCCTTAGGCTTAGTCAGTGTTACAGAGAGAAATTCCTATAGCTTGGGGTACCACAACAGACAACTTGATTCCAGAAATCAACCCTTTCCAATATGCAAGAGAAATCAAATATCTAACACGAAAGGATCAGACCTCGTACCTTATTCCGGACAGTTGAAGTAGATCCCCATTGAGATTTTCAACTTTAGCTTGAATTGATGAATCACTTCCTCAAGAAAACGTAAACGAGACAAGCATACTATATATATTGATGTTAGATCTACTCTAGCATATATAATCAACAATGTATAAGCATTTGAAATCATCCATGGATAAAATATTCATTCAAACATACATTATTGGACTGGAAAATATTTTCTATTAATATAAAAATAGAGATTATAATGAATAAAACCTCTGTCGGCATGTCTGCAAATCAGAGAAAATGAATCCTCCACTTGGGCCTCCACCACCTCAACCCTTCATCTCTTGATAGCAAGCTCACAAGCAAAGGGAAGCTTGGGAAGAACACTCAAGTGCTCCAAGGGACAAAGGGATGTAGACACAAGCACAAGTTCCGGCAACAATGGACTATAGTTTATTTGCTCTCAATTCTCTCATATGCCTTCAATGTATCCAAAGGGTTCCTTATATAGCTTTTCAATGGGGTAATGAAAGGTTGAATCCGAGTGATCTCAAGGCATATGGAAGGCCAGGAGACAAGTGAGTCAGATCCATGTCAAGGAAAACTCCAAAAGGATTTGGATTTTGTACACATCCCGATGTATGCGGTTTTAGGGGTCAAACCCACGTATATACGCGATAAGGGGTTTAAAAGTCACATATAGCAATTTTCACATGTTTATAGGGATGGTCTAGGAAACATCAAAGGACAAAAAATGGTCCAAGGGGTATAAGGAGTCTGCATAGGGATAGGGGAAGGCCATACAAGTGTGATTTGCCTGGTGTGGTAAAATCAACTATAACAGATGCCCCTAATGTGTGAGGTCAGAGGGGTCATACGATGGCCGAAATACATTATAAGTCCATCTCAGAAGTGGAGTGATGAAGAATCCCAAATGGAACACCAGTCACCAAATCAGCATCATACAATGATACAACTCTGCATATAATTGCAAATACATATAGCAATCTTGGATACATAAGAGTACAATGGCCATGAATAGGCATGATACAAAATATCACATAAGTGGTAATCACCACATACAATATACATAGATTAGAATCTCCATGATGAAGATATACAAAGGATCATGATCTCCATAATGGCTGGAAATGTCTGACATATACTGGAATCAAGTCACGAGAGCTGAAATTTCATGAACACTGGCACGATATAGGAGGTAGCATATAAGAGATGCCACCAATATAGAAGGTATTCTACACAAACCACTACGAGTACAAGTCCTACTATGTGAATAAAGGTGTTGAGGTCGAACATGGTAGTCCATCATTTGATTACCGGTCATTGATGTATACCGTTAACAAATGCGAGATCACCCATCGATAATGATAATGGGGATCAAGGTACTAGAGTGAAAACTAACAAGTGTGAATAGATGTGTTGAGGTCGAACACTTAAGAGGATCCATCGATCAGGGGACATTGATGTATTCCCAAGAACTGTCGAGGGCGAGAGAAAGTGCCACTGATGACTGCAAGTCTCAAGGCACTCAAAAATGACTCTAGATTCCAATCCCAGAATAAATGATCTGAAGTCGATGGGATGAAATCCACTGGAAGGAGGGCATTAAGTCATCCCCCATCATCCAACACAAGGTACTCAGCAAAGCTGTATAATGTGGAAGGACTCGATCATAAGGTGCACGAACCAGTAACTGTACCGGGAATGGCCGACATGCAAAGTCAAGATAAATAAGGAATGGACGACTCAGGGTTCAACTTCCTTCAAACAGGAGCATAGCGGTGAATGGTGACTGAATAAAGGCAGCATACACTCGATATACAAAACTGGGACATCTCTGCGACACAGGAGGCATCGACAGAGGCTCCATAGGGACTGGAAGCTTAACCAATCGGTGGAGATAAACTTAGATAAATGAGTACATCTCCTAAAGTCAAACTATAAACCCAACCAATAGATGTGATATATAGTGCTTTGTTCGAAGGTGACACGACTCGACAGCTGCCAAAAGATAACATCTTTCCTTGTCTGGCTTTTTGGTTTTTTAATTTTTTTTTGAACTTTTTCAAATATTTGAAAAGCTTGAAAAAGAATAAAACTGCTTTATAGTTACAGACTAGGAGGAGACGAGTGTCATATGGGAAAACAAACTAGTTCCAAGTAGTGGAACATACCTATGCTCAATGCAAGGATACATGTGTAGAATAGCGACACTAGGGGGAAAGTCCCCTCCCGGTAAAAATAGGGAATCAAGCTACAAAGGATATATAAAATGGATCTGCATGGCTAGACATGAGACAAGCTCAAGCTATAAGGCTGAAACTCAATGTCAGGGAAGCTCACGTAAGGCTCAATAAGGCAAGCAAAGCTCATGATAATGCAATTACAACTTGACATAAGGGAGTCCTGAGGGAAATGGGCCAGCAAAAGATCAAGAGGAGTATGAGGCTCTTGCAAAATGTCATGGCAATACTATGCAATGGACTCCCACACCCTAAGGGATAAAATGTCGGCATGGGAACCAAATGCAAATAAGGCGCTAACTAGGGTACCCATGTAAGGTCAAGCTCTACCACTCATATCATGCCACTTCTAAAATAGAAAGAAGGTTCCATGACATAATAGAGTGGGTTCATACCTAAGGCTATAATGAAACGGTCATAAGGTCATGAAAAATGCAAACAGTGATGAAACCTAACCTATATGCCAGTTTATACATGATACCTGAAATCAGCATGAACGGGTCAATCCAACGGCTGAAACGACGCTCAAAAAGGTCTCCTACATCATAAATTAGTCCAAAAACGGTCCAAAAGGATTAGAAACAATCCAAACTATAGTAAAGGGGGTAAAAAATTTCAAAAATTTGAAAAATTTCTATAAATAGTAAAAAAATTCAAAACATTATAAAACATTTTAATTTTTTACCCATTTGAGCTCAGAACTTTAACAACGAATTCCAGGAGATCTATCCGACAGAATCCACTACTGTTTTTTCCAGGTACTTACCCATGCTCTACTCTTTCATTTTGATGCAAATTTTGTCAAATTCCATGGTGTATTTAGCATTCTAGGCCATTCTAAGATGCGCACCACAACCCACACGAAAATCGAGGGTTTTTCCGCATATAGGGCTGGATATACGCGAAAAACTCCCTCAAAGTCGCGTATGCAGCCGTGCTAAAGGATTTTCAAGTTTTCTAATGGACAAAACTCAAATTTTATGTGCAGGATGGTCCTAGAATGGAGAGAACATGAACATGGTGATGTAGAAGAGGCAGTAAGGGCAGATCTAATGGTTGTTGGTTAAAATTAATGTTACTTAATTCACCTCAATTTAATTATCAACCGGAGAATCGTAAACTTTGAGCTGCTACACTATATGTGCAGGCAAGGCAGTTTTAATGCTCGTGCTGACAGAAATGCTAGTCTAGTTCAAACAAAACAATGAAATGGATGAAACTATTGCTATCCTGGATGATCTATACTAAGGACTCATAGGTCTGTTCTAAAACAAAAGGAAATCAATTTACTGACTATCAAACTCAATATAGCTTACATCAATCTACAGGCTACAGTAATTCTTTGAAACAACCCTAATCTTTCAAAGAAATCCTACCTACAGCAGTGCTTCAAAAGAACAACCCGCTGATAAGTTAAACAAACCCTTGAACTACAGCAATCCCTTAAAACACTCAACAGTCCACACTCAGCTACAGTACTAATGATCTATTCTACAAATGAAAGAGCTTAATGAGTTTCAGAATAAATATGATCAATTAACCTGAAAACTCCGCCATTAATCCTACAAGATCTAATGCTCAACTCCACATTAATACTTCTAGAATTATTGCTGGAGTAACACCTGTGACCTCTTGACTTTGAATTGTCAACACACAGCCTATTACAATGAAGCTTGGTTTGTG
>LPNX011013045.1:123055-143615 GCA_001517045.1 Pseudotsuga menziesii
GGGTAGCGGGGTCCGTTAAAAGTATGCAGTGTGGGTACTCGTTGGATGCGGAATCAAATTCCCCATCCAATGAGCTCTCCCGATCAAAATTTGAGTAAAAACACAATGAGATATGTCGAAAATACGAACAAAAAAAATAGTTTTTTTTAATGACAAATATGTCAATTCAACCATTATGGTTGACTTTTTTTATTGAAATTCTATTGGTTCTTGAATTCCAACTCACAAAAACTTATTTTGGCACATTTTCTTGTAAGGCCCATTTTAGACCCCAAATTTCCTCTAATGGCACACAGGAAGATGCCGAGGTTATTCAGATAATACTCATCAATCAATATTAGTACTGTGTAAGAAACATTCGCTGGTTCTGGTCTGTATATGCAGATTGTGAAACTAATGTTGATTTGAGGGAGCAGTATGATAAACCAGTATTCCTTTCCAAACTCATTCAATATCAAACAACACAATTTCAGCTCTTATCTAATCATCCACTCAAAAGACTTATTTAATAAACCCTAGGTGCTCTGTAAATTAAACTATTCAAACCTTCTGCTAACAATTCTTTTAAAATCTACGTTCTACCAGGAAAGAATATCCTATAGCTCTGCGAGCTCAACAGTTGGAAGGATGGGGCTGTTCACCAATTATTCTAATGCTACGACAAAAGGAAATAGCGGGTTCAATCTATTCTCTTCAGCAAATCGATTCTTCAACAACTAAAATCAAGTTCATTAACAGTTTGCCAATACCACGATTCACACTGGAAATCGAAAGGGAACTTAAATACACATCATTCCTCAATCTCATTAAATCAATTCTATAATAAATCCAATCCAAATTATCACACATTTCATCATTGCCGTAACCATTAATAATCACTCACACTAAAAACCAAAGGAGATTTTAAATACAGATCACTCCCAAATCTATTCTCTGCGCTAGATCAAAATACAAATGAAATTAACTAATGACCTACAGGCATACATTCTATTTCCACTCACAGATCAGCAAAACCATTACTATTTCTGAAAACAATTTCAAAATAAGAAACCGTTACATCTACTACTGTAAAATGCACAATATCAAAATACCAGGGGTTGGTGTTGAAGGGGGCCCTACCCTCAACGCCTTCCAGCTTTAAATCAAAACCTTAACGGAGATAAACGCTGATTTTATTGATGAAATAAAGTGTTACAATCTTCTCTGGGTATCCTCCCATTCTTAGGGTTTCAAAAATCCCATTTATAGTGAATATACAGAGTAAACTCGACCGTAAAACAGAGATCGATCCAATGAACAACCCTACAGATAACTCGGCGTATCCAATCCAAATATGGGAGCTCGAATCCCCTGAAATCTACACAATACTAAAACAAGAAAGCAACAGCTCCTCAATCAAAGATCATCCCCAAAACAGCACCTGAAAAGTCTGCATAGGTATCTGGAAGGCGATGAAAGCTCAAGAGACACCCCAAATGTGGATCGAAGCCCCTGAATCGCTGGTGCAGCTAGCGTAAATATTCCTTGGAGCGCCGAGACCACTGCACAAAGGAAACAATGACCCATCAGTTGACCGGATATTTAAATGGAGGTTTAAAAACCCAATTTATGCATAAAACAAGGTAAAGTAAGAAATAAATAGTTAAAAATCACTTACCAAACCTTTATCAACGTTGGTCTCCACAAAAACATGACCATGCACAAATCAACATTAATAAAACTAACTTATCATGTGGTTTCATAAGATTTATGCTAGAAAATGTTGTATTGGACAGCCAATAATAGGAGACCAACATCTCCCCCAACCCAAAGATCTTGCAGGTCCCAATGCAAGAAAGTATCATACAACAAGATTTGAAACTCAAAGTAAAGTCTGATAGAATTAAAGTCTGATCTTGCAAAATTTACTCATCATTCCCGCATTTTGCAGGTCAGACATGCTGATGAACATCTGTGGTGATCAACAATCAAGTGTTCCAGGAGCAAAACTTGCTAACAGAAGGACTTGATCCAAAACAAATCATGAGAAAAACACATAAAGATGATGGCACAAAGCTGAGAAACTCAGCATCTAAAATAGAACAAAGTGGCCCTCATTAATAACCTTACCATCCAAAAACTAAAAGAAATAACCATGGCCCAAATCCAAATTCAGGGCCTTCTTAGAAAGTCCAGTTGCTAGAGAATTATGCTCCCGGAAAACGTGCTTGAAGATCACCTGAGGAGCCATGTGGGTCGAATATCTTTTATCTTTGCACCAAGGAATCAAAGAAGAACATCAAATGCTGACAATCGATTGAGCCATGAAACAACTATCAAGGAGTCTCCATAAATTAGCTGAATTGGGACAGCTAACCTCATAACACTTAAAAACCCCAATTGCAATAAAACAAGGTTATGATTTTTATTAAAGGTTGCCAATCAATAATAAAGGATAAAATATTGTCCAAGTTAACACCATAACAGAAAAACTGTGATGTATCAATTAAATGAACGCCAAAGTTATCATGGTAGATTATAGCTCATCAATTTGTGCAGTAATGGCAAAAGCATTTAATTATAACCATAAACCTCAATATATAGCAATTAAGACTTACCCAATCATGCCATGTGCATTACCTTTATCAGCATTTCTTACCTTTTCCATATCAATTTGCAAAACTTTCTATTCTGGTACTTCATCTAGCATTCAATCCAGTACTTCAGCCAATGTAAAATACAATAGTGCTTTCAGGTTGGTAAAAATAAACAAAAAATACCAGCATAGTAGTAATTACCAGCATCTTGAGCAGCAGCTGTGCTATTCAAGTAAATGCACTCCCACAGTGATGTTAAACCATTAACTTTCCCAATATGCAACACTCAAATGAGTTAATAAACAAATAAACTGGATTAAAATTTGTTTGATCAAAACAGTTTATGGCATAATTACCTCATTTCCAGCTTGCTGCTGCTCCTGATTACACAAGAAACCAAACTGTGTCATGAAATTAATTTCTATTAACAATACAAAACAAACAATCGGAATGAAAACTTCAATCAATCACCCTTACTCCTATATGACTACAATGCTCAAACAATTGTAAATGCAATCTTCATTCTTGCCATTCATACAGAACTGTTTCCACCAAGACATAGGCCACAAGACAAAAGGAATGCTAACAGAAGCTAATGGGATAGTGGTCCTTTTTGACCCAGCTTCACACAGGATAGTTTGAGTAGTGCCAAAAACTGTACTGAAATCCTTAGCTATGTTCAAGACTTAGAAAATATCAGGCATAAACCTTCTTTTTTTACAAGAAGCAGATAACCCAAAATGCAGAACAACTGGAGATGATTATCAACTGGCTATCAATTGACTTTTTCAAGGAGTTTATTTAAATTTTAATTAACCATCCTTATGACCTCTCTTTTACCTTTACATAGGTACATCGTTCATACAGACAAGTATAGATGAGGCTATTAAAGAAGATATTAGAGTCAGAACCCACTGCCAGCAAGCCCGTTCAATACTCCAGTGGGGTAACTGTAACATCTAAGAAGCTTCTTCCCCAGGCAGATGCCCATTGCCAACAGGCCTGTTCAGCACCCTGATGGGTTTGCCTGTTTATACCACAGGTCAGTGGCCGCTGCCAGCGGACCTGTTCAGTATCCCAGCGGGTTAACCTCTTGCACCCATTTTCTATCAGAGGCCCTTGTCCCGATTTCACCTTAAAGATAAAGTTTATGATTTGCTCAAGCATAGATGAGTGGGGGAGCTGCTCTGAAAACCATCTAGGAGCAGGATGGTACCAGAATTGGAAGAGTATTCTTTGTACATGTCTGTAAGAATTTTCCCAGACGAACAACTAACCTTTGCAACTGTATAAAGTAAAGTCATAGTGTGGCTGCACAACAATGTATATATATGTATTTAATATTATAACAGCCAATAGATAATAACCACCAGACTGCCCAGCCCTGGATACCTTTTTTCAAAATGATGCCTGACTTCAAAATAACTTAATGCCCATAGCTGTTACTAAAACAATTCCCTCGCTCTATCGAGTGTGAAACCAGGTCAAATGGTCCTAGCAACCCATAAGTTCATAAGCAGAAAACATTTGGGAAGCTTAAAGCACTGATGTAGGCAATGCCTGGTGGGTAAGTACTCATATGAATAACAAGAACAGTTCTGAAAAATCTGACAGCACACATATATTTACCTGATAAAGACATTCTAATTACTAGTGCAGCTCAGAAATTAACAGTCTCTTGCAAAAAAAAACAATCATGGCTGAAAAATAAATAAAAAATAACAAAAGACTTCCCTATTGTTTTCACAACATCCTGAGCCTGAAAAGAATATCTGCATCCTTCAAAAAGAAATCTAATAAAACAAATTTCTGTACATATATACAAAACAATTTATTGAATGTTATTATGAGGAAGTGGGAGATGAAGAAGTCATTCCTTCACCTACCAGTTCTAGCCCAAATTGCTGACTCATGGTATGAATGAACTCTTGCTTAGAAATGGGTTTGTGATATACCTTTAAACGATGCCCATTCACCACAAAAGTAGTTTGTTCTTCATCAATTGTCTTTATTTTGACAGAACCATTATCAAAAACAGTCACAATCTCATATGGTCCCATCCATCTGGTGGTAAGCTTACCTTTGAAATGTTTGAACCGTGAGTCAAACAACAGTGCCCAATCACCTTCCTCAAAAGTCTTTTTCTTCAAGAATTTATCATGCCACTTGGTCCGCTGATTCTGTACTAAAAAAATTCTTTGGATAGCATCTTGTCTAATTTCATCCAGCTCGTTTAATTGCATCAGTCTCTGCTCCTGAGCTTCATCTAAATTTAGGCTCAATTGTGTAGCAGTACGAAAAGTCTTCACCTAAAATTTTATAGGAAGCAAAACCTATTTCCCATAAACAAGATGATATGGGGTATACCCTGTGGTATTTCTCCATGTGGTCCTGTAAGCCCACAGTGCCTCTGGTAACCTGTCTGCCCAGTCTTTGTGATGCAGCTGTACAGTCTTAGTTAGAATGGATTCCAACACCTTATTTGTTGACTCCACCTGCCCATTTTCTTGGGGGTGGTAAGGAGAAGATTTATAGTGCTTAATCCTGTACTGTTCTGTAAGTGCTTTCATGGATTTAGAGACAAACTGGGCTCCATTGTCAGTCACAATTTCACGAGGAATGCCAAAGCGAGTAAAGATTTCTTCGTAAATAAATTCAATGACTGATTTCTTAGTGGCCCTCAATAGAGCTTTTGCCTCAACCCATTTAGTCACATAGTCAGTGCAAACTAAAATGTACCTCTTTTTCCTTGACATTGATGAGATTGGCCCAACAAAGTCCAATCCCCACTTCTCGAAAGGTTCAATTTGTACCTGGGCCTGTAAAGGCATTTGATCTGCAGCAGTGGGTCTCCCCATTCTTTGATAGCTATCACAGCCCTGTACATATTTTTCAGCATCTTTAAAGAGTGTAGGCCAATAATAACCCTGATGCAGCACCTTATATGCTGTCCTCTTGTCTGAAAAATGGCCTCCACAGGGTCCATCATGACAAGCTTGAAGGATGTCATACATCTCATCCTCCCTCACACACCTCCTGATAATCAGATCTGGACTGGTTCGAAAGAGGTCATTACCTACCCATGAGTAATTAGCACTTTGCTGAATGATTCTTCGTTTTTCGTAAGCTGACAGATGAGCAGGTAGTTTCCCTGTAACCAAATAATTGGCTATATCTGCAAACTAGGGTGTTTTAATAGAAATAGCAAATAAATGTTCATCAGGGAATGTATCATCTACAGGAACATTATCATCAGCATAAGTTAATCTGGAGAGGAAATCGGCAACCAGATTTTCTTTCCCTGGTTTGTCAACTATGGTAATGTTAAATTCCTATAGCAAAAGAAACCATCTAGTAATTCTGCCACTAGTGATAGGTTTATTCATTAAAAATTTGATAGCAGAATGATCGGTATGAACAAATACATCATAACCCGTAATATAATGCCGGAATTTATTGATGGCATGCACAACTGCTAGAAACTCTTTTTCAGTTACTGTATAGTTTAGTTCTGTAGGTGTCAAGTTTTTACTGATGAAATAAATGGCAAAGTAAGACTGGTTTTCTTTCTGTCCCAGCACTCCCCCTAGGGCAGTGTCTGAAGAATCAGTTTGTATGTGGAAAGGCAAGGACCAATTTGGTCCCCTCAACACTGGTGTTGAGGACAATTCTGACTTTAGGGTGTCAAAGGCTGTCTGACAGTGTTGATCCCAGCAAAAACCACTGTCTTTGGCCAACAATTTGAACAGTGGGGCTGCTATCTTTGTAAAATTAGCAATAAACCTACGATAGTACCCCGCATGTCCCAGAAAACTTCTGACCTCTTTTTGTGTGGCTGGTGGGGATAGATTAGTAATAATTTCAATTTTTGTTGGGTCTACCTTAATACCTTCTGATGAAATGTGGTGCCCTAAAACAATACCCTCAGTCAACATCATCTTACACTTCTCATGGCTTAAAGCAAGGTTTGTTTCTTGGCACCTAATTAAAACTTTTTCCAGGTTATCTAAGGCTTCCTTGAAATCATTACCATAGACCGTAAAGTCATCCATATATATTTCCACACAGTCATGTACTAAATCAGCCAGAATACCTAACACTGCCCTCTGGAAAGTGGCAGGAGCATTACACAGTCCAAATGGTAGTACCTTGTAAGCATAAGTTCCCCATGGGCAGGTGAGAGTGGTTTTTTCTTGATCCTCTGGGGCTATTCTTATCTGGTTATACCCACTGTATCCATCTAGAAAAGAAAAATATTGTTTTCTTGACAAGGTATCCAAAACTTGATCTATGAAAGGAAGAGGGAAGTAATCTCTGAGAGTTGCTTTATTCAATTCACGAAAATCAACATAGATTCTCCACTTACCTCCCTTATTTGGGACAATCACCAATGGAGATACCCATTTGCTATCAGAAATGGGATAGATGAAATCTGCATCTAGCAATTTTTGTAACTCATCTTTCACAATGTCTTTAAGCGCAGGATTCATTCTTCTTTGTGGCTATCTTACTGGTCTGATATTTTCCTGTGTATAGATGTGATGAATGCATGTGTCGGGGTGAATGCCTTTCATGTCTGTATAGATCCAAGCAAATGCCCCAGACTGTGCTTTAAGTAGATTAACTAACTGATTTTGCTGGTCTTGAGACAGATTTGCATTGATAAACAAAAACCTCCCTGGACTAATCTCTATTGGTATAGTTGAGGCTCCAACCTTCTCATCTATGAATAAAACTACTGATGATGAGGTGGCTGAAGGGTAGTACTGTTCTTGAAAAGCTTCTGTGAAAACATTGTCTAGGTCAGAGAAGGACTGGGGGAACTCAATACTAGTAGTGGCTGAGACAAATTGTTCTAGAATATCATCCTCAGTCTGGTCTTCCAACCCCCTAGTTTGGCTAATGGATAGCAAGGGTTGTTCCATGTCTTCATCCCCGTAAGGACTCTCTATCCATAGCATGTTTTCTGATACAGGCTGTGCTGGGGGATAAATAATGAGATTCTATAGAGAGGTGCCATTAGATATAGTTAAAATTCCTTCTCTACAACCTATAAAGGCATTGGACGTGGCTAACCAGGGCCTGCTTAATATAACAGGATGTTCCCCCATTGGATGTTTAGTTTGGAGTACCAGAAAATCCACTGGATACTCCCATGAAGCTACTGTGACAGTAATGTCATCTAGGGCCCCCACAGGTTTGACTATGCTCCTATCAGCCAACTCCAAAATAGTAGGAGTAGGTATGAGGAGATTGTCCAACTGAAGTCTCTGCATGGTGGTCATAGACATGACATTAATGGCAGCCCCCAGGTCAACTAGAGTGTTTCCTATTGGAATCTTATTAATGCAAATGGTCACCACTGGGTTCCCAGGATTTGCAAATTTTGGAGGTAAGGAACAGTCTGAAATGTAATTGGACAGCTGGCCTAAAACATGAATTGTGGGTGGGTCTTTCTGTTTTCGACCAGGTTTCTTTAAACATAGTTCCCTTACCAGTTTTGAATAGATAGGGACATCTCTAATAGCCTGCAGTAATGGAATCTTAATACAAACATTTTTTAGCTCATTTTCCCAATCAAACTGTGGACGAACCACAGGATTCTCAATTAATAACCTTTCTGGGTAAGGAGGGTTGTTATTCACTTATGGATGAGCAGATGATTGGGAATGAGTTCCCAGTGCTTGAGTGTTTTCTGAGGCAATCTGCACTTCTTCTTCCTTTGTAATCTATTTTTCAAGGTTTTCTTCTCCAGTCTCTTCGTGAATAATCACTGCTGGAGGGGTTTTAATTAATGTCTTCCCAGACCCTAATTGAATTTCCTGTAAAGAAGCTGAATGGATTACGTAAGTTGGGACCATATGAATTTCAGCATTATGTATAGGATGGGAAGGTTTGTTATTAGGATTTGGGATAGGCTGAGCTGGAAACAATGTAGGTCTAGGTGGGTTTGGGTTTTGATATTGTTGTGGAATTGGGGGTATGGGAGGAAGTGCAGGTGGTGTAAAGCTAGGCAATAGCTGCTGCATATTTGGGGGCATTGGACAGTAACTAGGAGGGGTGTGTAATGGGGCTGTATGCTGTGTGCCCCCATAGGGCTATCCTTGAGGTCCCCTGTATGGTTGTTCTCACTAGCCTTGCTGCCATGGTTGAGTCTGAGTTGGCTGAGAGGGCCAATTTTTCCACATTTGTGGACTCCATGGCTGCTGAGATTGCTGCATAGGATAGTAATATGCAGGGTTTGGAAAAACAGGTTCTGAGTACATATTTTGGGGTCTAGACTGTCAGGGCCTTTTTGGTGCATATGATGACTCTGTAGGTTCAGCATTGAGCTTGTAAAAATCTTGCAGCTCTGGTAAAGAAGGGAAATTGTCCGTAGGGTGTGGATCAGAGCAAAGAGCACAAACTGCAATGGTATTAAGAGGACACTCTTTCAAAGGATGCCTCTTTCTGCATTTTGGGAAGAATATGTGTAATGCTGCCATGTATTCTTCCTCTTGTCGTTTCTTTGTTTTCAATGCATCAAATTGGGAGCTTAAGGTGCCTAAAATGTCAGTTTTAAAATTTTCTAACAGGTTCCCCAATTCAACTCTTGTAATCCCACTAGTTCCTGCTGTCCTAGAAATGCGGGAAGGAGCTTCCCTTGTGCTTTTTCCTGCTTTGGCTCTACTCCTAGAATATTTTCTGCACAGTTCAGTGATCTCCTCAAAATATTTGTGAGATACATCACCTGATGCCATCAGGTTGAGGATTTCCACATATTCCTCCAGAATCCCTTTCAGAAAAAGAGTTCTAACTGCATCCTCTTGTAAGGTATTATACTTGGATTTCTACAGTACAAAGCAGAAACGTTCTAGGAAATCCTCAAGACTTTCTTCTTCATGCTGTTGCATTTTGAATATGTCATTTTGAGAATCTCTAGGTCCACAGTAATCTCGGTATTTTCTGAGGAAAGCACTCTTCATTTCTTCCCAAGTTCGGATGGTGGACTCCCCCATACTCATAAACCACCTAAGTGCAGCATCTTTAAGGGTGGCTGGAAATAGTTTTAACTTCTGTGCATCCTGTAAATAATTGTAACTCCTGCACAAGATGTCAAACTCAAAGAGAAAAGTATCCAGATCTTCAGTACTTTTCCCATAGAAGGTAGGTAATGAAGATGCTGGAATATTTGTCATGCTGACATCTCACGTAAGATCTAGAATAGGGAAGCCAAAAGTTGTTTTAGTTCGTCCCTCATGTTCTCCCTCTCCCTCCATCTGGTGTTTGGTTACCTGATCACTCATAACAAGAGGGTTTCTAAACCAGTTGACACCTAACCTGTCTCTTCTTGGTGATGGAATGAAATCCCAATGGTCTGGCCTGGGCCAAGATTGAATATTGAAAGGTAAATCTGTGGTAGATTCTACTTGAGAAACCACTGGATTCCTAGTATGTCCAAGAAGGGAATTTATTCTTTCTATGTTCACTGTGTCCACCAAGTTGGAGTCTCCCTTTGAAGGTGACTTCAGCTTGTTGGGTCTGTGGGATTTCTACTGAATGTCACTGTTCACTGAGTAAGCCCTCAGTTCTTACTGGGATGGTCCCTAATTCCACTGAAATTTGTGTGTTATTGTTTTCAACTTCGTTGCTGGTGTTCCTATCCCTAGGGTTAGTGAGGGGGGGGGTTCTGTTTCCAACAATATTGGAATGAACCTTAGTGAATATTCCCCTACTATCTTTGGGTCTCATAAAAAACAATTACTAAAAATAACAAGACTTTTAATCAAAATAAATTGAAATACCTGTGCCCCAATTGGGTTTGAAGGAACCTGATATGAAATACGCAAGTTTGCCTTACCAACCCTTCTCCTCCAATCTACAATAACTAGTCACACCTAAAAGCTGTTGTAAAATTAGATTACTGAAATTAAACACACCCAACTTGCAAAAGGACAACCACACTTGCATGAAATTAAACTACGAAAAATAGACACTCTCTACAAGAAAGATAAACACACTTTTTGCAGTAAAATAATTCAAACATGCGAAGAAAAACAACCACACTTACCAGAAGGAAACAACAAGAATTTGGGGCAACCCACTAAAGTGGATGCGGCAGGCTATTACACCATGGGAATCCCATCATGAATTCGTCTTTGTGTCTTAATGTTTCCCCTCCACCTTGTTGTGTAAAAAAGATCCTATCTACCTGAACTTCTCAGTCTAAAAAAATAGAAATGAGAAAAATACTAGCTTACCTTGGAGCAACTCCCCGGCAACGGCACCAAAATGTTGGTTAAAATTAATGTTACTTAATTCACCTCAATTTAATTATCTACCAAAGAATCGTAAACTTTGAGCTGATACACTATATGTGCAGGCAAGGTAGTTTTAATGCTCGTGCTGACAGAAATGCTAGTCTACTTCAAACAAAACAATGAAATGGATGAAACTATTGCTATCTTGGATGATCTATACTAAGGACTCATAGTTATGTTCTAAAACAAAAGGAAATCAATTTACTGACTATCAAACTCAATATAGCTTACATCAATCTACAGGCTACAGTAATTCTTTGAAACAGCCCTAATCTTTCAAAGAAATCCTACCTATAGCAGTGCTTCAAAAGAACAACCTGATGATAAATTAAACAAACCCTTGAACTACAGCAATCCCTTAAAACATTCAACAATCCACACTCAGCTACAGTACTAATGATCTATTCTACAAATGAAAGAGCTTAATGAGTTTCAGAATAAATATGATCAATTAACCTGAAAACTACGCCATTAATCCTACAAGATCTAATGCTCAAATCCACATTAATACTTCTAGAATTATTGCTGGAGTAACACCTGTGACCTCTTGACTTTGAATTGTCAACACACAGCCTATTACAATGAAGCTTGGTTTGTGTTGTTATCTAAACATGTTCCGTTTTGTTTTATGCACACAAATGCACACAGGAAGATGTCGAGGTTATTTAGATAATACTCATCAATCAATATTAGGACTGTGTAAGAAACATTCACTGGTTCTGGTCTGTATATGTAGATTGTGAAACTAATGTTGATTTGAGGGAGCAGTATGATAAACCAGTATTCCTTTCCAAACTCATTCAATATCAAACAACACAATTTCAGCTCTTATCTAATCATCCACTCAAAAGACTTATTTAATAAACCCTAGGTGCTCTGTAAATTAAACTATTCAAACCTTCTGCTAACAATTCTTTTAAAATCTATGTTCTACCAGGAAAGAATATCCTATAGCTCTGCGAGCTCAACAGTTGGAAGGATGGGGCTGTTCACCAATTATTCTAACGCTACGGCAAAAGGAAATAGAGGGTTCAATCTATTCTCTTCAGCAAATCGATTCTTCAGCAACTAAAATTAAGTTCATTACTAGTTTTCCAATACCACAGTTCACACTGGAAATCGAAAGGGAACTTAAATACACATCATTCCTCAATCTCATTAAATCAATTCTATAATAAATCCAATCCAAATTATCACACATTTCATCATTGCCGTAACCATTAATAATCACTCACACTAAAAACCAAAGGAGATTTTAAATACAGATCACTCCCAAATCTATTCTTTGCGCTAGATCAAAATACAAATGAAATTAACTAATGACCTGCAAGCATACGTTCTATTTCCACTCATAGGTCAGTAAAACCATTACTATTTCTGAAAACTCTGTCAAAATAAGAAACCGTTACATCTACTACTGTAAAATGCACAATATCAAAATACCAGGGGTTGGTGTTGAAGGGGGCCCTACCCTCAACGCCTTCCAGCTTTAAATCAAAACCTTAAAGGAGAAAAACGCTGATTTTATTGATGAAGTAAAGTGTTACAATCTTCTCTGGGTATCCTCCCGTTCTTAGGGTTTCAAAAATCCCTTTTATAGTGAATATACAGAGTAAAATCGACCGTAAAACAGAGATCGATCCAATGAACAACCCTACAACTAACTCGACGTATCCAAGCCAAATATGGGAGCTCGAATCCCCTGAAATATACACAATACTAAAACAAGAAAGCAACAGCTCCTCAATCAAAAATCATCCCCAAAACAACACCTGAAAAGTCTGCATAGGTATCTGGAAGGTGATGAAAGCTCAAGAGACACCCCAAATGTGGATCAAAGCCCCCGAATCGCTGGTACAGCTAGCGTAAATCTGCCCTGGAGCGTCGATACCACTGCACAAAGGAAACAACGACCGATCAGTTGACCGGATATTTAAATGGAGGTTTAAAAACCCAATTTATGCATAAAACAAGGTAAAGTAAGAAATAAATAGTTAAAAATCACTTACCAAACCTTTATCAACGTTGGTCTCCACAAAAACATGACCATGCACAAATCAACATTAATAAAACTAACTTATCATGTGGTTTCATAAGATTTATGCTAGAAAATGTTGTATTGGACAGCCAATAATAGGAGACCAACAATGGCTCAACAAGCGTTACGTGCATGTGGGCTTTAGAAATTTTGGTGTCTTGGTGGATTAAGAGCCAAAACAGGACTATTGCAGATGTTAGTGGACTATTGGGATCCAGACTCAGAGTCATTCTAGATAGATGGGATGTCCCTCACCATAGAAGTGGAGGACACATACTTTATTACTGGACTTTCTCGACGGGGGGAAGTGGTGAACCTACGCTCTCGTGGGCCCGGAGGTGGCCTGACTAAAGATGAGTACATTGCGGTTTACTTCTATCTGGACATGGAGAAGGTGAGGAGTTAGATCCCAACTAACTCCATACAGGTGATGGGCCTAAAGGCCATCCTACTAACACTGGGTAGGATAGCAGGCTTAGCTTCACTCCACCAGGCCTCACGGCCTCTGATTTTCTATGCAGTGGAGTGCATGAGACCCACGGTATACAATTGGAGCACTGCGCTACTGGGCAACACGAAACACTAGCTCAGTGAGTGCAAGATGGGTAGAGTGTGAAACTTTAGTTTCAACAGCATACTGAGCACGTTTTTCTTTGAGCGTGTTCCAGGATTGAGCCCTAGAGTTGATGTTCCTCTGCATGAGGTTCGAGATCCGGCCCAATGGCATTGGGTAGATGTGATGCACAGACTGGGTGGAGGTAGGGTGTCCAACCCCTATCCGGCTGAGTTCTTTCCATGGTGGCAACGAAAGATAGTTTCCATTGATGACTACCCCTATGCGGGGATAGATTTCTAGGGGGACACGGACATGCCGCTACCACCAGGATCGGCATACAGTGACATTGGTAACGAATCTCGACCCTCTTTTTAAAATTTTTGAGTTATTTAATTTTTTTGTGTTTTCTGATTATGTGGAATCAAAAGGCATGTTTTTGGGTGACAACACATAGTGACATATACCATATGCATGCAGATGTGGGACCACGACGGCCTAAAGGCTTCCCTCGTCATAGACAGAGAGGAAGAGGAGACAATATCATGAGTGTGGATGCAGAGCAGACGCTCCAAAGCATTCATACCAACTTCGTGAGACTGACACATAGAGTTCCCATGGTGCAAGTCGAGGACTTGCCTAAGGCCATGCAGCGCCAGGTGGTGGGTGTACCACGAGCATGGGTGTGGCTATTTCGACAGCTAGCTAGAGCCGTAGTGACATTCCACAATCACAACCCCCCTCCTCCTCCACAGGCTTGGATACCTAGGAGTGATACATTTTGTACTACCGTGTATTTATATTTTGGTGGCTTGAGAGCCCCATTTTTGTATTATGACACTATGTATTACAACATTTTAGATGTTTATAAATTTTTTTATGATGATCAATTTATTTATTTACATGTGTAAAAATTTATGTTTGTGATGAGCTTATTGTGTATGAAACAAATGCCAATCTAACACGTAGTTAGAATATGAGTCATCAACTTGATTATTAATTCTTGGAACATGTATGTATGTTATATTGTCAAATTGCCATTCTAATAATCTCACACGTAAGAATCTTCTTAATAATGTCGGATCTCTAACATGGTACAAACCATTAAGCTGTGACACTACTAACTCCGAATCAAGACGTACCTCAAGAGAGAGAACGCCATGTATAATGGCATCTCGTAGAAGCTCAATAACGACAATATATTTAGAAACATTGTTTGAAGATGGTTGTAAACATACACCTCCTGAAGATAACACCTAACCCATAGGAGTATAAATCACCCAAGCAGCAAAGGTTGAGTGTTGAGTGTGACGGTTCGCAACATCCGTGAATCCTATGAAGGTGGAAGATTCCATTGACATCTGCCAAAAGAAACAAAAACTAATCACAAACTCAATCACCATAAGAAAAATACCTACCTATGAAAAACTGTACAATAATATACAATAACCAGCCTTGGCTAAAAATCATGCATAGTACTTTTTAAGATAGAGCCCATTTCTAGGCTCCGCCAAGGTCCTTCCCTCATAATCCACTAGCTCATAAGCGCCCTTCTCTAACACACGCTTGACGATGTAAGGACCACGCCACATGGGATTAAAATTTCCTGCCCCCAAGGGTTCTTTCGGTTGATCCCACAAAAGGACCAAGTATCCCTCACTAAACCTCCTTGGATGGACAGACTTATCGTACTGAACCTTAACGCGACACTTATTTACTTCTAGAGCCACCAAGGCATCTCGGTGCTGCTCAGCGAGCTGCTCAAGGTGGACCAAACGCTCCTCCAATGGTGAAGTGTCTAGTAAGAGTTCTATGGCTAGCTTCAAAGAAATAATCTCGCACTCAACCAACAATACCGACTCCACTCCATGTACAAGTTGATATGGATAAAAAACCATGGTAGTCTTAACAACGGTTCTACAATCCCACAAAGCAGGATATAACATAATGTACCAATTCATCTTGCTTTGTGTGATGGTTCATTGGAGAATGGATTTGAGTGATTTGTTCACTACTTCTACCTGTCCATTCGCTTGAGGGTAGTAAGAGGAGGAATGCTCTTGCTTATACCCTAACTTTGATTCCAACTCTTCCATCATCCAATTCTGAAAGTGCAAGCCATGGTTAGTGACAAGCTCTTTCGGAATACCAAACTGAGTAATAATCTGGTTGAATACAAAGTGCATGGCTGTCTCACCGTGGGATTTAACTATAGGAATAAACTCAACCCATTTCGTGAAGTAGTCAACAACCACTATGATATGATGATGCCCCCCAACTGAAGCTAGGTTGCAATCCATAAAATCAAGCCCCCAGTTAGTGAAGGGACTGATGGTGATGATGGGATGTAACGGGGCAGGTTTTGAGCGCATATTACATGCAAACACCTGGCAAGGGTGGCACCTCTTGACTACATCTACACAATCCTTAAAGATCGATGGCCATAAATAACCCACTCTTAAGATTTTTTGGGATGTAGAAAGCCCAGATCAATGAAAATCATTCATCACTACCTCAGCCTTCTCATGAGTTAAACAATGACGTAAAATGGAATCTACCCCACGGTGGTACAAAGAGTTATCCACTATGAGGTAATTCTTGGATGCGTGACATAATCGTCGTCGTTCATCTCGTGAGAGGTGAGTAGGGACCTTCAATGTTTGTAAATATATAATAATATCCCCATACCATGGGTCCAAAGTTGAGATTAAGAACATGTGCTCATCGATAAACGTATCTTCACAAACCAACTCCTTGGCCTCGCTTGGGAAATCTGATATAATCTCAGCAAAAATTAATGATTTCTTCGATTTTGTTGAAACAAAGTCGAGATCGAATTCTTGCAAGATGACAATCCATTTATTATACTTTCCCCAAATCATTCTTTGAGTAAGAACGAATTGAAATGAATTGACATGGGCTACAACCAAGGTATGGTGAAGGAGAATATAATTTCTCAACCATTGAACCGCATGTACGGTAGGTAAGGAAAGCTTCTCAACATGGGAATAACGGATCTCTACATCAATAAGATTCCAGCTCAGATAGTATATGACATGCTCTTGGAGCTCCTCATCCTCTTGAACCAAAACCATACCAATCGTCTCCATGGACGGGGCCACATAAAGTAGAAAATCACGGCTATAGTCTAGGGGACTAATCATTGGGGCCTATGCTAGGGCTCACTTAAGCACATCGAAGGACTCCTAGGCTCGCTCATCCCAACAAAAGGTGGTGTCCTTTTTCAAAAGATGCATAAAGCCTCTAGTCAAATTGGAAAAATTGACAACGAATCTCCGTAAGACATTAGAGGAAATTTGGGGTCTAAAATGGGCCTTATAAGAAAACGTGACAAAATATGTTTTTGTGAGTTGGAATTCAAGAACCAATAGAATTTCAATAAAATAAGTCAACCATAATGGTTGAATTGACATATTTGTCATTAAAAAAAACTACTTTTTTTGTTCGTATTTTTGACATATCTCATTGTGTTTTTACTCAAATTTTGACTGGGAGAGCTCATTGGATGCAGAATTTGATTCCACATCCAACGAGTACCCACACTGCATACTTTTGACGAACCTTGCTGTTGATGTATATGTAAATTCAAAATGTATTCTTTTATGTATCATATGTATTGTAACCCAATGTTTATTCCGGGATTTTTCTATTATGTATTTGAGTCATGTGGTCATGCCCCGATGTTCCGATCGGGAGGATTAATAATGTAATCAAGTCATATCAAGTCATTAGGTAAGTCCCCACAGTTTCGGGGCACTTGAGTTATTATACACTAATTAAGGTGTAGGCTCGAGTAGTAATTATTAGGTTGAGCCTACGTGTGAAAAGGCAATTCAAGTGAACGGATGAATATAAATAGAGAGTGAGAGTCTCTCTATTTATCACATTGTGGAAATACTTCACTTGCTCTCCCAAGTGTGGCACACTACTGAAGAAGGAAATTTTGGGACTAGACAGAAGACAGAAGACTACTGCTGTTTTGGGAGATCTCTTACTGTTTTGGTGTTGATTCTATCTTAGAGGAAGTTGAGGGGTTTTCTCCTTTATGGTTTCCCCCAGGAAAACTCTTTGTGTCTCTTGTCTCTTGTGATGTGCTTATGTTTTATTGCTATACTTGTTATTCTCTCAGTGAAAAGATCCTAAGATCTTAATGCTAGCTTAATGTGATGAAAAACTAACATGGTATCAGAGCTAACTTGAGAAGAAGACATTGTGCAGCTGCAGAAACTAGGGATTCCTAGTTTGTGGATCTTCCTCCATAGATTTTCAGCAAAAGTATGCTAGGATGACTCTCCATTGAAGGGTGCATCTTTCTGTCGATGTGGAATTCAATTTCAAGCATTTTCAATTTCGATGTGGAAATTAGGGCTTTCTATAGAAGAGGAATTTTTTGAGTGAGACCTGCATAGGATTGTTCTCCTTGTTAGAATAATCCGTCAGGATTATTGTAAATAAATAAAAAATAGGAATATAAATAGATAGGAAGCCAAACAGGCTGAGCGGAAGGTGAAACCCAACCGCCATGAGATTTGTATAAGTATAGGCTTTTGCATTGGAATAGTTAATCGAATCGGAAGTTATTACCAACAAGTGGTATCAGAGCAGGGTTGTCTGCCATAACTCCTGCTGCATTTATGCCCATTCCTGGCATTCTGCTTGCCAGTCCATTGCCAGACTGCTCCATCAGTCTGCCAGTGGAGTCGCATGCAATGTATGTGTTACTCCATCTGACTGAGTTTATTCTCTGCGTGCATGCAATACCTAACCCTAATCCTGAGTTATTCTTCTGCTGCATTTTCATCCTGATGGCGCTGTCTGCATTCTTTGTGTGAAGGCGTGGAGCTGTCTGGGTTGTTCTTCCTATGAACAGAGGTAACATTTTTGTTGACTGCAAATATTGTGACTGATATATGCTGATGGCACACGTTGATATAATGCATTGGAGATATATATTACGTTGATATTTTTTGAGTCTGCCCTCCAGGAGTGCGTTTCTCCCCTCTCGTATTACTGTGAAGAAACCCTAATTTTTACCCTAGTTTATATGCGTTGATTGTATACTGCCCTATCGACTGCGTGGAGTCTAAAATTTTTTATGTTGCTAAGCCTGAAATACTGCTGCGTGTTGGAGGATGCTGAATGTGTTGAAGACTGGTGATGCACTGAGTATGAAAGCTGTGCATTGGAGCATTTTAGAAAGAGGACGAACAGCACCACGTTGGACAATATGAACCTTGCATTCAGGATCTATTGTTGCATACTGCCCTCATAACAATGATGTTTCCCTTTGGCTTTTCTCGCACCGTGAACTCAAGAGACCAATAACTGGTTGTAAAGCTCCAGCAAGTAGAACTTCTTTCTTTATATTAGTAGCCGAATGAACCAAATTCCCAATTACACCGATCGCCTCATTTTTTGAATACTAAGCTACGAAGGCTGCGTTGAAGGCGTGCTCTTGAAGGCTGCCAGCGTGAAGACTGTGTGCATAAATATAGGTTTCGTGCAAGTTGAGTAAAGAACGATGAAGGGTTCTATGGTTCCCATGTTTTGATAACCACACGCCAGCAGAGTAGAATTTGTGCATTGGGGGGTAGCGTTTCTCCATTGATCTCCATCTAAAATTTGTATCCTGTAGCCTTGTTGATTTGCATAATCCATTGCAACTTGAAAATGAAGTGGCTTTGCTGAACGGCTGCGACCTCTGCTATCGAATAGCAATGCTAGTTGCTGCCTGCATGGAGACTGCAGCCTTGCTTGAAGGCTGCGACTTGTGATTGATTTGAAAGCTGTGCACCTGCCAGACCAGCGTGGAGATTGAAGAGCTGTGTGGAGAGATTGTGCTGATCAGGTTTGCATTGGATAAAAGAAGCCTGTAACTATAGATTATGGACGCTGGAGTTTTTGTTCCATGGTTTGATTTGTGTATAAACTATAATCTTTGCACACTTATATCATTTTAATGCTGCGAGCTAAACACTGCGTTGAAGCTGAACACTGCTAAGAATTGTTGCTGCGACCTGGAGACTGCCTGGTGGGGTGAGAGAGGCGACTCTATGATGTGTTGTATGCTGCCTGAAAACTGGTGCCTACGCTGAAAACTAGTGCCTGCGTTGAAGAACGCCTGTGGTATTGCTATCTGATATATATATACGTTGATCATATATATGCTGCCTAAATTTTGAAGTGACCCCTATTTTTTTGTTGAAGTAAACCCTAATTTTTTTTTGCAAAGTCTGGATTGGGGCTGAGATTGATATTGCAGACCGATATAAGCCTGTGTATGACTGACAGTGATATATTGCAGACCGATATAAGACTGAGATGGATAGATTGCAGACGGATCTCAGACTAATATGTGAAAATGTTGAATGCTGTATAACTGACAGTGATATATTTTGTATCTACTGATATATTTGCTATAAACCTGCATTGTATTCACCTTGGCAGAGACTGTAGACCTGCAAGGTTATTAATTTTTTATTTTCTCTTTGAAAATTACACTGACAGTTGTAATAATGCAATCTATAGCACCTATTGTTGGTGATGTCCTCAATGGCAAGGAAACATATCCAAAATGGTCTAGAAAGATCAAGAAATCAAGCGAGCCTGTCGAAGAATCCCTTGACTTTGTTCAGAAAATAAAGAATCGGTTCAAAGACCCTTCCAAGGGAGATTGCAACAAGAGAGGCAGAGGGGGCAGAAACAACTCCAGAAAAAGATCAAAGTGCAAGGGTTACGGAAAGACTGGGTACACATCAGATCAATGTTGGGCTTCATGGGATTCCATCAAAGATAAGCATAACCAGAAGGCAAATGACCAAGATGCTAGTAAATTTTCTGATTCTTGTATTGTTGCACATTGTAATTTTGGATTTAATGAAATGACTTCTCTTTCATCTTACAAAGATTGTTGGCTGCTTGATACTGGTGCAACATCACATATGACATTTAGAAAATATTGTTTTGAAGAAATGAATGAAACAATAGATGGCATAGTTTACTTTGCAGATAAGTCAAGTATTAAACCAAAGGGAATGGGCACCATTCGACTAAAGATGCCTGGATTCCCTGA
>LPNX011013045.1:159410-174453 GCA_001517045.1 Pseudotsuga menziesii
TTTCTGGTAAAAAACAGAGGTGTATATAGACTCTAGCAGTATCAAAGGAGACTCAGTAATCATCCAAATTCACCCATCAACAATCAATCTTCCTCTAGAATGAAAAACTAAGGGAATACTCGACTGTTCACAGTAAACCCATGCGTGTACGCGGAAATAACAATGAAATTTGTGTATATACGAGACTGTGAGTTAAAACCTCATGTATAGGAAGAAAGGTGCATAAAAATAAAGGCAAACAGACAAGTTGAGACAAACTTCACACCAATTAGACACTACCAGGAAAACATGCCCCCAGACCCGACACAGAAACAGAGAAATAAGAGCAATTCAAAGTCATTGAATGCCGATAAAAAAACCGCCAAAGGACAACTACCAGGAACTCCCTAGCGGAGTTTCCAATTCTGTTACTGAGAGAAATTCCTATGGCTTGGGGTACCACAAAAAACAACTTGACTCCAGAAATCAATCCTTTCCAATATGCAATAGAAATCAAATATCTAACACTAAAGGATCAGACCTCGTACCTTATTCTAGATGGTTGAAGAAGATCCTCGTTGAGCTTTTCAACTTCATCTTGAATTGATGAATCACTTCCTCAACAACAAGTAAACAAGACAAGCATACTATACATATTGATGTTATATCTACTCTAGAATATATAATCAACAATGTATAAGCATTTGAAATCATCCATGGATAAAATATTCATTCAAACATACATTATTGGACAGGAAAAGATATTTCTATTAATATAAAATCAGATATTACAATGAATACAACCTCTATCGGCACGTCTGTGAATCGGAGAAACTGAATCACCCACTTGGGCCTCCACCACCTCAATCCTCCATCTCTTGGTAGCAAGCTCACAATCAAAGGCAAGCTTGGGAAGAACACTAAAGTTCTCCAAGGGACAAAGGGATACAGACTCAAGCACAAGTTCTGGCAACAATGGAATATAGTTTCTTTGCTCTCAATTCTCTCATATGCCTTCAATGTATCCAAAGGGTTCCTTATATAGCTTTTCAATGGGGTAATGAAAGGTCGAATCCAAGAAATCTCAAGGCATATGGAAGGCCAGGAGACAAGTGAGTCGGATCCATGTCAAGGAAAACTCCAAAAGGATTTGGATTTTGTACACATCCCGATGTACGTGGTTTTAGGGGTCAAACCCACGTATATATGCGATAAGCGGTTTAAAAGTCACATATAGCAATTTCACATGTTTATAGGGATGGTCTAGGAAACATAAAAGGACAAAAAATGGTCCAAGGGGTCTAAGGAGTCTGCATAGGGACAGGGGAAGGCCATACAAGTGTGATTCACCTGGTGTGGTAAAATCAGCTATAAAAGTCAGTAATAAAGGTTTCTTGTTTCCAAAAGTCTTCTCTTTTGACTGCACAGGTTAATTTTTTATACTCTCCATCTCAGCCTCTACCTTCTCAGCTTCTTCATAGGTTTCTGCTAATGTAGGTCTAACTGATCTCTTGGAAAACATGGCTAAATCAGGCCCGAGAGCTGAGGTACAGTACTCAATTAGAGCATTTTCATATGGTTTTGTCAGCTGCAGTGAAATTGTTTAGGTCAGCAGCAAACCTTTGAGTGAAATTATGCACTCTTTCCTTCCTTTCTTTCTTTAGAGCACATAATCCTTTCATTAACGCTGCAAGAGTTTTCTGGACTGCGTACTTTCTTCTAAACATTCTCTCAAAAGTATTCAATCTGTAATTGAATTTGCAGGTAGGGAAAAATACCATTAGGTTGATTTTCCTTTCAGGGTGTGGAGAAACAATCTACAAACCACATCTTCATGCTCTCCAGCTCGTAGTCCTTCTACATCCAAGTAAAAACTCTACAAATGATCATCTACCAGAATTGCTTCACTTGGTTCAAACTTAGATAACATCTTGTCAAAATCCTAAGGCAAATCATGCAAGGGAGGTGTCAAATTTAAAGGTGACATAGCCCTCCAAGCAGGTTGTGGAGGTGGCTGGTTTGCATTTACATTAGCCATGATTTTGAGTGGAGTATGCGGTTGGGAATGAACAGGGGTCCGAAAAGGTGAACAGTAAGGGGATTCTGGATCCAATTTATCTAAAGGTTGGTCAACTTCTTGTAAGGCTGCTTCTTCCAGTTCTTCAATATCTTCTACCAACACTGAGTATTCTAATTGAGGTTGATCTTTCTTCTGGTACTCTCTTCTAGGTAGGACAGAGATAATAGGTAATCCTCCAATATTTTTTGCATATGCCTTGGTAATTCTTCTTAAATCATCAACCACTTCATTATCGATGGGATACAGATACCCTTTTTCTTTATCTTTAGGAGTGGGTTTGTGAAGCAAACTGTTTTCAGAACTGTTATGGGTGGAGTAACTTCAAGGAAGCGGCATTCCTCAGCTAGCCATGCACTGGTGGCCCTCCTAGCACCAAAAACTGTTGAGGCCTGGAAGATCGCAGGTAAGAACAGTAGGGATTCTCCCCAATAAACATTCCCAATTAGCTCATTATTGTTTAGGATGGGGAATCCGTCTGGTTTATGATCCAGCTACCATAGGTCAAGTAACAATTAAAGTGCTTTACCAGTTACAGCCCGATCCACTGTGTATATTTTAGTTTTTTAATGTTTAAGTATGATGTGCAAGTGCCTAACTAAATGCAAATGATAGAGATAACAAGGAGGGTCACAATGTGATGCATAGGTTCTTACCTCTCATCTTACCTCTCTGGCTTCTAAATCACAAACATCAAGAAACTAACTAAGACTCACTAACCTATCCCTAGGGAGAAAAACTATCATTAATGGTGAGTAATGTACTGTATTGCCTGCATAAAGAAAAATCACATATAGTTGTTAACGTTTCTGAACACATGAATATCAATAGAAAGATAAACAACAAGATAGCTTATTGTTACTTAAAACATTCATTACTCAATGTGAAAATTTCACAAAATAAACAGGAGTGCATTCATAACATGAAATAATTCAACAGGTTAGAACGATCTCACAATTCATGGAAACAAGCTGAAAAAGAAATAGTTCATATCCAACTAGCCCATAGCAAACATTTGAAAATCCATAGAACTTTCTCCAGCAAAAATATATAACTCTTTATTGTAAAATGAATTAGTTCTTCTTACAATACTTTCTCAAGATAATCTGGGAAAAAGGTCCTTTCATATCTAAAACTCTCCTACACTTATACAAAAAGAAAAAATCTTGGGCTGACCCTCATTGTCTCTTGAGCTTCCCCAACCTCTCTTTTTCCAAAATTTTGTCCTGTAGCTTACGCACAAAATTAATACAATATATTACATTTTTAATTAATATTCCCAAAACATTTTATGAGGAAGGGCCAGCTTGCTCATTGGTGAACTTTTTCCATGCATTAACATCTGCTGCTATGCTTTCAAACCTAGAAGGCTCAATGAATTGAATGTTGATTTTGTATTTGGGATATTGAGTCTTCACCTCCTCTATCCTATCAGGACTCAGGCGTAGCTGGTCCTCTAATAGGTGTATGCTTACAACTGCATGTGCTACTACATTTTTCAATATCCACTCATCTAGGTCGTTGACTTGCTGGATTTCTTTCTCATCTTCTTTGTACCTATCTTGTAAATGTCTTAGAAATAGTTCATGCCCAGGTAGCACATCCAATCTATTTTCTACAGAATTTTGACATCGATTGTATGTGGAGAGCACTCTCCTGCAAAATTCACCACAAGCTGTCTTTGTCTTTTTCACTATTTTCCTAAACTCCTCTGTGACATTAATTGCAAATTCCAGTAATTCATATCCCTTCTTTAATGTTTGTTGATCTTTTATGGCTAGGTTTGCAGGAGATTCTTTATTGGTCTCTACCCAAACCATTCTTCCTTTTATAATTTCCAATATATCGTGAGACCTATCCAGGAAATATGAAGTGGTATCTACAATTTCTTCTAGCCTGGTGTCTATCTACAAAATTTTGCATCTTTCATATTCTATAATTATTTGTATTTGATGGATCCTTTTCCTTTGATTCAGAACATGCTCTTTCAAAAGTCAGATGTTGGCTTTCTTCTTGAAAGCATCCTTTAGTGATGTGGTCAATGAATTTTTTTGTTCTTCTAAGGCTACTACCTACATTTGATATTGCTTCTAGGCTTTTCTTCCGCAGTAGCCTTTTCAATTTCCATCTCAGTAACCCTTCTCTCCAACTTGTTCTTTTCTTATTATTTCTTCTTCTTCCTTCCTAGCTGCTTCTTCAGTAGCCCGCTTCTTTTCTTCTTCTTCAATTATTAACCAATTTTTTGCTTCCTGTACCAATCTGTTGGCACCTTCTTCTATTTTCTTCGCTTCTTCTTCTTCTTGCTTCTTAGCTTTTTCTGGAGTCTTGCCTTTCGCACCCATAGTTGTTATTTTTTGCTTGAATCTTTTCTTGAGCGTTGTTATGTTCTTTGCATTTTGGAATGTCTCCTCATATTTGTCCCAAAAGTAAATATACTCAAAATGGATTCCTGCTTCTTTGCAGTAGTCAGCTACTTTGTTATGGGAGTCATTTCTATGAATATTCATTTCCCCAAAGTGAAAATATTCTATCTTTTTAGCAAATTCTTCTTCATGCTTTACCCTTGAAAACTTATAGCTTTCAAGTAAGAAATGTACTGTAGGGTACGTTTCCTTCTTATGTTCAAACACAAAATTTCCTACTCCATCAATGTACAACTGTCTGACTGCCTCCTTATGAAGTACATATTCTGTAGCATATTTTGGGAGTAGAGAAGGAGCTTTGGAGCCGCCATACACCCTTACATATAATCCATCCTCCATCAAATAATAATCCCCAAACTCATGTATGACTTTAAATGCCTCTTCGTACATGCAATTACATTCAGTCAGGAAAATTAGAGTATATAAGGGCGTAATGAAATGCTCACAAATTTCCCTATAAAAACTGTAATACTTATGTGCCCACAACAATTTATAGGCGGGGTATACCGGGGTTCTGTACTTCTCCCAGTTGCATCTCAAAGTAGGGAAAGTATGGGTGCACAATATGCAGTCAATTAGAATAGATCTCATATGAAATTTGGATTTCTTCTGAGATACTCCTCCTAAGGCTACTGATATACATGCAGAAGGGCTGTTCGACACTACATTGGCCCAGTTGAAGATGTTTCCTTGTGTAGCCACGAAAAAGATAACCGTTATCCAACCTATCTTGAAACTCTTCCCATGTGATCTACCAAAAATCTTGTTGAGCATCAATGCAATAAACCTATAGGGAGCATGGAGAGTAGAGGTGTCATATTCTCCAAAAGGTCTGGTTCAAAAATTCTTTCCTGATATCATCATTCTCTTTACAGTTTCTACTAGGTCCAAAGCTACCTCCTTCAACCAACTCTCTCTTAGGTAGAACTATGGTGAAGGTAAATGGTATGCCATGGAGACATAGGCAGGGCTATATGCAGCATAGCCTTGCTTTGCATTGTTTTCTATAATCACTGTTGTCACATATGCCTTGGGTAGAATCCAGCCTATTACTTCTGAACGAGGAAATAATTCGGGCCTAGTAGCTACTTTCATCAAGGTTGACTTCTCAATGTTAGCATAGATCGTCAGTTCTTCAAACCCAGCCCAGGTACATTCTAGTTTGAGATCATTCTAAATATTTCTCCCCACTTGTAGTCTGGTTCAACTCTAGTGGTGGCTTTGGTGTCTTCATAGATGAACTCTACTTTGGTGATTATCTCTACCTTAAGCTCTCCTTCAACCATCTGAGCTTTATTCTTCTATATTTTTGACATGTTGTTGTTATAGCAATCAACCTGTCACAATCAAACCACATATTTTAGTCTAACTGAGCTCTAGCAAGTGCTTATATAAATACATAAGAAAATATACTTATTTATTTACCTCTTCTACATGCATGCTTGTTAACATAGGTTGAACATAGTCTTTATGAATGAAAGATTTAACAAGAAAAAACCTCCCAAACTATTTCCTAAAAAAAAATATGAATGCCTAAGCTCCACTATCTCAAAACTGAATCGACCAAAAAAACCTTTCTTCTCACACAGGTACTTATTAGACTTATTCTAACGCTAGATCTCAACACAACCTTCAACCTCAAAATTTAAACCCTACGTAGCAACTATCTTCGAGAAAAAACCCTAATCGACCAAAAAACCCTCCCGAGTCCCACGAGATATGGTAATTGGGGAAAAAATGGCTTCTTAACCTCAGGCATACCAACAAATGATCAATAAACGGGTGGTACGGATGGAAAAACACCCGTCTGTAACACGCCCTAACAACCCGCGCAAGAAACGCATACGCGCCCATAATGCTTCAACAATGTACAGACTCAGACTCCTCAAACATGAAAATAAAAAATGGGCTAAAATCCCTCTGCATTTGTAATATAAAATAACCATGAAAACCACTGCCTAGCATGCAAAATCCTACCCCCATATGCGGTAAAACCTAACATGTGGAAAACCTAACGGTTCAAATATCAACCAATAACAACCAAAATAACACAACCATGGTTTACCTACCTGGCAGTAGCGATGTAACCGACTGGATGGAACGAAATTCCACGGGTGCAGAGCAAAACAAACGGGGTTTTGACAGTTGCATGTGCATGACTTCTCTGGACTGCTTCCATAGTGTAAATGACAAATCCCAATGCGAATGACAAGTCACAAGTCAAATAAGGCATCATAACAAATGGCCTATATATATATATATAACTACCAGTAGGAAACTATCGACAAACAACTATAGAACCATCGGAACAAATAGCTGGAGGATCACCACAATGGCGGGCACAATAAGAACTATGGACCCGGGATACGTTAATTTAATAGGACCTCGGAACCACTAACCGCTATGCTCGAAACCAAAAAATGATCATCCTCCGCAACGCTGGCTGTGGACTGTTCTATCCTTGTGGTCCTCACTTTGGGAACGGGGTATTGGAAATCGACAGCGCTAGACTCTTCGACAGAAGGAACATAATGTTTTCAGAAATCCTTGGGACTGGCCTCCCACAACGTCGAGTGAGATATATACTATCACTCTAGCTTGCTCTGGTCAAACATCCCAACAGTGAAATAAAACATTATCGGATATTCGAAGGTGAAATAAAATAGTTCATCGGACAAATCTTACACTAAAAACTGTAACTTCGGCAAATCAAACCTGAGGATAAAAAATAACTAGCTCCGATGTACTGGTGAGGGAGTCCAAAGGCACTTTGTAGGCTTGACGGTTCTGCTTCCGCAACGTCGGAAGGGTAGTCAACTAAGATTCCGATATAAAAAAAGTAGCTGACTAAGCATCCGATACGGAAAATTTAAAAAGATGAAGTTTTTTCAAGAAAATTTTGAACTCAGGGAAACCATGGTAATAACAAAATACTTCTAGGCCAGTCTGAAGAAAAACAAAATAAGAGGGTGGGGCAGGGGGGGGGCTAAAATTAATTTTTTTGGGGGAAATAGTTGTAGCTGCAATAGTTGGATACAAATTTCCCATCAATAATAACTTGCTCTAAATCTGTTAGTAAAACAGGAGTAAAATAATCTTTCCTTTCATACAAGAAACAAAATTCCAACCTTATAAATTAACATTTCTTCAATTATGGAAACAAATTACTATGGTTGCTGTGATACCAAAATTGATGTCTACCTTCCCCTTAAGATATACCTATGAGAATCCACCTTAATGTAAAGAGCATATTACACATTTACCTAGGCATAAAACACTATAAATATACCATAAATTGTATTAACATAAAGTTAAATCCATAAACATTATGTAAAACCATGCAAATCCTATTCAAATTTGATCTTAGCCTTATTGATTTGCAAATAAATTATGCAGAGTTATATTATCTAATCATAGCTATCTTTAATCCTTTTTATTAGTTTGGTAACCTCCACCAATACCTTTCCACTTAAGCCTCTAGAGTTTAGCCATTATACCATTAGAGTTTGAAGCTCAGCATAAGACCTTAATCATGGATTTAAGCCCCCATCGCACTGCCATTCCATTCTTAACCTCCATGCAAGTCTAACTATGATATAATTTTTCAACAGTCGTCCAATTCTTTAATCGATCTCCACTGTTCATTGGTATCCTTAGATATCTTTATCATTCACCACCCTTCGATCAATCTCTTGATGAATAGAAATCATCGATTTCTATCTGCGCCCTCCAAAACATAGAAATTACGAATTTCATCATCCTGTTCAGTGAATTTATATCGATCTCTAATTGAATTCCTCTCTTCCTGCAATATTTTATGCAAATTTACTAATTCAAATAATGATATGGAATTTAACAATCAAATATTCTTTCCTCAGACTGTAAAGATACAGATTGTAAGTGAATAATGTACCTCCACTGTAAACTCGAAATTGAACCATATGCAGATAATTCATAAACTATAAATCTCTGCCTCTAATCAAAATCAATAATGAATTCAACATAATAAAGGCGTCAGTCACTTATTTTATTCAAATTAACTCCCTGCGCTTGAACTGGATATGAAGATTAGTCTTACAGAGTATAGCAACCAAATTTTGTCTCTTATACGAAAGGAACGATGAGTTCTGATCTCCACCCATGGACCTATTAATCTCTCCTTCTCTCTCTCATACTTTCCAAGTCTTCAAATGATTCAAGCTCCATTATAGATGAATCTATCTGTGCTTAAATACAATCTATGTGTGTTTCTAGATCCATAATTCATGAATTACAACCCAATTCAAACTCTATTCTCTACCTATGAATTAACTAACCGATAGCTATAAATACTCAACAACGTCTAACTTATTCTATCTCTATATAATAAACTTGGAAAGGACCGAGTATCCTTCTCTAACTTATTCAGACTTGTATTTTTTTTATGAAAACAAAAATTACATAAGATATTTCTAGTCTCTTCTATAAGATCACACTTTTCTTAGTGAAGTCATAAGTGACTTCACTAGGTAGTCTATTCTCGTGCATCACACTTCCCTGCTTAAATTTTTTCATGGGCTCATATCCACGAGTTCCTTCTCTGTTGTTTTTCTGTAACATTTCAGCAGACACCCAAATTTTTTATCTGAGTAGTTCTCTCATCTTGAACAGTCCCTTCATCCATCTCTTCTAGCATTCTTCCAGCCGCTAGGTCTACGGGTTCCTCTGGTACATATTCTGATTTAACAAAACACTTTTGTTTCTCCTTCATCTGACCTGCAAATAATTTGTCAGAAATTTCACCTTTATCTGCATTTGAACAGATCAGTTTCCCTATTACAAAAGCAAACATAAAATACATTAGCATAAAAATTCTTGTCATCCAAGAATTTCTTGCATGAATTCCTTGGTATTTCTTCTCTTTTCTTTCTTCTATTACGTCACCTCTCTTAGCAATTTCACCAAACATACTGCTTTCATTTTCCTTCATGACTAATTGTTGTGCCTCTTCCATCAATGCCATACTTAGATTTGAGATTCTTTGTTGTTCTGTCCCTTTCTTCAACCAATCATTGCACACTTGGTTATTCATCTTAACTTCAAAATCATTTGATAAAATTTCTTGCAAAATTACCTTTACCTATGCTTCAACCTTTGAATCTTACACAAAAGTCTTGTCAGCATCATCAGCAACTTCTTAATGACTTCCTCTTGCTTACCTCTAAATAGATGAAGACTATGCTTCTTACCACTCATTTCAAAGGAATAGATATTCCTCTTGCCCTCATTTATTGCATATATGTCAAAATGCCAAGGCCTACCTAATAAAACATGACATGCATCCATTTATATAATGTCATGTCTTACCTCATCCTAATAATTCCTAATTTGGAACTCTACTATGCATTGTTCTTTCACTATAACTTAATTACCTTTCTACCACCATGAAACTCTATATGGTTTAGGATGTACTTTCCTTTTCAATTTCAGTTTGTCCACCATTTATGTAGACACCGAATTATCAGTACTACCACTATCTATCATTAACTTGCAACATTTACCTTTATCCTTGCAAATTGTATTGAATAGGCTCCTCCTTTGGACTAATTCATTAATTCCCACAACTGCTTTCCTTACTAAAAACACCTCACCTTCTTTAGGGTAATTCTCTGCCACTTCCCATTCCTTTGGAGTCTCAGTTTCAGCTTGCGCTACTTGTGGTCCTCTTTGTATTTCCACATTTTCTGGACAATCCCATGACATATGAACAATTTTCCCACATGTATAACACCTTACTTGTCTACCACTTCCTCTGCCTCTTCCTCTTGAAGCTACTCGTCCACCTCTGTTATCATTAGTTCTGTTAGGATATTCTTGCTGGTTTTAACTGATAGCTTCATGTTTTTTTTGTTGTTCCCTTCCTCCAGAGCATCTCACCTTAGTTTTTTTACCCTGTTTTCTCATCAGCTTGTCCTTGGCCTTCAAAGCAATCTGATATGCTTCTTCAAAAGATCTCAATGAAAACAAGCTTAATTCATCTTGAATATAAATTCTTAAGCTATTTACATACTTGGCAATTATCTTAGGTGTATCCTCTATATGACCTGATCTAATATTCACCTTATAAAATTCCTCAATAAAGTCCCTAATTGTCATTGACTTTTGCTTAATATTCTGCATTTTCCTAAACAAAATCGATTGGCAATCTTTAGGAAGAATATTAACTCTTAACTTAGCTGTCATTCTGCTCCAGCTATTGATCTTGTATTTTTGTTTCAAGATCCCCTCCTCTTGCACACCATCCCACCACAAGGATGCATGCTCTCTCAACCTCGTGAAAACCAAATCTAACCTACTTGTCTTCCTTCACTTAAGCATAATCAAAGTTTTTGTTCATAGCACTGATCCAATCAATTAGTTCCTCTAGATCCAAGCTCCCATCATAGAATGGTACATCATCCTTTGAACTTGATCCTACACCAAGGATTGAGTTCAATATTCTTACCTCAGGGATTTCAATAGTTGTCTCCTCCTCCTCATCTGGTATCTCTTCTTCACTTGTTCCTCGGTGTGATCTCGATGTATTCCAGTTTCTAAGGCTTCAAGCCTTTCTTTCAAAGTTCTCACTTCTTCTCTTAACTCTGCATTGGCAACATGTCTTCCTCTACTGTCTCGAACTCACGCTACTCTAACATCCATCTTCTCCCACAACAACTTGCTGCTGGATACAACTTTCCTATCAATAATAACTTTCTCTGACGCTTTTATTAATACAAGAGTAAAATAATATTTCCTTTCATACAAGAAACACAACTCCAACTTTAAAAACTAACAATTCTTCAATTTTAGAAACAAATTACTAAGGTTGTTATGATATAAAAATAGATGGTTATCTTCCCCTTAAGATATACCTATGAGGATCCCCCTTAATGTAAATAGAATATTACACATTTACCTGGGAATAAAATGACACGTATGATGACATAGAATATGATGGTGTCCTAATTATGATGAAATACTAAGGTAGTGATGGAAAAAGTTGCTTATGAAGTACAAAGGATAAGAAAAAGATACCATGGTAGAGTTAACGCAACATAAGTCAAAGTAAAGACAAAATGGCATGATGATGAGGTGGCATAGATGAAGGTAGTGATGACATGGAACGATGATGAGGTGGCATAGTTATCTGTATAAGATCCAATAAATGAGGATTATTTTTTGTGTGATCTGCAAAGACAAAATGCAGATCCACATTAGTTCTAGAATGGACGGTCAAGGAGCGGCCCGCACTAGATATGATGGTGAAGATCAAGTTTACATAAATTCGGTGGGAAGGATAAAGATTCCAAAAAATATCAAGATTAGACAATAGGCATTGATCTGGCACAAGATCCAATGGTTAGTAAGCATCCTGCAAATAATAGGCAGAAAATTCAAGGTTCCACAAAAGATTAAGATTAGATAGCAAGGGATAAATCGGAAAGGAAATCAATGGCCCAGGAAAATGCAGAAACAAAGTTGCGGAAGGAAATTTCGGAAGTCCAAAATAGGAAAGTGTGATTCCGCATCCCTCATCATGCAATCCGTAATGTGGAAACAAAGTTGAAGAAAGGAAATTATGAAAGTCCAAACTTAGGAAAGTGTGATTCCGCATCCCGCAATCTGCAAGATCGACGTTCAGAAAAGACTCCGCAAAAGATCGACGGTGTGGAAGAAAAATTGTGGAAATTAGCTTGCAGAAAGCAAAAATGTTACGTTTCTGCATCCTACATCCCGCAATATGGAAAGATTGGATGACTGAAATTAGTTCCGCTAAAACAGATCGATGGTGCAGAAGGAAAATAATGGAAAGAAGCTTGTGGAAAGGAGTTTGTGGAAAGGAAAAAGCAGACAGTCGACATCTCGCATCCCGCAATCTGGAGATTAAAAATCATGGAAAAACCATAGGAGATCAACGCTGTGGAATTGGTGCTATGGAAAGACGGCTGCGAAAGCAAAAAATTATAATTTTGAAGAGTTGAGTTCCCACATCCCGTAATCCACAAAATAGAAGATTCACAGTCAAGAAAACGCCCAACGAAGATCAACGGTGAGGAATTGTTGATGAGGAAACCATGGTGCAGAAAAGTGATTTCGAAGAGGAAATCTATGTGCTAGATCGACAAACTAGATAGATTCAAAATTAGATCAAACGAACTGGATTGATTCTGGAAAAGGAGATTGTGGAAGCATCATAAAATGTTAAGCTAAGCTATGGAAATGAATTATGAGGTGCGTCTATAAATGGTAAAGAAGAATGTCCAACATGAAACTCATAGATGAAGGTGAAGGCCATGTTTTATGAGAGAAACATGTACAGATGAGTCTGTGATGAAGATAGCTCATAGAGGAAGAAAAGAAGCCCATAGGCGTGAGAAAAAGAGAATCCCGAAGGTCTAAATATAGAGTATTTCCACTGATGGAGGAGAAGAATTCCACAGGAATTGGTTTGACGAATCCTAAGATCAGATAAGAAGGGAGCTCACAGATCAGAAGTGATCAACAAATATTTAATTAATTATTTAATTAAAATTTGTAAGTCACATATTGTTGAAAAGGTGTGACAATCAAATTTGAAAGGGCATGATTGTGAAAGGGTATGTTTCCTAAATAAAGAAATGCATTCATAGGAAACATGAATATACTTATACGTAGAAGTATGAGTGAGAGAAGTGTCTGTTTCATTGAGATCGATGTAGCCATATCATAAGACAGAGACCAGTGGGTGTGATAGAGAATGGAGGGAGAAATAAATCTAACATATTATAGAAAACATATTAGGGTGGCAGGGTGGAGCTAGGGCAGGAAACAATCTTGTAGGGGGTTGTTTTCTCCTACCAACAGAAGCTGGTAAATAGGGTGTAGGAGCATCCTGTCGGTTGTAGCTGAAAAAGCATGGTGTTGTATCATGCTTTTAGTAATAGTTGATAAACTAGGGGTTCGTAGCCTCCTTCCAATTGGCATTGGTAAATAGGGTGTCGTAACATCCTTTCAGTCATAGCTGATAAACTAGGGGGTCGTAGCCTACTTCCAATTGGTATTGGAAAACATGGTGTAATAACATCCTTGTCTGTAGTAGCAAGGAAAACTATTTGTAAATAAAAAATTTGCAGTAATAAGACGTATTGGTGGTTTACCCTATTGGGCTTCCACGTTAAAAATGTGTTGTGTGTATTCTTGTTGTTATTTGTTTCTAATGATAGATTTAAAAGTTGTAAAAATAGTAAAAAGTTAACAATACTGATTCACCCCCCCTTTCAGTATTGACCAATAAACCAACAATTGGTATCAAAGCAAGTTCCTTTAGCATAGTGTTGCGGCCGCAACTGTTTTCCCTAAATTTCTTAAATTTTGGTCCCCTCCTCATGATTTAGAGTTGTTGTTAATCGTTTGGATCCATGAATCCTTGGCCATGCTCTAGTTTTGGGTGATTTCTGAGAATTGACTCTCGGCCTGTTTCAAAAGTCGTCTTTGTTTGAGATTTTGGTGGGTCGTAGATGTGAGCTTGGTTTGCTAGTCGTGGATGAATCAGATTTTGCTCCTTGAAGAAACCATTGTTTCGAAGGTGAAACAGGATCGTGACCATTGCTAATTTTTCAGAGTTGTCTAAAGCACTTAATATTTTTATAGATCGGGCGTCAAAATTATCTTTGATCGGAGACCGTTGTCCTTTCGTCTTCTGTCGCTGCGGTTCCCAAAGCAGTTAAGCACCGGAAGTGTAAATTGCTCCGACCACCGATGCGAGTCTGCCTTTAGTCGTGGGTCCGTAACCTTTTTCTCTTCCGCCGTTGTGGCTGTGCAAAGCTTTCGGTTTCTGATGTCAATGTCCTTCCAATTCCTGATTGGGAATTTTCCCGCCCTCCGGTTGCATGTCCGTAACCTTTTTCTCTTCCGTCGTTGCGGCTGGGGCATGGCTTTTGGCCTCCGATGCCAATGCTCTGAGCGTCTGATGAGTTCTCGTTTCCTGTCATGAGTGTTTTCCTTCGAACCCATAGGTAGACGAAGTAGTGGTGCCGGCATTTGTCAAGCCTTGTGGCAGTAACGTTGTACATGGCCTCTCTTAATGCTTAGTCGTTTTAGTTGATATGATTTGAACGCAATATCGGTTAATGATGTACGTCATTTGATTGCAAGTAGTTTCCAGATATTGGTCAAACTACGGCGGTGCAAGGGGAGATGGGCGGTTTGGTGAAGGTAGATTCGAAACTAGCATGATCACAAGGAGGAAAAGTGGAGTAGAAGACAAAAGCAGTAGCTACAAAGGCGCAGACCTAAAAAACCGATCAGTTACCAAATGGTTCATGAGTGCATACAGAAAAGATAGAGGGATATGAAGCGTTTGGGGAACTGAAAGGTCGCACACTTGTGGGAAGCCCAGGGGTCAACTATTTTAGCTTAAATATGTGAAAGTTAGAACTTACGGGGGATTTTTCCCTGGAAAAACTTTTTACTTAATGCTTGTAAGAGGAACTATTTCGTTTTACAACCAGAGACTGCAAATTTTACCTGTTGGAGGAAGTGCTCTGTGGAATATGTCAATGTGATT